>CM064576.1:32576762-32581200 GCA_032716605.1 Paralithodes platypus
TAGTTCGGCCCACTCAAACGATTACAGACTGGGAGAAATGTTGAAGATGTAGCATGTTACTCGTTTGCATTGTACTTTATTAGGGCTATGCCAACGTAAAATTGGTCTACTGTAAATTTTCCTCATCCTAAGGTACTTTTGTAGTAGAGTAACTTATTTGGCTTAACCACATCATAAACATATATATCGGTAGGCTATTAGTTTATTAGATATGCGATAAATTCCCTCTTCTCAAAGTGTTTCTTTGACTCCGGTAGCAAGTGATGTATATATTGAGATTACTGTAAAGGGGTCACCCCTTATAGTGCCTCCTGTCTGCCCCCCGGAGGCAAGAGACGACTTAGGAGTAGGTGAAGAACTCCCTGACCTTCATATCACACCTCACGGTCTAGTATTTTAGGGGACGGTATTTGTATTTTGTGATAACTCAATATTCCAGAATAGAGATTCCTGGAAAAGTGATTAATATTCCAGACTAGGGATTCTTGGAAGAGTGATTGGAGTTATCATTCCCCCCCCCCCCCCCCCTCCCACCTCTCCATCCCCCTTGGCGACCAGAGGGAGTAGGCTGTAGGGCAAGAGTTGGTTAAGCGAGAGGAAATTACTATATAAGTCAAGGTTGAGAAAATGATATTACGAAGTTAGATAGGCCTATTCAGTTCGTGACGGAAATTCCAAATGGGTTTCAAGGTCAAGTTATGGGTGTGAGAGGGTCTGTCCTGTAGGCTAAGGGTTAATTGGCCTTTTTGCAGATTCTCGTTTGTACAGGACTTTAACCCTCTCCGACATATGACGCTATTTTGAGCCTATTAGGGATACTTTAAAGTCTTTGTTACCATCATGGGTATTAATTTTAGAAACCTTTAGTTTAGTTACTTCAACCTCTGCAGTTGTCTTTGAGTTAGCTGTGGGCAGAAAGCTAATTTTGGAGAGGTGAGAGTTAGAGTGAGAGAACTCTATTTCTTATTGCTAATCTGGCAACCTCTGCGTCGTATGTGCGTGAAAGGGTTAAGTTATTGATAAGATCCGTTTCAACCCTTTTAGTGTTGCCTCAATTTAATTCAGCTAAGGAAGATGGTTGGTTGATACATTGTTTAATCCTGTTTAGAAATAGTGGAAGGCATAATCTGTATATATAAAAAATAGTGGAAGGCATAGTCTGTATATAAAGCCTAATAAATCAACAACACGGATGAGAAAGAGTACAGGATAAAATATAACGCAACCGAAGTCGATGTAGGGACGAAGTGAGGTGAGTTGAGAAGAGCAGTGTGGAGGTGAGAGTTGGGGGGGGGGGGGCGCGGATGGGGGGCGGATGTCTGGTTTAAAGGGGCAAGACCACCAGGCCAACACCAGGCTCACCAGTTTCACACAGTCATGCTCGCGTCTGGCTCTCTCTCTCTCTACCCATCTCGGACTATCGCTTTTATCTCGAAATTCTTTATTGTTAAATGTTGATGACTAACCAAGCAACATAATTACCATACATATTCTTAGTCATGCTTTCGTCTGGCTCATTCCTTTGCTACCTTACCTCTCATCGACTCTTTATTTTGATCCTTCATATTATCAATTATATTCGTACCGGTAGTGAATATAAATCATGATTATCTTCTATTGATCATCGTAACGTTTTCTCTGGCTCTGTTTCTACCCTGCATCTCTTGACTCTTTATACGCTACGCAGGTGTATTCTCAACGATTAATAGTAATGTATTCTGATAAAGATATACCGGTAACATTGATCAAATCGCCATTTTTCCATCTGAATCTCCACACTGCCCTATTTCAAAATTGTATTATGAGCCTGCAAATTATCAATAATTACTGCTAGTAATGCATTACCGGTAGATGTGTTTATCAATGAAAAACATATAGGCTATACTGTATATCAAGTTCTACTCATCATTATCCATCACTTGTCTGGCACTCTTGATCTCACTGCCCCTACCTCTCACACCATCGCGTCGAGACCTTGCCAATGACGAACAATATTAATCCGTTTCAAATCATCGCTGCTGCCAATGCTTGTGTTTGGCTACAACTAACTTTCCCCCCGCTTGGAGACTTTTATCTCGACCTGCACTATAGTATTGATATGGCCAATAAATTATACCCGGTACGCCAAAACTCAGCGTTACTGGTATCACTTTCGTTATCCTGAGCGTATTGATATTGGTGCGATAACTAGCTTGTATAAATTCTGACAGGTAGTAGAAGTATTGATTTTATAATCCAAACGTATTGTTTATTTGTTTATTCCACCTTCCCTCCCTAAGTAATATAATCTACAGTTCAGTCGCGCTAATAAGTGATGTCTCGGCACCAATTATGTTTCCATCAATAATTGGTATCAGCAATATCTAAGCTTCATTTCTTCATATCGAATGAAATATACAAAGATGTTCCTACACCGTATTTAACATCTGACAAACATTAATACAACACAGAGCAAGCCAAACGTAATGACAGCTGGGACATGACTTATTAGCACGACTGTACATCTTTCAAGTTTTAAGTGAAACCATTTGTGTTCGTCATCTGACCTGATAACGTGACCTGGAGTTAATGATGATATATACCTTGAGGGTTAGAGCCTAATTGTAGGGTCCTTGGCGGAGTTATCAAACATACTCCCGGCGTACGGCGGTGGCGGGTCATTGGGGTGAAGAGAGAGGGAGAGGGAGAGAGAACAAAAATAAAAGGAGAGAACGGTATGCGTGAGACGTTCCACTTTAGCTTTCTCCCTTCATAAACTATCCTTCGGCTGGGGGGGGGGGGGGGAAGAGGAGTTAAATAAAAGGAAAGGATGGGAGAGAACGGTATACTTGAGACGTTCCACTTTAGCTTTCACCCTTCATAAACTATCCTTAGGCTGGTTGAGAGAGACGAAAAAAGACAACAATATCAATAAGACTTCCAGTAAGCTTGCTTCGTCAGTCCAGTGCCCTCTGAGGCTGACTAATATACCCATGCAATGCATATGATATGATCTTGATTCAAGCTTCCCCTGGAGGTGAGCACGGTAAATAAGCATCTCAGACCCTAATATAGGTGCCAAGCAGCAAGAAGATAGCAACTCCATAATAGGCTATACAGATTACACAAACAACCAAATGTTAAAAATGCACCATACTAACAAGTTTTAAAATGCACCATACTAACAAGTTTTAAAATGCACCATACTAACAAGTTTTAAAATGCACCATACTAACAAGTTTTAAAATGCACCATTCTAACAAGTTTTAAAATGCACCATACTAACAAGTTTTAAAATGCACCATACTAACAAGTTTTAAAATGCACCATACTAACAAGTTTTAAAATGCACCATACTAACAAGTTTTAAAATGCACCATACTAACAAGTTTTAAAATGCACCATACTAACAAGTTTTAAAGCATACCAAAGATCACAAGTATTCTAATTAGCATAAACTAAAGCATTTTATATACGGTGTGTGTGTGTGTGTATGTGTTTGCTGTTAAGGGGGGTCACCTGCATTTTTTATCTTTCTCTCCTTTTCTCTTTTTCTCTGGCTTGTATCCATTCAACCCCATTCAGCCAACGGTTTTAAGACGTTTATCCCCATCCAGGTGTCGATTTCTTCCTGGCGAGCAAGAGCAATGCGCCTCATTGTATGGAGAAATCCTGCTTCGCCAGACATTTTTCTATCGAAAAATTTACAAATTTAGCTTGCTGTAATTTTTGTTGTTATATATACAGTATATATGCTGGCTCGCTACCGCTCACCAGGAAAATATTGACACCTGGATGGGGGTAAACGTCTTAAAACACTAGGCTGAATGGGGCCGAATGGATACAAGCCAAAGAGAGAGGCAGAGAAAGAGAAAAAAAAAAATGAGGTGGGCTCCCTTAATAAGATATAAGCAGTCTAGATCCCTCCTGCTAAACCGTGCTTCAGATTGATTTTCTGGCACTCGGGACCTGACCTAGACTAAACTTTCTTTACTTGTCGGATTTTGAGGCGTCTTAAGTAAACAATGCCTTTTTGTTTTAATTATTTCTTTTTTCATCCGGTGGTGGTAGTTATGGTAGTGATGTATGGTGCAAGTGTTGGTGATGGTGATGTCATACAGCTGTGGTGATGGCAATGATGATGTTTAATGTAGATGTGGTGAAGGTAATAGTGATGTGTAGCGGGGATGTGGTGATTGTAGTATTGATGCGTTGTGCAGGTTCTTGTGATGATGGTAGTGGTGGCAGGTGTGTGATATATTTGTAATGATCGAGATAATGTGTATGTAGTGACTATATTGATGTGATACAATATGGTTTGTAGCACACGTATTATCACTTGTTACACACCCAAACAAACATCGCACTGCCAGAGTTAATTTGAATGGAGTAGAAAGTGTTTGGGATGATAAGTGATAGTAGAAAGTGTTTGGGATGATTGATAAGTGATATTTGGTTT
>CM064576.1:32581300-32928087 GCA_032716605.1 Paralithodes platypus
GTTTCTTTCCGTTTTCACTAATGAAAATTTGGCACAGATTCCATAAGGTCATAATGGGTATATAGTTGATAGTATAGAAAATATGTTAAGTACAGTTAGTATAAATAGAAATGATGTGCCTTAATGAAATTGACAGACTGAAACGTCAAAGAATCGCCTGGTCCTGACGAGGTATATGCCTAGAGTAGAAAGAATGCAGAGATGAGTTAAGTAGTCCATTAGCCTTGTATATTGAACAATTCATTAGAAACAGGTTTAGTTCCAGAAGCTTGGAAGCTTGCAAATGTAGTTTCCGATCTTCACAAAAGGTGATACCTCGATACCATCCAATTACCGGTCCCATTAGTCTCACATCAATCAATAGTAAAGTTGCTAGAGTCTATTATTTCTAGGAAAATTAGAATCCACTTAGTACAATTTCACTTAATAAATTCTTCTCGAGCATGGATTCCACTCAGGTACTTTTTCCGTGCCTTACTAATTTGCTTAGCTTTTTTTCTCAGAGGGTATAATGAAGCATTAGATAGTGACAAGTCATATGAATATTATATATTTATAATGTCAGTAAAGCTTTCGACGGAGTCCCTCATGAGAGATTGATGAGAAAGGTTGAGTCACATGGAATAGGAGTATCGTTGTTGGGATGGATTAGGTTCATGGCTAATTGGTATGAAACAGAGAGTCAGCATAAATGGTACCTAAGTCAGAGTGTGGAGCAGTCAAAAGTGTTGTCCCCCCGGGATCGTTATTAGGGGTCCCCTTGTTTTTTGCTTATATACATAAATGAAACCTACGATTTAGGTATAACTCGTAGGATAAGTAAATTCGCAGACGATACTAAAATGGGGAGATCATTGGATTCAGATAGCGATAATAGAGTGCCTCCAAAGTTATCTAGATACCCTTACATGAAGGGTCAGTAAAGTTGCAGATGCAGTTTACCATTGACCAATGCAAGGTATTAAAGCGAGTGAAGATGCAAACAACTGTTAAATCTAAACTCGCTAATGGAGAATTAGAAAATTCAGACTGCGCGAAAGATCTAGGTGTGTTTGTTAGCAATGATTTGAAGCCTAGAAAACCGTGTATAAGCGTTCGTAATAAGGCAACACAGGATTCTCGGGTTCATCTCTAGGAGTGTGAGTAACCGAACTGCCCTGATGTTATCGTAAAACTTTAACTTGTCATTAGTGAGACCCCATATTGATTATTTCTTTCCACTTTTGGTGTCCCTTATTACAGAATGGACATAGATTCATTGGAGAGAATTCAGCGTAGAATGACAAAAAATTATCCATAATATTAGAAATTTTCCCCGTATGGAAGAAAGGTTGAATAAATTAGGTTTACATTCGTTAGAGAGACGCCATCCGTTCGAGGGTAATTGATAGATGTGTTCAAAGTGGGTTATTGTGATTAACAAAGGTGACATGGACAAATGTACTAAAGCTTCAGTGATAGCGAAAGAACTCGTACCAATGGTTTCAAATTAGATACATTTCGTTTCAGAAAAGATATAGGCCAATATTGGGGTTTGGTAACACGTTTTAAGTGGGTGGAATAGAAGGCTACCAAGTGATATAGTGGGATCTAGAACGATAGGGAGCTTTCAGAAAAAATTGGATAAGCATAATGGACGAGAAGGGTTGGGTGCTGAATGGGTATCAGCCGGGTTGGGCCAATCAGCGCTCTGCCTACCCCCGTAATCCGGCGTTTAATCTCTAACCGGTTTGGTAAGATGATCCTCAGGGTATTAGAGTGTTTAGCCTATAATTGTCTTTTGTAAGTTGGGTTGTGTGGGACAGGGATCTGCCTTGCTTAGGCCAATCGGCTTTCTGCAGACTCCCATTTTCTTATGTTCTTATGTTCTTATCTCTTATATGCCGGTCCTCCATCACCTCTCTGATATAAACTCTCCCCCCAAACAAAACAAATAAATAAATAAATAAATAAACAGATAGAACATAAATATATCCCCACCTCTCCTCCATCATCACCACCCTGTTCTCCACCTCGTCTGCTTCTGTTTGTCCTCCATCACCCCACTCAAATATTTTCCTCCTAATGCTACACAGCCACCCATTTCTCCACCATTTTTCCTTCATCACACTACACTTGATCCTCAGTGTTTTGGAGGACAAGCAGCCTAGAAGGGTCACTAGATCTGTTGTTGCTTGATTTCCTTTGTACTACCCCACCACCACCACCCTGTTCTCCCTCACCCCCACCTCCCTCTTCCTACTTGTCCCCCATCACCCCTGTGTTGAGCCATCTCCCTTCAAAGCTACATCACTTTTGTATTCTGGAGAGGGTTGGATTCTGAATATCACCGATTTTAGTCCAATTTTGTGTATTGATCCTTAGTCTGTGTTAGAGATGGTTCTATTTTACCTTAGTGTATTGATTATTGTGAGTAATAGTGTTGGACTTTAGCCTCTTGTTCCTCGTGTAGTACGGTACTCAAATGAACGGACTGAATATTCACAGATATATACTGCCTGTTTGTCTATTGCACAAGTCCTTTTTTTTAGTTGTGACAGGTTGAAAGTAGGAATTTATCGACTCGTTATAACATTGTTTTATATTTGTTTCCTTTTATGTGTTTCTCGTGTTATATCATTACTCTCTTCAACTTCACGTTGCTTTTTCGAGATGTAGGTGTAAATGTCACACAGCAAAGTTTGGAAATAGTTTGTTGGTAGAATACCTTATGTGGTTCACGTGCTGTTTGACGAATCTAATGAAACTTCCAGACTAAAATTGTAAAACAAGTTTGCAAGTCTTCTTTATTCACATTTCTTGCAAAATTTAACCTTGCAATTGATGTGGAACCTGTGCTATCCCCTCGTTCAATGTTGCGTTCCCTTTTACCCTTACCCCTCTGCACCCTCTTCACTTTAAACTCTCTCTTGGGGAAACTACTCTTTCCCCTCTTTATTCCTTCTCTCTCTCTCCCATCTTTTATTCATTTTTGTCTCCTGCTTCACCCGTCCTTTCACTTCCCCCTCTTTCACTTCTCTCTTCCCTCTTTTAATCTGTCTAATCTTTCGTTTCTCTCCTCTGTTTTCTCTCTCCCTCTTCCCTTGTACTTTGTTTTGTCCTCCCTTCATCTGTTCCCCCTCTTCATCCCCTCACTCCTCAACCCTCTTCGTCAAATCACTCTCACCCCTCTTAACCTGGCCCTTATGGTTGTGTGTTCTCTCTCTCTCTCTCTAATAATAATTATTAGCAAAAGATAATATTGAGGAATGTTTAATAAAGGTATAAAATGTATAATGCAATGAAATAGTATTAAGCCTATACCGCCACATGTTGCCAGCATTTGTATTGTAAGAGCAAACACAAATATATGCAACATTTGGCCACTATACTGTATACTGAAGGATATCTAGAACACTTCCTCCCTAACCTGCCCCAAGCCCCTTGCTTTCATGGCGCACCTCGGAGTTTGCATTGTCAACACGAAATTAGATGGATATTTTTTTCCATCGAAATATTTGCAGTTAGTTCCAGCATAACAGAATAGACTATAGAGTATATATATATGTTACCGTACTAATAATGTCTCCAGTGTGTCCATTGCATAATGTACTATATATGAATTCATATACAAGCTTATATTGAGGCATTGGGAATAGTATTAGATGTGAAACTCGCGTGTAGTAACTTGACAAATAACCATGTAAAGGAATTCGAGACCGTTCCCTCCCTAACCTGCCCCAAAGTCTCCTTGCTGCCGCAGCCGTCCTCAATTTCATGTGTATACGTTTGTTTATGTGCGTGTGTGTGCATTTTAGAGGCACGCGGCCCTATCACGTGTTGTCCTGACTGCCGTGTGATGTTCTGGTTCCACTTCTCTCTCTCTATCTATCTATCTATCTATCTATCTATCTATCTATCTATCCCTATCTCTCTCTCTCTCTCTCTCTCTCTCTCTCTCTCTCTCTCTCTCTGTGTGTGTGTCGGTTTGTATATAATTTTGTAATCGTATTTGTAGTTTGTTCTTGCTAACTTATCTTCTCGATTATGTAGTTCTGTCTCACTCGTATCTTCTCTCCTTGTGGTTTTTTTTTGTGTCTGGTTCTCTCTATCTATCTATATCTATCTTTATCTGTATCTGTATCTTCTCTCCTCTACCAAGCTAAGGAACGTTCTACAAACTTCCAAAGTCACCTTACACATGATCACTTGCCTTTCCTCTCGTTTCGTAATTTATTAAGTAATTTCGCTTATTGCTCACCCTTCGATTATTTGAATTATTAATAGAACGGCGAGCCGGCCAGACGTAGGAATGCAGTGGGGCTGTTGAACGGGAGTTACAGTTAGCTTTTATAGGCCAAATAGTTGAACAAAAGTTGCAATGTTTCTTATTCGATTACTTATACTTTACTTTAATGTATTCTGTAATATGCCGCAACATCCAATTGTGGAATCAGCGTCCATTCTCGTGTACTTAATATTAGTTCCATTTTTAATTCCGGTACTTTTAAAGTTAATATTGCTAACATTATACACCCATTTTAAAGTTAATATCGCCAACATTATACACCCAAATCATGTTCCTGAGTCCTAACTATGTTCCTACTCGTTAGGTACACTAATTTAGTGTACAATCGGGGGTATTAAGTGTTGTCATAGATTCCAGTGGTTTTCGCTCAACAAGTGTTATTGGTATCTTTATAGTTACTGGGAAAAGTGCTTATCCCTCAGAGTATTAGTCAGTGTCCGAAACTTTGTGAAATATCTGACAACACTTATTAACCTCGACTGTACAAATATAATGTCATCATAACCTTCACCATTGATTGTAATTTATACCATCTTCAGTGAATGTGTGTATTCATCTTCAAAGTAAAACAAAGTAAAGTTGTAGTGGGTGTGACTGCATGTGGCGTCTTTATGTGCATACTAGGTGTTTGCAATGCCAGTCAGTTCGCTTATAATTTATTTCGCTACAAAATTAAATGTACATGCAACGTTGTTTTAAAATAATTTGATTGAGTACGATGTATATCCTGCCTTAATTTGTATAATATCTGGCTACTAAAATTTTCATAATTAATCTAGCGAAATTATACCCACTTGAATATATTTGCCGATAATAATGCATATATCACTATGCTATTAAGTTAAAGTTTCCGATTAAAAGTTAACGAAGAAACGCTCGTGTAAATTGGTGTGGTTTCCCCCAACACCATCAGCTGATCAACAATAACAAAGCCACGTGACCCAGGGTGTACCACTGCCCGCGTGTTCAACCCTATCACTCACACCACAAGCCTTATCAATAGTGTATCATTATTACTAATGCGTTTCTCTCTCTCTCTCTCTCTCTCTCTCTCTCTCTCTCTCTCTCTCTCTCTCTCTCTCTCTCTCTCTCTCTCTCTCTCTCTCTCTCTCTCTCTCTCGCCTAGTGCAGTAAATGGTATAAAATTGCAAGCACAAACTAGATAGTCATATGAATGATATGGGTAGGGTGTAAATGGAATCTGCCTCGTGTGGGTCGGTCGGCCTAGTGCAGATTTCCGATTTCTTATGTTCGTATGTTCTCTCAACCCTTTCAGTATACTTGGACGCGTGTCTTTATTTTATTCTGGTTATCGTTAAACTATTGTATTCAGCTTCGGAGTAAACCAAGTCCCCTCAGGGTAATTTGATAGTTCTTACACCTTTCCAAACTCAATACAATCGCCTGAATAAGAGGGAGAAATGCCCCATTATATCCTGCAAGGGTTTTAAGATATATTTTCGGTTCTCCAGGGCAGGTGAAGGTATTGAGGGATAAGCCTTTACAACGGCACCTCCTAACTACTCTCTACTTTTCCTATTATCTGAAGAGTGTAGAGAGGGGAGAGAGAGGAAGCTGTTGTAGTGGCTTTGTTATGTGTGTTATTAGTCTGTATATATTTACGTTTCTCCCCTGACCTGTTTTTCTCCTTCTTCTTTAGGTTGGGCGGTCGTCCCGTATCCCCCAAGACAGCCATGGAGCAGGAGAAGAGAATCCGTCGTGAGATTGCCAACAGCAACGAGAGGCGCCGCATGCAGAGTATCAACGCTGGGTTCGCATCACTCAAGACCCTCCTGCCGCACCACGAGGGGGAGAAGCTTAGCAAGGTAGGCAACACGTATAGGGTAATGCTTTGATAGATAGTAATAAGGTGGTTAACACATGGAGTGTTTGCATTGATAGTAGTACAACACTCAGCAAACTTATTACATATAGGGCTATACATTGGTAGTATAGGACTCACAAAGGTAGGCAACACGTATAGGGTAATGCATTGGTGGATTGTAATAGAACTCGGCAAGGTAGGCAACGCGTATAGAGTAATGCATTGGTGGAGTGTAATAAAAGACTTAGGTAGATAACACATTGGTGGACATTAGTTAAAAGATAATCAAGTATGCATAAGATAATTTACTTCTTGCCAAACCAATCTATGCTCACAAATTGTCCAGCATAACCTATTACAACTAACGTTTATGCTCATTATGTTTAATTTGTTCATTCCTCCCATGCAATTGGAAGCTTATTGGATATTATGATTATTATTATCTAAAGATGCAAATCCTCCTTCATTCAAACCCACTAACCTAGCCTGGAATAATAGTGTACACGTATTATTTTCGCCATCATTCATTAGACTGCGTCCATAAAATTGAGTGTGTATAATTATCTAGAATCGTAAACAAAATAATCTGAACAAAGTTTTATCTATAGATGAGTAAATTATTAGTGTTTTTGTGAATGTGTTAGAAATCATTCTATAGTGGTTTAATAAATATGTTACAAGCACAAATAATTGTCTGCGTTGTAAAAATATGTAAACAGCTGTCCATCTTATGAAGAAAGCAGATTCATGGATATAGTTGTTATCGTCAGTGTGTTATATTTTACATGTCAATTGGCAAGCTTGTACTACGTATTATTTATGGTTTGTATCCAACATTATAAATTGTCTTTAGCAATGGTCAGTAAAGTAAATTCTAAAACCGTAAATAGTGTGTACTGTGTTGCTATAGTAAATATGTGATAATTGTAAATCAGTGTTACTATACTAAATAAGGGCTAACAAGAAGCAAATAGAGAGTTGTGTGTGGCAGTTGCCTAGCTACGCAGAATATACGCTCACTCCACCAAGGTCACACACTCACAACGGTCACTGGAAGGACGTACACACATAATGTGCACACTCACATACATATATATCCTTATATCTACACACGCACACACAGGCACATCCATACACCTCATATATACACGCACACATACACTTCATACACAAACACACACACGCATACAACCACGTTTTTAGATACATCGCTACGGTATACATACACGTTACACATTACACATGGGATTCACACACCACACGTAGACTACAATCGCCTGTAGTGAAAGGGGGTGCCATATTTACTGAACAATTCTAGAACCTTGAAGTATTTTGAAAAAAAAAAAAAAAAAAAAAAAAAAAAAAAAAAAAAAAAACACACATGCCCGATTAGCCTATATGGTGTCCCTCAATGTTCACTGTTTTATGTTTGTGTTTTTGTTTTTAAATATATAGAAGGGTGCAATGACGTAAAGCAAAACAGAGAGGGAGAGGAACAGATCTAAAAACTAATAACACTTCCACACCAAAACCCGTTTTATCCGTTATCACTACACCTACCAAACTAACAACCACCACTGCCTGATTTATCCTTATCACCACACCTACCAAACTCAAAACAAATAACACCTCAACACCAATACCCGCTTTATCCGTTATTTCTTCACCTAAACTCAAAACTAATAACATCTCCATTCCAAAACCTGCCCTATCCGTTATTTCCACACCTCCCAAACTATAAACTAATAACACCTTAACACCAAAACCCACTCTATCCGGTTATCACCTTTCAAATCGTCTCAATCCCCACACCCTAAGACCCCAGCCGATAAGCCGGGTATATAGTATAGTAAGGGGGGGGGGGGTCGGGGGGGGGGGGGGGGGGGGGGGGGGGGGGGGGGGGGTTACGGTCCGCGGGCTGGGATGTAAACAAAGACACTGATAAGAGAGATGGAGATAAGGATGAATGAACTGAGAAATGGGGGGGTCGGAGAAACTGGGTACTGCCATCAAAACTGATAGTAAGTTGTAGGCAGTCATATTTGTTTTTAATATTGATATTTATTATTTATATTACGGAATTAATCTCTCTCTCTCTCTCTCTCTCTCTCTCTCTCTCTCTCTCTCTCTCTCTCTCTCTCTCTCTCTCGTGCTAGTCATAATAAACAGATTATTCAATTTTACACACACACACACACATATATATATATATATATATATATATATATATATATATATATATATATAATAGTTAATCTGACAACACATCACAGCATAATTATACACAACCAACTCAATACAGACAAGCTTCCCACCACACACGCAAGACAACACAACATATAACAAATCCTAACTCTTTATATGCATCACACACCACTAACACACATATTAAATCCCAACCCCTCTTACTCCACTACCCCACACACACGCAACGTCAAACACCCCTACATAAGTCACGCAACAAAACTCATACCTCTACACAACACGCTTAAACAATGCAAGCACTGTACAAAAAACACCCTCAGACTCTCCTACACACACACACACACACACACACACACATGACACAGCCCGTAGCCTAGTAGGTAGAGCTCTCGTCTCACACACAAGGGGTCGGGGGTTCAATCCCCCGCCGGGCGGAGACAAATTGGGCTTGTCTCCTTTCATGTGTTAGCCTCAGTTCACCTAGCTGTAAATAGGTACCTGGAATAAGTGGGCGACGTTGTGACGTCCCATCTGGGGTTGGCAAAAATGGTACAAGGCGAGATGGGTATCATATGGTTCACCTAAGCTGATGGCTACCTAAGCCTTCGGGCGAGACGGTACCGTCTATAGTGAGAATGGTACCATACAGATCCACCCTAAGCCTTCGTTTCCAATGTCGCCAATTGGCTAAAATACAGACTACACACACATCCACAGCCATTCCAACAGTACATAAAACACTTAACATGCATTTCACGCAATACATTCCCAGTTAAGGAGGCGCGATAATAATGAGCTTAGCTCGCATTGCGTGGATTCCCCTTGACGAACAAGTAACTGAGTAACACACACACACACACCACAATTTCTACTAAATATCCCCCTTTAATGATCTATCCCGCTAACGCAACTAACATGATCGTGATGACAACACACACACACACACACACACACACACACACACACACACACACACTTGCTTCTGACACAACACAATTTGTCTGTATAGTCCTACGAAATGTCCCCCCTTCAACCCCTCCCCCTTCCCACCAAACCGAAGAGGCCACTGGGTTCGTGAATACGCTGGGTGAGTTCGGCCAGATATCAAAGCCAAATGCCGCTCTTTCTGAATTGTAAACATAGAAATGCGCGGTTAAGGCCTGAAGTGTTTAGGCGTATGTTAGGTTGGCTTGTATTTAGATTTTGGTATTATTTTGTGTATGTTTTGCTATGTTCGATGTAATTATACACGATTTTTTTTTTTATTAATTTGAATCCGTATATATTTTAATCCTCATAATTCGTATCTAAGCTATATATATATATATATATATATATATATATATATATATATATATATATATATATATATATATATATATATATATAGTATCAGTCATGGTGCAAAACAATCTTATTTTGAAATACATTAATATATTTTGCACTTTGCATTAAAATTGCTGGCAAGAGATAAAGAGATGCTAGGTGAAGATAAGAAAAAACAGACACAGGTATCTGATATAGACCGCACGCTATACACCATTCTATTTTGGGTTACAGTATGTGATTCAGATCAGGGAAAGATTCATATTTTAACCTTGTGGAATCTCTCTAGTGGAGAAACAAATCCTCAACTAACATGAACCAAGCATTTATATTAATATTTAGTTTAGTTAACTTCTTGAGTACGATGACGTCATATCCCATGTATTCTGTATTTAAGTAGAAAATGTAATTCAGTTAGGAAGGACCTAGCCACATACAAAGAGGGACAAAGTTGAAGTCTTAAAGGTGTGTCAAATCTTACGACCGCGACTGTACTGATCAGGGGGCTATGTGCATGGATGTGTGACAGTCGCCACGAGGCTGACACAATGTTACGTAAGTAACACAACCTCACTATAAACCAGCTGATGTGTACCCTTTCAATACGGATGATGTATTTTTTAGTTTATTATTCTGGCTAATATTATGCGATTTTATTTTGATCGGGAAAGCCTGTATACTAAACAAAGAGGTTTACACACAATACGGTTTAATTACACTCAAGAGTTAATTTTGATTTAGGTAAAGCGATAGTGGAAGAAATAGTGTAAATTTTCTATTTAGGACTAAAACTGTCTTTCAATAGTAGAATCGTAGACTAATAAATATGTAAACCAGTATTTTCATCGTGCATAAATTATAATTATCTGCATTTTAAGTCTTTATACTGTACATTAAATAATAGAATACGTAAATTTATACAAGTTAGGAATGTTGTGACGCACCAGATGGGTTGGGTGTGAGAGGTATCTGCCTTGTATTAGTCAATCGGCTTTCTGCAGTCTTATGTTCAATAAAATCCATTGATCCATGAGTATGTGAGTGCCTATTAGACAGGATATTCCATGATAAAAGTGCTGTACCAAGTCGAAGTAAATATTTCTCCAGTGACTAACAATGGGAAAACGAAACCTCGCATAGTCCAGTCCGTTGTTTTCCTGGTATTATAATAAGTGTGTGGTTTCTGTCTTGGAAGAACGAGTATTGGATGAGAGGGGTGAGTAAAAAGAGGTCTTGTGAATGGAAGTGCAGAATGACATTGAACATAACAACACCGGTAGGTTGTACAAATGATTGTTCTCGATTTCATTCATCACTTTAGATGTGTGTGTGTATGTATGATTATTTGTATTGGTGTTATTTCTCCCGGGTGCGACCTTTTCAAGTTTTAGGCGGGAGGGTTGGTTATTCAGTCTAACCTTTCAAGCATTCAATTTAGACCAGGTTCTCAGATTGATCAACAAATGCCTTCACCGTGTGGCCCAAACCACTAGGAAATGTAAGAACGGAGGAATGCAGCAGCACAGTTCCTCATTGTTCATTTCCGAATTTCCCCATATCCTGTATGACTGGATTCCAGTTTGCTACCGAGCTACGTATCGGCATGTATATAACCCACAAAGCGAAACATAACATATATAAATAATCCACTAATTATACAAGACAAACTAACGTTGTATAGGCATTGTTAATTTTGTTAGCATGTAAAGTACTATGCTTTGAAATATATAACTTAGTTTACGACAATTACTATGCCGGAACTAGCATCGATAATATCAGTAACATTGTATATTTGTACCCATCTATCTTTTGAGATTATGAAATATGACGTTTCCAAAGTACTTATGATGATAACTATTTGTTACCATGTAAGAGCGTGAAAGTTTTGTGACTGCATATAACTACGTAGTGAACATGACAAGTGTGTGTATGTGTGTGTATGTCATGAATGGTAGGGTGGTGAGCGTGGCGGGAAATATCAGCTGACTGGAGTAGGAGCGGCGGCGGTGGTGGCGGCAAAGTCAAGGTGGTGGATGACGCTCTATATAACCCGCTTATCTTTATTTCTTTAACATGTACGCCAGGTTGGAGTAGTTAATTATATATGTATCGTACAAATGTTTGCAGTTTTTAATAAGATCAGTGTAATCGATTTATATGATGTTGCAAGAGGGGTGCGAGTGTCATGGCGTTCTATAATGCGGAGTTGAGGTAGCGAGACAGCTGATTCCGTTGCCAGGACGACCATCGACCGCGGTGTAGCCTCGCCCCGCCCCCCTCGCACCATGCCGCGCTCCTCGCTCTATCGTCAAGTTCACGCTCTTTATATTCACTGTCTGATATTCCCATTTGTTGCTAACATAATTTAATCACTATATAACTATACTACTTATTTAGAGCGTACTTATATAGCAGAAATATAGGTGAATAGTGAGTAAAGTAGTGTTAGAAGCGTCACTCCCACGTGGCGAGACGGGGACTGGAGCGAGGCTAGTCAGGCGACCATGTGGCGCGCATTTCGGGGACCCCGCACACCCTCCTGCATTGTACACCCTTGCCCCTGCATTGTTCACTTCTAGGCTAAGGGGTGAACAAAAACATCTAGATTGAATCTTATAATGCATGACATTGTATGACATTACGGACAGCGCGGGAGTTTGAAAAGCCAGATGTAAAGAATTCCACGGTTGTTTTGGGCTTCTGACGGGTCGACTCCCACGTGACGTACACAGCTGACTGCCACACCACATCCCCACACCGCTTGGGAAAATGGCGCGAAATCTCGCCCGCCAAAATATTGCATAATATTGATCCCTTTTCTAGATGATTAGATCATACCAGGAGCTCTTATCACACAAAATATCCGCAGAATGAGTCTGTTTTTATGAGTGGATTATAATTTAGAATTTCCCTTTTCTATTTGTTTTTAAGTGAAACCGGCCGGCGTGACTTGTTGCTGGGTGTAGGTAGACATAAGTTATGTCACCATACATATTATTTATAGTGTGGTAATTGATATGACAAGTAAAGTAAGGTACATATTAAACTGTGAAAGGTTAATTGCTATATTCTTATTTGTCACTAATTCAACGTTAATATACGGTACCCTTGATTAACACAGATCATCTTTTATATTTTTTCGCACAGTTGATTAACACAATTGTTATAATTAGTTGTATACATAACGAGGTTGTGTTATACTGTTTATGGACTGTTAGCTACGCATTTTGGTAATTGCTTTTAGTTTAGCCCACTGTTGATAGTTATCTTATTAATCAATTGACGTTATTAATCACATTGGGTGAATTACATAGTTGATATTCTACATTTAAGCTACAACATTATTATGCATTTTACAAGAAAGGTATACACTATACAGTATATTGAAATATTGAAAAGTTAAAATTGTAACTTAGGTATATACATGTATTTGTTGATTTCATGAGTTTAGAAGTAAAGTTGGTTGGTGATAAAATATGAATATGCTTCCAGGTATGTCCGATCCCCGTCATTTTGTGTAACGAGTTTAGGAGTGAGTGGAACGGGTGTGAATGTGTGGTATGTCAGAGATGACCAAGAGTGTGTGTGTGTGAGAGGAGGAGGAGGAGGAGGAGGGTCCCTTTCTGTAAAATGGTGACATTTGTCATGTTTAACGCAGAACGGCTTTATTGTGATTATGTATGACATTTAGAAACTGAATGAAGGTTAATTTCCCCTTTTGCTCCCATAGGCCTAAAACTAAAATCGTCTAATGATAACCATAATATAAGGACTGGCGTATTTATATGGGTGATATTACTTTACATTATACAAATTTGAAGCAGCCTTGTGTAATGACCAACCTCAATAAGTAGGCAAATCACGTACAAGGAAAAGGGGTTTCTATATTGTTTTGGCTTATCCTGTCAACCTCTTATTCGTCATTAAAAATATTGTTGATAAACTTGTTATTTTGTTGGATTATTTGGGCATTTAATTACTTAACAATATTTGTAAGTACTCAAGCTCGGTCTGAATGCCAACTTGATAGTTACATAAAGTCGAAGTGATTATATTATATATATATATATATATATATATATATATATATATATATATATATATATATATATATATATATATATATATATATATATATATATATATATAAACACTGACATTGCAAAATACCGATTGGCCCATACTAGATAGATCCATCTAACTTCTAGTCCATAAAATTTATTTATTTTGTTATCGTATATAGCCTACCTATCCAATTTAAGTTTGAAAAATTTCACCGTTTCTTTTATTGAGTACAGTACCGGTACTAGGCAAGGTAATCCACATATTTACAACCTTGTTTCCAAACAAGCATGTGCCTATACCTCTTCTAAAACGAAACCTACTGTATCTAAATTGCAACCATTTGCACGGGTTATTTCGCAGCTGTTTATCTTAAATACTTAATTAATACCCCTCTATTCATATCTTTCATCACCTCTACCATATCCCTTCAATTTTGTTTAATTATTTAAGTTTAGAGTTTTTAACCTCTCCTTAGATATATTTCTTATGCTGTGGAGCATTTTCCTATTACACACCTTTGCTTCAATGAAACCAGCCGTTCTCATAATTACTAACCCCATCCTTGTACTACTACTGATATGTTACTACTACTACTACTACTACAACTACAGGATAATGTTTACTACGTAGGTCATCCCCCCCCCCCCCCAGGTTCACGTTACTTCACTCCCTCCTCCCCCCGACTTCCTGTCTCAAACCTTTCCTAACCCCAACCTCTTCGTTCGCTGTTAACCATTTTTTCCCTCCATATGTTAGTGTATATTATGTTTACAATACATTACTTCCCATTTTTTTCTTCTGTCATTTACTCTTATTAAATTTAACTACAATTATTGTACTATTACTACTGCAGCTACCACTAATAATGATAGTTAACTTGTATAGTTTTGTCTTTCTTGCAATAATACTACATGTTAGTAGCCGTTTTTGTATCTTTACAATACACCAAGTGTAGCAAACCTATTTTGTACTGGATTAATCTATTTTTTTTTATACCTTTTGTCATGGATAAATCTGTTTTACACTTCAGCTTCTTTTATCGCATTATCAATATCCCACTTAATTTTTCTTATGTTAATGTTCAGTATAAATTAATTACCTACGGTTACTTGCAATCGTTTCCATAGATGATCCTCAGGGTATTAGAGTGTTGAGCCTATAATTGGGCTTTGTAATTGGGGTTGTGTGGGAGAGGGATCTGCCTTGCTTAGGCCAATCGGCTTTCTGCAGACTCCCATTTTCTTATGTTCTTATTATCTATTCTACTGACGCCGATGAAAGAGTCGCTCAATGGGGGTTCTCATTTTCTTGTTTTTCCAAATATTCAGTGTTAATCTATATATAAATCTACACACACACATACACCCCCCCCCCCCCCCCCCCCCTGCACACACACACACACTGTTTATTTGTTTGTTTTATTACACTCTCTGGTTTCCACTCCCTTCCTCTCCTCTGAAACCGACCCTGGCAGCTCACACCATGGTCATCATCTTGGTCATCATATCCTGGGAAGATTTGGGTCGATTCACACTTGCTTGTTTACCCGTGGGATTGGTTGCACCTGTTCCCGCCCTTTTCCGATATTTTCCACCCCTGGACATATTGTAGTTTCGGGGATTATCTCGCCTTGGAGTAGGTCGGGTACACTATTTAAATGTATTAATTTGTGCATTATTAATAATTCATCATTATACGGGTAAGGGTCTACCGTACGTTCATGTTATATTTGTGTTAGCATGGTTTATATACCCACAATGATATACATGTTCCAAAAGTTCAGTCCACGAACAAATGGAAGTGTTTTATGTGGAATTTGTTCCGTATGATAATTACATAACGGAGAGTTATCCCAACTCTACGAATAAGAGAAGGGTAGATTACAGCCTAGATCGACTATAGAAAAGTAGATTAGAGAGAAATAAAGTTACTTAATCTTAGTAGAGTTAACCCCTTGAGGATTTTGACGCATTTATTCTGGCTATTTGTAGACAATATAATTTAGATTAGGAAGGGTATATGGAAGTCAGAGGGTTAATTGAGATAGTATTTACCCCTTTTATTCCCGCAGATCCTTCCTAAGCTGTGTACAATCGTCTAATGATTTCCAAAGTTAATGTCAAAATGCGTCATAATCCTCAAAGGATTAAACAATGTAGGGGTATAGGTAGGTAGCAAGGGGCAACAAGGGGAGGTGGTGTGGTGGGGATTGAGAGGGGGCAGTATAGGGGAGTAAAGAATTTGGTTTTGGGGGGAGATTATAAAGAATGCGGTTTGAGGAAGACTAGTTGTGTGGATATGGGGAAGATGGTGATTGTATGGTATTGATTTTGGTTAGGAAAGGTATAATAATTGTATGGTAGTTATTCGATCAGCCAAGATATATTAAACCTGGTATCACACAAGCTATTTTCCATCAACTGTTATCGTTCATACTGGTCTGGCAGCATACTAACAGTAATCATGTCACATACATTAATATCTCTAGTTTAGTCTGATACCAATGCTAAAGATGCCTGAACATTGTTGACCATTGAAAATTGACGATGAAATTTCGTGTAATACCTCTAACTTTAAACAATCGTCTGGGGGTAGCTAAAATATAGCAACAATTTAAAAGGTTAAGAGCTTATGTGTTGAAATTAGTACATATATATACGATAGATATAGCAAATTATCCTATTTGTTACATTTGCACACAATTTTTACAGTGTAGCTTAGTAAAAGAAGTAAGTAAAGGGTACACAGTTGATGGGAGGGCGGAGGGTGCTTTGGGCACACGTTTTAGTGCTGAAGAGGAGGGTAGTATCTTCCTGAAGTGGGGTAATGTTGACATCTTGAAGGCTTGGGGGAAAGGACACGGATTTAGGTCGGTGGTGGTGGTGGTGGTTATCTAATGCATAGAAATATATATGAGGTCAGCGCGTAAGTATATAATTATGCAGTCGTCAGGTAGTACAAAACAATATATGGTTGTAAGCTAATACAGAAAATTGCTATTGTCAGCAAGTCGACAAATATTCCCTGGCATTGTTGTTAATGCAGATAAAAATATTTGGCAGTATTTTTGTTTTAAATTCATTGTATATGGCCGAAGTATTCTCGAAGGAGTACACAAATATATACGAGGTACACTATATTCGGATTATATTTCAGCTGACGGTTAATTTAACCCCTTAGCAGCTGATTTGTTTACTACATTGACAATGTGTAATTACTATGTCATTGTGGCATTTAGTGTCAGATTTGTTATAACTAAAACCTATTTCACGACTAAATCATCAGCTGGGAAAATAAGACTAGTAATATTACTAAGAGTACACAAATACCTTATGACCGTCGTTTTATCGAAGAAGTGCAATAATAACCTAAGGCAAAGGAAGAATACACAAAGTAGCGCAAGATGGTGACGTGACGAGTTCAGGATGGTCGCGAAAGGAATGTAGGGCGATAAAAAGTGGTTTGTGGGGGCAGGTATAGGGAAGGAATGAGAGAACACGAAACACAAGTGGTGTATAGGGAAGGAATGAGAGAACATGATACGAACAGTGAAAAACAGACAATAAGATGTAGGACAATGTGGCTGGTGAAGAAAGGGGAGGAGAAAGCGAGAACGGTGAATATGAGGAACAGATAATGAATGTGAGGTAGGAATATGAGAAACACAATTTTATGAGGTAGGAATAAGAGGAACAAATAATTAATATGAGGAACAGATACTTATTAATATGAGGTAGGAATATGATATGAACAGCATAAGAGGAGGTAGGATAGGAATATAGGCGAAGAGGACGTAGAAAAGGGAGACACAGGAGGTATTAAAGAGGGAGACTTACGAATAGGGGGTAGGGAAGGGGGAAACAGATGAAGAGAAGGTAGGATATTGAAAAACAACAACAACGAACAGAAGGTACGGAAAGGAAAGACAGACGAATAAGAGGTAGGAAAGGGAGATAAACGAATATGGGTAGAAGAGAATATGAACAAAAGACGGGAATAGGATAAACAGAAACACAGTAAAGGAAAGGGAGGTAGAGGTAGAAGGTAGGGAAGGGATGGAGGGTAAATGAGAGCATGTAGGGAGGGATGAAGAGTGATGTGGTAGGGAGGAAGGAAATTACAGAGGGGAACATTTAGTAGAATGGAACTGACAAAAAGAACTAAGAAAATTACGATTGTTTGTGTTTGTATATATTTTAAAAGGGGAGTAATGAAACGCAAAAAAAAAAAAAAAAAAATGGCGACGATTTGTTTTGGTATATATTTTAAAAAGGCGAGTAAGGAGAGAACATTAAATATAATATAAACGTGAAGGGAAATTGCATAAGATACTCACATGGAAATATTTGGAGAGTAGAATTAGTGTTTATAATGATAAACAATACAAGAAAACACATTTGGGAGACTAAGATCAGTTGGAAATTTAGGGGAGGATGGGAAAGGAAGTAAGATAACTGAAAACAAAGCAGATTGTAAAGTATAGAAAACTTAGAAAAAACTGGAAGAGAGAGAGAGATAGTTGAGTGTGAGAGAGTGAGTTGGAGGAAGGGAAGGAGGGAGTATAGGGTGAGAAAAAGGGAGGTAGTGGTGAAGTGAGTGGCCCCTAGTAGTCGCTCCCCTCTAGAGGCCTCTCACCCCCTCCTCCATGGTTAAGCTTGGAGAGTTACCATAATCCACTAAACCTCAATTTGTACATTAACACAGCCTCATCTACAAAGTCAAATGTCTATTAACTACGTGTCACAGATCTTTATATTGTCAAGGTCATCCGTTTATGAATATAGTGATGCGAAATTGTATCTAACATATGTGATTTATTAGTGAAATCAAATACAAATAGATTACAGTATTAGTCTTTGTCTACTCGTCATGGTTGAACAGTGTTTTGAGGAGCCACATATGGTGAAGACAACGTCACGTGAATGCCGCTCACACATACACACAAACACGCACACCCTGTCACCCCAAGTCCGGAGCCTAGCGCGCGGCCCTTCTCCCTCCCCTATGTGTGCCTCCTCCACCACTTCCCCCTCCCTCCCTCCCTCCACTATGGCGGCGGTGGTGGTGGCTGGGTTTTCAAGGTCAGAAGTACGATGTCTGGCCCGTCTACCGTGCCGCTTCCTCGCTCTCACAACACCATTCATTCACCTCTCAGGCCCGTAGTCTTAAACATGTGGGATGGGTGTTGAGTATACCATGACGAACAATTATTAAGACATTGAGTGCTGCTTTTTAAATAGTACTTTATATCACCCAGTTTCTTGATGTTTATTGTATATTTCCGCCTATTTTGCTCACCAATACTCAATGTTTATCACTACAGCTCTCAAACACAAAGACACACACATTCAGTTAAGGTTATTGCCTGTGTTCGAATATTAGACCAATGCATGATTTGACTGTTGTACTGCTTCATCATCAGCAGTTACCAGTGGATAATACCATTTGATATGTTGCCTTATTTATGGAGATATAGTCAAGTTTGTCCATGTAGATTACATAAATTATATGACCCACAGAATGTTTCATGTAACTTGAGAGCTAAAACTGCATACCCAATTCTGAAAAACACGGTTTGTTAAAGAAAATAAACTTAGTTTTGTCACCTTATATGCTACGACACTGAATTTTGGGAGCTATACATGTAAAACCAATAGGAAGGACTTTGAAGTTTGCTGGATAAAGCCACTGCATACCCAATCTTGCTAAATTGAGGGTAGACAAAATGTGATTGGTCGCCTTATATGTTGAGATATTGAACTAAAAATTGCCCGCTAAATAGAGCAAGCAAGACCTATAGCAAACTCCCTGTTCACACATTGCTAGAGAGATCACATTTCATAATATGAATATAATATTTGTGTTCCATCTATACAAAATTGACAGTTATAGCGAAAATAACGTTAATAATAGTCAACGTATCCTACAAGATTATAGAGATTGAAAATAAGATGTTAAATATCACTCATTTTGTGATACAATAGTCATGAATAAAAATTACAATTGTTAATTTGATAAAGGTACCTTCACTATTTTGTTGAAAAGCATAGAGAGATTGCAACTAAGCAATCATTGTAACCATAACTGCATTGAAGATGGAAGCCAGTGAATGATTGTTGTTGGTGGTGGTGTTTTAATTGGGGAACATCAGGTATCGCAGGGAGGTAGACTGAATGTGCAGAAGTGTTGTTATGTGGAAGAGAGGGATGGTTTGGAGCTGCTGTGTGGTTGGGGAGGTGTGGTGTGGGAAAGTAGAGTAGGTGTGGAAGGTTTAATTAAAAGATAGGGTTACTATAGAGGAAGGTTATGGGGATGCGGATGAGTAGGATAGTTGAGGTAGTTTCAATAAGGAAGATGTGGGGATACCAGGTGTGGAGAAAATAGTGAGGTGGAGAATGTGAGAAGGTAAGTGCAATAGGTGTGTAGAAAATAGGAAGAAGGGTATGGGCGTTGAGAGTAAGTGAGGACAAAGGGCTGAGATGTGGGTTAGGATGAGTAAATTGGGTGTGTAAGAAAACGAAGAGGGGTTGCAAGATATAAGTGTGGATGGGCAGGTAGTGTAGGCTAGGTGTATGGGAAGGAAGATGGAGCAGGGATGTAGAAGTCGAGGTGGGGTAGTGGTGTGTAAGGCGAGGTAGAGGAGGTGGAGTGAGGTAAGGTATGTGTTTGGTGGGGAAGGGGTATGATTAGTTTTGGGGGTATGTGGAGGGGAGTATGTGTAGTTTTGGGGGTATGCGGAGGGAGGTAGAGGTAGGAGGAGGTGGTGTAGTTTAGGGGGAGGGGGGCAAGTGTGGGAGTGATTTTTTTTTTTTTTTGCCTCCAAGGTCATTGTTACGCTGGCTGGTGGGAACAAGAAGGTGGTTGTTGTAGTGTTGCCATTGTCCATCACTGTCAATGTCTTCACCAGCGCGCGCGCTCTCTCTCTCTCTCTCTCTCTCTCTCTCTCTCTCTCTCTCTCTCTCTCTCTCTCTCTCTCTCTCTCTCTCTCTCTCTCTCTCTCTCTCTCTCTCTCTCTCTCTCTCTCTCTCTCTCTCTCTCTCTCTCTCTCTCTCTCTCTCTCTCTCTCTCTCTCTCTCTCTCTCTCTCTCTCTCTCTCCATCAGACACACACACACCATCAGACACACACATACATCACAACACATACACACACAATCACATGCAACACATTACATCACACACATCGCATCACATATCGTCACACACATCACATATCCTCACACACATCACATATCCTCACACACATCACATATCCTCACACACATCACATATCCTCTCACATATCACACACATCACACACACCACATATCACACACACACCACATATTACCCACACACCACATATCACACACACACCACATATTACCCACACACCACATATCACACACATCACCATATGCACATTACACCACACACATCACACACATACTCCATTGCATCACATACATCACATCACACTACGCACATACCAAATCACACACACCACAACTCTCGCACACACACCACAACTCTCGCACACACACACACACACACACACACAGCCCGTAGCCTAGTAGGTAGAGCTCTCGTCTCACACACGAGGGGTCGGGGGTTCAATCCCCGGCCGGGCGGAGACAAATTGGGCTTGTCTCCTTTCATGTGTTAGCCTCAGTTCACCTAGCTGTAAATAGGTACCTGGAATAAGTGGACGACGTTGTGACGTCCCATCTGGGGTTGGCAAAAATGGTACAAGGCGAGATGGGTATCATATGGTTCACCTAAGCTGATGGCTACCTAAGCCTTCGGGCGAGACGGTACCGTCTATAGTGAGAATGGTACCATACAGATCCACCCTAAGCCTTCGTTTCCGATGTCGCCAATTGGCTAAAAATACAGACTACACACATATCCACAGCCATTCCAACGATACATATAATACCTACACATATAGGAGGCGGGAAATAACGAGCATGCTCACTCCCGCAATACAACTAGAGTAAGTACAACTAGAGTAAGTACACACACACACACACACACACACACACACACACACACACACACACACACACACACACACACACACATCTCTCACGCACACACACACACAACCACATCTCTCACGCACACACACCACATACACATTACACCCAGTCAAGATTTAAAATATTCAGCAACCCACATGATTTTGTCACACAATACATCATAATTATTCATAGCTTATTATTAAAGCTTTATTCCCTAATTTACATAGTTTGTTATTTAATATTGATTCATCAATTTACCTTTTTACTTCCTTCCAAATAACAGCTGACATTCCCTTCCTATAACACCCCTTCCTTTTCCTTTGTATTCCTGCCTCCCTTCCCTCTGTCCTCCATCACTGTCTTTGTTATTCTACCCCTTTATTCTTCCTTCACCCATTCCTTTATACCCCTCCATTCCTTTCCAGGTAGAAATGTGTTATCTATCCTGACTTTCCTGTTAAAATCCTGGTTTCCTCCCATTTTCTATACCACATCACTCACTCCCCTATTCTTTAAGTATCGCACAACCCCCACCCATTTTCTTACGTAACTCCCCCCCCCCCCCTCCACATATTCTTCCCTTCCCTCTTACATAGCACACTGGCTTTTCCCCTTCCTACTCCTTCTACCATCTATGGACAGGTAATCATTTGCCCATTCTTCTATGTTTGCGTTTATTTTCTGATAGTGCTCCCTTTTTCTGTTCTTTCGAGTTTGCTAACATTCCTCTTGTGATTGGTACTTAATTTTAGTTTTTAGATTATCTTGCTAATATTCCTCTTTCTGATTGGTACATAATTGTTGTTTGTTTATTACTTGGACGTTTCCACTTTCAATTATTTTCCATCGTCTGTATGCTTTATAAGTCATATTTCTATTTCTACTATACTGTACTTGCTTTGGCATTGACTGGTCACTGTTGTGCGACGTAAGATATTAATTATAATTATTTATATAACTAGCTCCCAAGTCTTATGGCTGAGATTAACCCTCTCCGACATATGACGCGATTTTGAGCCTATTAGGGATACTTTAAAGCCTTTGTTACCATCAGGGGTATTTAGAAACCTTTAGTTTAGTTACTTCAACCTCTGCAGTTGTCTTTAAGTTAGCAGTGGGCAGAAAACTAATTTTGGAGAAGTAATTATAAGAGTGAGAGAACTCTATTTCTTATTGCTAATCTGGCAACCCCTGCGTCATATGAGTCTGAAGGGGTTAAGCACTTCAGTATATTATATCCACAAGTTAGAATAATAATTATGTAATAAACATAATATTGTACAGTCATGCTCAAAAAGTTGTCTTGCCTCCAAACTTACAACTTCTGTTGTCTCTTGTAAAAGTCCTTACCATTCTTGAACAAAGCCTTTTTTTTTCAAACAGAGAACAGAGAACCTTGCTAAAGTTAATTCCCACATAAGTTCACGAAAATCCACCATTATGCATATTGCTTGGTTGAAAGACATGTTGGTGAAATTGTATATCTGTAAAATGCAAAACATCCTTGCTATAAAACAAAAATACACTTCCTCCGATCCCTCCGAACCAGCATTATGCATATTGTTTGGGTGAGGCTCTATTTCTGTCCCTGCCACACCTGGTGCTACAGACCTGGCTACATGTACGTGGTCTGGGGCCTTGTGTCAGAACAGTACCTTTAAAGTCAGAGAGAGAGAGAGAGAGAGTGAGAGTGATAGTGATAGTGTCTGCCTGTTTGTCTTTCTGTTTGAGTGTGTGATGTTTTTTACTTTTGATGAGAAGAAAAATAATGGAGATCAGTTGAGAGAGGGGCGGGGGGGGTTATATTGGAAAGAGAGGGAGGAAGAGAGGTGAGGGGGGGGGGGGGGTTATATTGGAAAGAGAGGGAGGGAGAGAAGTGAAAGGTCAGGGGTCAACTCTAACCTTTGTACTGTATGTATATGCTGCTTTTGTTTAAAGACAAAGCTAGCTTAGGCCTATTGAGCAAATATTTATTTAATTGTCCATTTGCAAAATCAATTTAATAAGTTTATTTGTAATTTTGTAATACAATATGCTTGTACACTCTACCAAAAAAATAATCTTGACACTAACGCTCTAAACATTCTGGAAGTGGGTCGAAATGTTATGATAATACCTCACAGACGTATGTTTCACCCGATGCATTCTGTTCACACTATACTATTTACAGCTCACCAGTGTAAAGTTTTTTTTTTTGGTCGACTGTACGTTGAATTTACCTCCAGAAGAATCTTTTTGTAATTATTCATGAGAAGTGAATGTGGTACTCTACCATACTACCTAGTATTCTCTTTGAGTAACAAAACATAACCTTACTTACTAGATAGCCTAGCGTCTGACACCCATATTACTTGTGGCTCTAGGGATCATGGAACTATACTTCTTTCACATTACCTTGACAGCTTTATTTACTCGTTATCAGTTCAATTTGTTTTCATCTTTTGAACATACCGTACAAACTTCAAACGTTTTGCATCATTCAGTTTCAAGACTGCCAATCCACACACCACTGCCAACCAACCAATCACCATGTTCATTCAAAACCATACTTCTTACAGATCACTGTCTTCAAAATGTAAGTATACAATATGTATTTATGCAACACACAAATCTTAACAAGTGGTCCTTCTCTCTCCTCCAGGCGGCCATCCTGCAGCAGACAGCAGAGTACATCTACCAGCTGGAGCAGGAGAAGACTCGCCTGCTGTCCCAGAATTGTCAGCTGAAGCGCCTCCTCAACCAACACCAACACCATGCTGATGCTGAAGGTATGTACAGCTTACATTACACTGTTAGCAGTCTACTTTGTGGAAGTAGTCACCACCCTTTGATGGTTATGTTAGATTACTTGGACTAAGCTAACCCCTCGAATCAACCTAACCTTTCCGTCCCAACATAATCTAACTATTTATACTTATCTCATAGCTATAAGAGGGTGGTGTCTGTAAGGTTTCCCGATGGATCACATGCTTTCATTAATTTCATTGGAGGTTTGTTGTTGTTGTTGTTGCTGTTCCTCAGGCTGTCTGGCCGAGCAGCCCCAAGGTCCCGAGCAAGGCCAAGGCCATAACCGAGCGCCCCCACAGAACCCTCCCAGCTTACCACTAATAATGCCCAGGTGACCGAAGCCACTCAAAGGCGGGGAGCTGAGGAGGGTGCGTAAACGCCCGGGAAACAAAAGCCCCACCCAAGGCTCTGTGCCCCTCAGCAATTATAAAGGGAAAGTTGAGGGGCAAAGGAAAAATGTGACGCTTTGGCTCCCAATCTGCCAGGGTTGGCAGTAGGGAGGTCAATCCACGGAAAAGACGCCGTCACTTGAGATCTAGAAAATATATAAGTAAAAGCAACAGTCAGAGTAAGCTATGGGTATGGCAGAGAACGCTCAACTCTCATTCTGATAGACCAGCCCATCATCACATCATTGGAGGTGTTTGGTGTTGGTGTGAAATAAATACAAATAGATGACCATAATAGCAAATTGATGTGCACTTACTCTTGCTTCATGTCTTAGTTAATTTTTCAATTACTTTGAATTACAAAGATAATTCAATAATTTCATTCTCCTTGAATATGTATAGCTCCTGTTCTAATCCTATTCTCTTAAAGTATTGAGAAACTTGGCAAACAGCATACCAGTATTAATACATGCCACCATCTTAAAAATTATGTGTAGAAGAAATATATGTACTAATTGCTTTGTGTGTAATTTTCAGGTAGCCCAACTGGTGGAGAGAGCCCCTGTGACGATGGTGGTAGTAGTGGCGGTGGTGAGTCCGGCGGCACTCAGGTGGAGGGTGGTGGTAACAATGGTGGAGTGGGGACTGCGGAGGAGGATCTGCGGAGGGAGATGATCGAGCTAAGGGTCCAGCTGGATCGTGAGAGACGCCACCGCATGTCACTCGAGGAACACACCCGGGCCATTGATGTCCACACCCAGGGATTCGGACCTGAACGCATCAAGGAAATTAAGGAGATAACGCACACGGTAAGGAATAATTTAATTGTAATATAGTACACTGGCTTTATTAGAGAGATTGCAAATACAGTAAGGACAGTGATATAATATAATGGTACACTTGTCTTTATTAGCAAAGTTGTATAGACAAATTTAATTTAACCCTTGTAGAAACCTAGTAGAGGGTCGGAATATAATAAATATAATGTACCCTTGTTCAGAAGGAGTAACTTGCATTGTTTTAAGCCCTACTATATGAAGAAAATAATCTAAATTCGCTAGAATAAAATGAAAGCTAACGCTGAGGTTGATCTTTTCGTCCAGAAGGTTGATCTACGGGAGCCCAAGGTGGAGAACGTGTCTGCCACAGGTCCGGGGCAGGTGACCAGTGTTGTGGAGGTGACAACAACACCGCGCCACAACATCAACACCACTACCCCACCCATCCCTTCTCAGCCACAGCCACAGCCACCACAACCACCAACACCCACCATTATCAAGTGTGAACCACCCAGCCCGCCCGTAGCCATACTTGGGCACGCCATCCCCATCACACCGGTAGGTTTCAACTCCATGGTTCACTTTAAGCTGCTTTTTGGAATATGACCATACTTCTTATGGATCATTCGACCTTTAAACTATATGTTTACTAGTACTGTATACCAAGGTGGATAATATAAGTAAGATAATCATATTTGTTTATTGTTTGTTCCACAGGGTGTAACCAGCTCGGCCACTACGACCACCATTGTGAGCAACAACAGTAACAACACCACCAACACCAACAATAACAACACCACCAACAATAGTGTGGTAACCCAGCGTCACCACCACCACCACCCCACCACTGTCCTCACACGCCACACCCTCACCCCCCACCACCACCATCACCACCACACACCCTCCGCCACACCAGCCACCGTTGTCTCTGCCAGCCCCGCCACAACTATTGTCACTGTGGTTCCTTCATCTAAGGTTTGTGAGAATGTAGGTTTCAATGAAATTGTTGCCAGTTCTAATATAATACCAGTGATAAAAACAAGACACAGAGTGCTAATGCACTACTATCTATCTATCTATTGCCGGACGCTGTGATCCCCGAAAGGTTCCTCACTATTGAGTGACAGTGACTACCCGGAAAAAAACTTTCATGCAGGCTGAAGAGATTTTTCATAGCCTGTTTCAAAATGTATTCCCTTCTTTTTAGTCATTCTTATTAAGTTAACTATGCTCCATAGCTACTATTATGCCCCTTGGAAGTTATTAAAAGACCAAAACAATGCAACTTCATGCATAATTTCATGTATTCCCTCCCACACTCAACTCTGTCTTGAAACACCATTGCCCCGGTTTGCTACCCTGCTTTTCTGTAGCCCTTGTGGACTGCCTGGGTGAGCAGGCGTGTCACCACTGGCTTGTGATGGGAAATGGTCAAGGTGCGAATCATGTCTTGATAATGCAAAACGATAGATTAATACGAGATACAGTGGTGTAGGAAGTACATTAAGTTACTAGATGTAGCGAGCAGTTACCTATTAATGCTTAGTTCTTAGAGGTTTACACCATCTAACCACAATTATTTCCAGTTTGTCAACCAATAATCTTGTTCTTCTATTTTTAGGAAGGTGTTGATGCTCTGCCCTCCGTGTTTGAGGCACTGACAGCCTCTGGCCGCTTCGGAGCTAAGGTTGAGGTGGAGCCGGCACCACGCGTCCCTTCCCCGGAGACAACCATTGAATGTGTGGACGATACCAAGAACCATACGTAAGTCTTTCTCAGACTTTAACTGTCTTCGTGGTGCGATGCATAAGGTGTTGATTTTCGGTGTGAGCATCCTGGATTCGAATCCACGGACTGCCACATGTGTTTGTAAATTTCATTAATCGATTTTAGGAGTATAGTTGGTTGTTGGAAGGAACATAATAATTGATATTGGTTCAGGGGTAATTTATCGAGAGGACTTCCCTAGTGGTTAAGGCCCCATTAATTGCTCTTTCCATTCACATATGCATAGCCTACGTGAGTTGCAGTTGGGATGTGTGTACATGCTTAGATTGATATGCAGGATTCGAAGTTGCATAATAAATCGTAGGCAGTGTCCACCGTTCTTTAACTGTCTTCGTGGTGCGATGCATAAGGTGTTGATTTTCGGTGTGAGCATCCTGGATTCGAATCCACGGACTGCCACATGTGTTTGTAAATTTCATTAATCGATTTTAGGAGTATAGTTGGTTGTTGGAAGGAACATAATAATTGATATTGGTTCAGGGGTAATTTATCGAGAGGACTTCCCTAGTGGTTAAGGCCCCATTAATTGCTCTTTCCATTCACATATGCATAGCCTACGTGAGTTGCAGTTGGGATGTGTGTACATGCTTAGATTGATATGCAGGATTCGAAGTTGCATAATAAATCGTAGGCAGTGTCCACCGTTCTTTAACTGTCTTCGTGGTGCGATGCATAAGGTGTTGATTTTCGGTGTGAGCATCCTGGATTCGAATCCACGGACTGCCACATGTGTTTGTAAATTTCATTAATCGATTTTAGGAGTATAGTTGGTTGTTGGAAGGAACATAATAATTGATATTGGTTCAGGGGTAATTTATCGAGAGGACTTCCCTAGTGGTTAAGGCCCCATTAATTGCTCTTTCCATTCACATATGCATAGCCTACGTGAGTTGCAGTTGGGATGTGTGTACATGCTTAGATTGATATGCAGGATTCGAAGTTGCATAATAAATCGTAGGCAGTGTCCACCGTTCTTTAACTGTCTTCGTGGTGCGATGCATAAGGTGTTGATTTTCGGTGTGAGCATCCTGGATTCGAATCCACGGACTGCCACATGTGTTTGTAAATTTCATTAATCGATTTTAGGAGTATAGTTGGTTGTTGGAAGGAACATAATAATCTAGATAGTTTTTACTTATCCCTATTGTTGTTGTTGTTGTTGTTGTTGTTGTTGTTGTTGTTGTTGTTGTTGTTGTTGTTGTTGTTGTTGTTGTTGTTGTTGTTGTTGTTGTTGTTGTTGTTGTTGTTGTTGTTGTTGTTGTTGTTGTTGTTGTTGTTGTTGTTGTTGTTGTTGTTGTTGTTGTTGTTGTTGTTGTTGTTCCCCAGGCTGCCTGGCCGAACAGCCCCAAGGTCCCGAGCAAGGCCAAGGCCGTAGAGGGCCCCCACAAAACCCTCCCTGCTTACCACTAACAAAGCCCGGGTGACCGAAGCCACTCTAAGGCAGGGAGCCGGGGAGGGTGCGGAAACGCCCGGGAAACCAAAGCCCTACCCAAGGCCCTGTGCCCCTCAGCAATTATGAAGGGAAAGTTGAGGGGCAAGGGGAAAATGTGACGCTTTGGCTCCCAATCTGCCAACTTTTAGGTTGGCAGTAGGGAGGTCGATCCACGGAAAAGACGCCGTCACTTGAGATCTAGAAGATATATAAGTAAAAGGAACAGTCAGAGTAAGCTATGGGTATGGCAGAGATCGCTCAGCTCTCATTCTGATAGACCAGCCCATCGCCATATCCCTACTGTACCATAGGGTACTAGCATAAATGTACCCCCCAGTCCCAAGCAATGTGGCCAAAATGGCTTCAGAGGCAAGATTATAACAACCTCCCACCTCAAAAGATGAAGGAATACTGCCTCTCCCTGCATGTAGGGGCTTGGATATAAGCTGAGAAGTGTTACCAAGGTCTTAGAGCAGTGCTCAAACGTCGTGGTACCAGGTACTGCTTGATACTGGCAGTTACAAGGATCGTATATTACTGACGGCTGGCAGCCGTCGCTGGGACTGGGGAGTGATTTATCTACTGACGGCTCTGCTGGTACTGAACGGGTTAAATTTATTTCTAATAATTTTACCAGAACGTCCTGGACTTCCCAAACTTGACTAATTCCTTTAACGTGGCGATAGTGCACTGTTATATGTGCGATTAGTTTGCTCATGTAGTAATGTACACCCGATGTGGTGGATTGTGTTCTTTTATTTAATAATTTTCATTTTAGTAAGCGTTGTTTCCACATAGCGATTTTGATAATTTAATTTGACTTTATATTGTCCTTGTCCCAATTTTGGTTTGTTTAGTTTGCAAGTTTTACATTTTAAATTATGATATTTGCTATTAATTTGCTTATAAAATGTTTGCAATGTTAATTTTAATACAGGCTATTAAAAGCAACAAAACTTGCATAGCCTATAAAAAATTTATAGTTTAACTTTCCCTGTTATCCATGACAACCTGTATTTCACTCCATTCTTCTATTTCTCCATCAGTGTGTACATCGTGAACTCTACCAACGCGTCGTGCCAGAAATCCCTGGACACCATCTGTGAGGCCATCAGGCATCTGGAAGGTGACCACATGTTCCAGTCCGAGGAACAGCACCCACGCATCGAGGAGGAGATTATCACCGAGGAGACCCTGACCATTGAGGACCACACCGGGGAGTCAGTTACCCTGGAGGACCACACCGGTCAACACGTTACCCTCGGGGGCACACAAGTTACCCTGGGCAGCACACAGGTCATGCTGGCTGGCGGTGAGGAGGAACCCATCACCCTGCACATGGTGGGTGAGCCGCAGGAAGTCCCCCTGGAGCTGACCACCACCCCTCGTGTCCCTCAGTCTACACTCAGTGTCTCCCGGCTCCCTCATCACCCGGCGACCATCAGTCTGAGCGCCGCCACCCGTCTCCACCCAACCGTAGCAGCGGTACCTGTATCCTCCCGCCTCACCCCACCTGTTGCAGCAGCACTATCACCCCGCCACACCCCGAGTCACCCCATGGAACAGAGCGGGGCTGTGTGTAGCATCTCCACAACCACCACCTCCCCCACCACACTCCTCCAGCCCACCAGACCAGGCGTCATCGTCGTCAAGCATCCATAAAACAACTCAGCAACCCCCCCACCCCCCTAGCGAGATTTTGTTTTCGTAAAATCGGCTGTTCTGTGTTAATATGTTAAGAAAGAAAGAAAGGTAATCTGCTGAAAGAGAGGATGGTAGATTTAAGTTACAAGAAAGAAAGTTAAAACTGATAAGCTGAAAGAGAGAAGATGGTAGATTTAAGTTACAGCCAGAAAGAAAGGTGGAACTTTATATGCTGAAAATGTGAGAAAGGATGTTAGATTTTAAGTTACTGCCAACCACAGGTCCCAGACTTATCGGTGTTTTTTCTTGCCTATGGTTCTTGTGCTTGACGTGTGGGTGGCATCCCTGACTGGGCCTGGAAAAAGTTCGCAGTCACGGTGGACGCTTAAAGAGGCGTGTGAGTGTGCGTGTGTGCGACAAGCCGAATTGTATAAAGAACTTGTACATATAGCGTATTTTGGTGTATAAAGTGTAGTTTAAGTGACGAGGGGATCTGACATTCTGCCCTGGCGGAATCTCGCGCGTCGTCAGCTTGGTTGCTATATTGCTTGGATGAAACATGTTGCCACATTTCGTATATATGTAGTCTCTCTTCAGGCAGGGCTTTCAGTCTTAAAAAAGTATGTTGGTCCTTATTTTTTAGGCATTCCTCAGCTGGCCCCCGTTTGAGCGAGAGGGGGAGGATCCTCGGTGATTCTCCTGTGCTTCCTCGTATATTTATAAAACGGAAAGCAGATAATTAGCCATGTAAGGGAAATTTCTTTGGGTATTAGGCACAAATACGAGATATATATTCCTTGGAAGCAGAATCCCATGTGCCATATAATTTGAGGATAATTTGAATTTAGCCCGGGTAAATTATTGGTGCATGTGACACTATTCATGTTTTTATTTTATATCTTGAGATGTATGGCACTGGGTAGTTTTTTCTTGGAAGTGACTCAAATATAAAGTGTGAGATAAGAGGGGGGAAATTAGTTTAGTTTGTATGGTTTGTTTAGAATCCAATGGGTAGATTGGAGATTGGACTATGGGTAGATTGGAGATTGGACTATACAGTAGGTAGTGTCAACGAACGACAATTTTCTTGACCCCTTAACTTCTCATAACTCAAAATTAATGAAAGCAATCAAGCTGACATTTCTATCATTAGGGAAGAGCCCACCAGGAAATAGATGTGGATATTTACAGCCATATTTCTGCCATGGCCATCCCTTTTGGGGCGCTTCCTCTGGAAGCGAGGCGTCAGATTTGATGATGATGATGATGATGATGATTTACAGCCAGTTTGCTCTAGGCTCTTTTGAGTTATGAGAAGTTAAGGGGTCAAGAAAATTGTCAAGTTCGTTGGCGCTACCTATAGTTACCTGGTGTATCCTAGTTCAGATGAGGGGAACGTGCATGTGGCCATGCACTTGGATGATGGTGATTGTATTCAACAGATTCACAGTTAATTTCTTTGGGTTATGTGTGTGTTAATCTTGACAGTAAAACCCCTCGTTTGAACTATTATGTGAAATGCTTTAGTATTTTTTTATTTTATCTGAAAGACTAAGGTATTAGTCCTTGATGGAATTATCTGGACATTTCTCCCTCTGACAAAGTTTGAAAGACAGAGCTAAATATCCAGACTGATTACCATTGTTCGGACTGGATATCTTGTTAGACAGTCACAAGTCTCTGAAAGTGAAGGATTTCAGTTTACTTACTTAATTTAGTTCATAAATACTAGTAAGTTGTTTTTAAGTATAATACATGTGACGTCGAGCAGCATTGATATATATACAACCCAAAATACCTTTATCTGTGAGTGTGGTTTTATATATCATTGACAAATCATACAAGTAATTGGTCGTTGTGGCATTAACCCTTTCTATCAGAGCAATCCAATTTATGCTTTATTCCAGCTACCTCCAGCTGATTTTATTCAACTTAGGAAGGATATGTTTCAATTTAAGGGTTACTTGAGATAATGTTAACCCTTTGATTCCTTATCATCCTTCCTAATATTCAACTTAGGAAGGATGTTTAAATTTGAGGGTTAATCAAGATATGCTTAACCCTTTGATTCCTTGACATGCTTCCTAAGCCAATTAATATAATCAGGTAGTAGTATTGATAAAGTAAAATCATTGTCTGATTGAAGGATTTAAAGCAATGTCACCCCTTAAAAGTGAAAACTGTGCAGCTACGGTCCTTGAAATGTCCTAACGGTACAGTTTAGTGATTATTGCGGTCCAAGCTTACTACTTCGGCACGAAATGTTACTCTTAATTCCGTAGTGACTGTTAGCCCTTTCAATCAGTTGACCCCAAGTTTGTCATTCTAGCTGATTCCAGACAATTTTGTTTAGGCTAGGATCGATATATACCGGTAGGATTCTTATTTATATTTTCCCCCCTCTCACTGATCTTCATACTATAACTCTTATAAGGCTGATAGGGATTGCTATGTATCAGTTCCAATGACCCTAGGGGCTAAAAACGTAGAGCTATTTCAATTAACCCTAGAACTCTGTTGGTTCCTTCCCTAAATTTAAACGTCTGGGTGTAGATAGAATGCAACCAAATTGGCATTACCTGACTGAGAGGATTAACATTATTGTGTTGTAGAAAGCCCTGCAGCTATCGTACTCTTCTCCTAAAGTGTTTAGGGTAGACTGCCCAATTCCTTACCCGATCGTCCAATTAGTACGAGAAATTGATTAAAGTATTGCCCTCCAAAATGTTGTGGAGTTGGATAAATTGTACGATATCTATATACAGTACTGTACATTTCGACACCATGTACTAATCTAGCTGAACTCATTTGTAGGTACCGGTATTACTTATATGGATATCCGTTGCTAATTGAACAACTGCGTATCGATTGACTCGTCTACCCTAGCCCTGTTCATGTTAAGTTGGTTGGCAGTTGTACATAGTAACCTTCTTTCTGTCTTGAGAAAATCTGTAGTAGTGAAAAAGGGGAGTCGGTTATCACTAAACCTGAACAAGTACAGTAATTCGCCTCTTATTTTTTATTATGTTTATTCTTTGCCAATCCATACTTCGTGAAGGTTTTTATTGTATGAATTATGGAATATTGAAAAAATATATATAGCTTTTTGGGCGGAGTTATACTTTGATAGGCTTTCTACAGTTGTCGACAATTGAATCTTCACAGTTGTATAAAAGTAGCGAACCTTAATTTAAACTTTTCATTTTCTAAAGGGAAAATATGCTTTGTAAACACCCCCCCTCCACAACAACAACAATACATAATAACGGTTTTGAAACTATCGAAACCAAGAGAGCTACTGTAATACTGTATATACTTTTGATTGCAATTGGTAAAAATTGTTTCAGAACTTTAAAATTGTGAGTAACAATTGACGACGACTATACTTGCCTTTTTTATATTAGTATAATGAGGAATATTGTGATACACCCAATCACATGGTTTAGCTTGAACTAGATAATCAGACAAGGAGATATTAAAGCTTTTTATATTGCACAAAAATCTGGTGCTTGGTGCTTCAAGGGGGTTATGTGACGGGAGGGACAGTCTGGCTGGCCGTTGACAGTGCAGCCGTAGCGAGAAATAGGAGTGGACCTCTTGGCATTCGTGGTCGGGAATTCATGTTATTTTAGATTTCTGTACCGGGTGTCAAACTTGGATAATTTTGTTTTAAGATTGGAATTAATTCATATCACCAACCACCAATTAACTTACAAATAAACCTAATTATTGAAATCAATGAAACTTATGAATGAATACATGTGGTACTCCTAGGATACTCAAACCAAAATTCTGCGCACTAACCATTACGCTATCAAGAATTATAGAGAATGAATATAGGAAAATTGTCATGAAGTTTCATTGTTTTGACCATTTTATCACTTCCAAACCCATAAAAAGCATTAATATAACCGTATATATAGCAATACTGTAATGACTCAAAACGGGGTATAGGACTCTCGTTGTTGTTGTTCCCTAGGCTCCCTGGCCGAGAAGCCCCGAGTCCCGAAGGAAGGCCATGGCAGAGATCGTTTGACACCCTGGTTCTAAAGTCGTATCCTACCTCCAAAATTCCAACACTGGTTATCTTTTTAGTACAAGTAAAGAATTCATAGCACGTATGAACATGGAAGAAATATATTATTCTCAAGTTTGTATGTTCAGTTTCTTTATTCTTTTCTGATATCAAGAGAGGAAAATACAGTTGATGAACGTGACGATTGAATACGACTCGACCACGACTACACTTAGTCGAACAATTCAGACATGGAGACGTTACTTTTAACATTTGTTGGTGGGCCTCAAAAGGTAGTCACTGATTTATTAGTTAACACTTAGTCTCATTTGTCTCGCGAGGTAATATACCATGAATTCTTGACCACGACTAGTTTCTTTCAAAAATATGTGGATCTCTCGTGTTTTACCATTACGGTATGCAAATATCGGAGACTAATTAATGGATCTATTTATCTATCTATTAATGGATGAAGTTTATTATTCATTATAGCCAGTATGATTTTATATTTCTATTTAATATAAACATATTTCAGTCCTTAAAGGTATATAGTTACCTGGATATGCAAAAACATGGGAGATCCAGTTATTTTTTGAGTGTCTACATAATTAAGCAGACTAATTTTAGATGGTCATACTGAACACTAAGTAGATGCCAAGATAGGTTTATATTTGGGAATCTTTTAATGAAACCGGTTTAGCTTATTAGGTGCAGAGCCTTTTTTTAACCCTCTCCGACATGACGCAATTTTGAGCTTATTGGGGATACTTTAAAGCCTTTGTTACCATCAAGGGTATTTAGAAACCTTTAGTTTAGTTACTTTAACCTCTGCAGTTGTCTTTGAGTTTGCTGTGGGCAGAAAACTAATTTTGGAGAGGTAATTATAAGAGTGAGAGAACTCTATTTCTTATTGCTAATCTGGCAACCTCTGCGTCATAAATGCGTGAAAGGGTTAAATGCATATATGAATGAAATTCAAAAGTATTTTGATAAATGCTCAATTCTGTGATAATTCTAGATGACCAAAATAATTCTGTATTTGGTTTTGGACAGTGTTTTGCAACCTCTAGCATAAAAGTAGCCAAAAATTGGGCACGATTTGTTGAAATATTAAAAAGCTGGGTTAGCTATTTCTATTACCGGTAGTATTTTGGCCTGGTTATTTTCTAGACTTGGGAATATAGCTCTATTAAGCTTTCTTGAAAATAAGAATTGGATAAGAAGCTTTAGCGTGGGAAATGGCTTGGTGTAAATAAAGCCAGATTAGAATCTCTCAAAGGTGGCTGGTACTTTCCCTACTAAATTACCAGTAAGTGAATACTGTACTCTGGTTAGTGTAGCTCTGGCTCAGAACCATACCTCTCTTTGAGTAGGGGAATCTTTTCAATTACGGTATGTAGTAATATAGTTAATTGTTTTGCCTTTGAGATGAAGAAATATTAAAGAGATTATAAAAGTTATGTTAGTGGTGGATGTACAAACTACACTAAGATTGCTACCAGCATGTCATGAGAGGTAAAATACCGGTAACAAAATTGATTGTCTTTAATTGATTTGTTGTGGATTTATGTAGAGTTGCCTAGATATGAACCTGAAACAAGCATTGTATAGGAGTACCTGGATAATTCTCTTACAGGTATGCGGTATATATTGTTGGAAGGTGAATTTATGATTTTACCCTTTGGCAATAATGTTATTTGGAGTGGGTAAGCCCATTTATTCTTATTAATACTATGCATTTACCTATTACTTAAAATGTTGCTTCTGTTTTGACTCTGTCTCGAGTCGGCCACCCTCAGCTATGGGGTATGTGCCCGAGTATATACATTCATTCATACATACCTGTTATGGTGGTTATATACAACTGTAGTCTATTTTTTTCCAGCTGGTGGTAAATTGCCATATCTACATATTAATTACTTAGCTATTACGAAGATTTTGTAGCGAAATATGTTGCTGATTATGAAAACTTTGCAATAAGATGTTGCAGAGACATGCTAGTTTCATGTTTTCTCATTAAGTATGGATAAATTAGCTGCTAAGGGATGCAATTTGCCATCAGCTGGAGATAAACCAACTATAGTTCTCCATAGCATTTGTCTCGGGTTCATGTCTTGGCAACTGTACAGAAGTTGGTTGATTTGTCGTGAATTTATTGGGTTCGAATCCTGAGAGAATCACATGCTCTCATTTATTTCATTTGGGGTGTTATTGGTTTTAAGAACGATGTTAAAAATATTGCTACGAAGTTGGTTGTGTTGCTAGAGTTGACTATCAGTTACCAGTTCATAATTAAGTAACACCCCCTTCTTAATATTAATCATTAATTACAAACCCCAATGCACTTGAATAAACTAATGAAAGCATATGGTCCTCCCGGAATTCGAACTCTGGACACCACACCCAGAACATAAGCATCTAAACTATTACACCACCAACACAGTTAAGACAGCATTAAGGACCATCAGACTGTTCCCTCCCGGAGAAGTGTAGGTAGGTAGGTAGGTGGGTGGGTGGGTGGGTGCAGATGATGATGATAGGTAGGTAGGTAGGTATAGTCTATTCGCTGTAAGTAGGCGAGAGATCTTGACTTCTATCCTCTGTAACTTAAAAAGGGCTAGAACAAATAGGCCGAAAGTGACAACATCTATTCCCCGACTGATTCTTCCTAAATTAAAATGTAAAACTTGCAAACTAAACAAACCAAAATTGGGACAAGGACAATATAAAGTCAAATTAAATTATCAAAATTGCTATGTGGAAACAACGCTTACTAAAATGAAAATTATTAAATAAAAGAACACAATCCACCACATAGGGTGTACACCACTACATGAGCAAGTTAATCTGTTTCCCAAGCAAACTAATCGCACATAACAATGCACTATCGTCACGTTAAAGGAAGTAGTCAAGTTTGGTAGTCAATGGTAGAAATATTAACTCTATTACTCTAGTAGTTTGAGTTATGGAGGATAGTTAAAATCTCTGGCCTACTTAAAATGAATGGACTATAGGTGGGTGCAACGGGAAAATTAAGTTCAGTCTTGCCTTTCGTAGAGTTGGCAAGTTCAATTTTATAAGTAAAAAAAAAAAAATCCTTTGTGGAAGGAGGCAGCATTTGCTCAAGTAGGGTGTATTTTTAGGACCAGTTTTGTTGTGGTGCAGGAGATAAAAACTTTAATTAAACTAACCCGTCAAATACAACGGCACCATTTGTTGTTATACTCTGGCTATCATTATAAGATTATATCCAGGTTAGGAAGGACATGTTGGAGGGTCAGTGGAGATAACTACAGCAAGTATTATAAGGAAATCAAGCAACAACAGGTCTTGCGTGTTGAATGTTAGCCAGAATATAATAGAATGATGCCATGGGTTTGAAGGGTTAATGAAACTTTACTTCCTGTTAAGGTCTCGTCCGTAGTCGCAGTCAGCGCAGTTCAGATTCTATAGTAGGCCAAGGATCTGATCCTTTGTACACTCAAGCCATAATAACTGCACCCGTATTTGAATCTCAGAACCTCTATAGCCAAACCATGTGCATTTTGGATAATATTTTATTTGAGTTCGATATATATTCAAATGGGTGTAGGCTTATTTTTGTTCATGAGTGTACATGAATCAGTATTATTCTTTTTTCACCCATTCAAATGCTACTTAATAGACGTAATCAGAGTCGTATGTATAGTTTTTTTTGGATATTATGAAGATTGAATTTGATGTCTACTGGCCTACTTCTAAGCTGTCTGTCTGTGAAGCCGGTATCACACGAGTGCTTTTACAGTAAACATTCGATGATCAAAAAATTTCTTGCAACATTTCTGGAATATTTTACACTGGTATCGGAAACTAGACTGATGGAAGATGAATTTAAGTGACCGAAATAGTATAAATGTTGACCTCATAAGTTGCCAGACCAGTGTTGAGGATGAATGTTGAGTGAAAAAGCGCTCGTGTGATACCAGCTTGAGTATGGGTGTGTGGCGCCATTATTGATCTCTAGAAATAATTTGGATGGCTCTGCTCGTTTGGGTTGAAGAAGCCACCGCAGCTATTCATTCAACACGTTGAAATTGCTTTAGGGACTAAAGTTCATTACTAAATTTGACATTGGTAGGATATACTTGGCTATCTACTATAAAACTAGACATGTTAAAGGTTGTAGACGATTACTCCCATCAGTGATATTAAATGTTTACATTTCAGACAATCCGTATATAGTATTCCTATATCGGTCATAACTTGTGCGGTGGTGTCAATTTCAGACAATCCGTATATAGTATTCCTATATCGGTCATAACTTGTGCGGTGGTGTCAATTTCAGACAATCCGTATATAGTATTCCTATATCGGTCATAACTTGTGCGGTGGTGTCAATTGTTTATATTAAGCGATGTGAGCAACGAGCCTTCCAGTCTTGTAACGTCAATAACACTTTCGCCACTGCATTGAAGTTGCTATCTCCTCAACATCACCATATGAATCAATCTCATTCTAATATTGGAGACATCACCATATGAATCACTCATTCTAATATTATTAGAGACATGAAACCTAATATAAATATAACTTCATTAGTGTCAATTAGGAGGATAAACCAGTGACTTAAAGTAATAATAATAATAAACATAATAAAAGCTTGTACTATCTATTGACAAAAGCATCTCTGCTTAAGCCGGTATCACACGAGAGCATTTATAGTCAACATTCAATGATCAACATTTTGCTGGCAACATTTCTGAAATATTTTCCACTGGTATTGGAAACTAGACTGGTGATAGATCAATTTAGGTTACAAAAATGGTTAAAATATTGACCTCATAAGCTGTTAGACTATTGTTGAGTATAAATGTTGAGTGAAAAAGCGCTTATGTGATACCAGCTTTAGCAACGGATTCAATGACGCTCACATTACTTGTCAGAAGGGCAGATATAGACTTTCACTCAGTGACGACAAGTGCTGTTGACGTTAGTGGAGTTCAGTGGCGACCAAGACAGGGAGAAAGCAATAGAAGGCTGTCTGGGGCCCTTTGTTATGGCACGTGCGGCTGTTGTTAGGCGGCCGGGTCAGCTGCCAAAATTGATTTACATATTCATAGTCTATTGGCCATTTTGTCAGACATATTTTCAGGTTAGTTCCTACAAGACCAATTTGGGTATTGGGTATAACACAAATTTTAGTAGCAGCTATCATATTGTCATTGCATTATTGATTGCATATTCAACTTCAAATGTCTCCGGTGTGAATAATCAATACATTTCTGACTGTCTAAATGTAAAGGAAAAAATAGAAACTAGAAGGTATTGTACTATGAAATTCTAAATGGGGAAAATAGCTGATGCTAAAATTCTAAACAAGAAAATAGCTGATTTGAAATTGGTCTGTGTAGTGACTAAAATGGAATATGTGTGATAAAATAGCTCCGTATATCTCCTGTGCCGAGAGAGGGAGCTGTTAACAGTTCTGTACAGTCCATGGCATAGTAAACAAGCAGCAGTAGCAGCAGCAGAAACAGCTGCAAGATGCACAACTGAAGCCAAGTGAGCAATAAATGTTAAACTTGAAAATTTGACTTGACCCTCTTAGTACATTGGCATCGTTACCTGTTTATATATTCTGGCTAACGTGAGATGATTTTCTTCAGCTTACGGAAGACATCAAAAGGTTGAAAGTTATTAAGTATCACTCCGTTCTTAACATTAATCATCAATTACAAACCCCAATGTACTTTAATAAACTAATGAAAGCATATGGTCCTCACGGATGCGAACTCGGGACACCACACCCAGAGCATAAGCATCTAAACCATTACACCACCAACACAATTAGCCTTTTGAACCTCACTGAAATTTTCAATACAGCATAAAATTGTTGAATGATAGCCAGAAGATGATACAGGTCTCCCTCGATTTACGATTGGGTTAAGTTCCTCAAAACCCGATGTTAAATAGAAAAATTGTATAGTGAACCCTAAAATGAATTGGGTAAATAGGGATGCATTCTTAGACCACCCAAACCCAAACACCTACAAACCTATAATAATATCGTAAATTGGGGCATCGTATAGTGAGGGAGACTTGTAAATGTGTCAACGTACCGAGGGGGTTAACTACAGCTACAGGAATTTGAGGCCAGTAAGCAAGAAGAGCATCGCGGGCAAGGCTGCTGCTGTCACTGCTTTGGTGTGGCTTTCGTATTTTCTTATTCTCATTGAATGTTTGTAATTGACTGGTCATTGATTGCAGTAATAAGTAGCCCCATTTACCTTGTTGCAAATCTATGTGTGTAAGTCCAGTATAAATTATGTGTATGGTGGGAGCGTGTCATACGGGCCTTTCAGTCCCTTGCCGACTGAATTCAGGTCTTGCGTGACTCATGTGCAGGTGAGAGTATTTGAACTGTTAGGAGAATTTTTTGTTTTAAAGTTTGGTGAGGGCAAAACTTTAGAGCTGGTCTAGATCTTATTTGGTATTTATATTTAGGGTCTTGCCTCAAATTTTAAAGAGTTGGTGATGACTATACTCGGGCAGCTTTTGAATATTTGTAAGTTAGGCATACTTCCCGAGAGTATGTAGTTTGTGAAGAAAATTTTGATTGTCTGAATCTCAAACATTATTACCACTTATTTGTAAAGGAATAGTATGGTCACTGCCAACTCCAACCATCATAATTAGCAATGTTTGCACAAAAGTGCAAATCTGTTTGAAAGTACAAATATTTATTACTAGCCTCCAGTGTTGACATGTAACATTCCCCTTGGATATCCTCATTAACAATTGTTGATTCACATTAAGGGGGTAGTGCTTGTTTTTTGGCCTATATTTGTATTTATTATTATATTTTTTAGTTTTGTGTAAGAAAACACCCCCTAGACCCCCTTTCAATATAAATTTGTATATTTTTCGGTAGAAAAATGTCTGCCGAATGACCGCTTCCTTCTAAAATTAAAGGCTCACTTTCGCTGGCCATGAAAAAATACACCTAAATGGCACAAAAGATCTTAATATTGACAAAGAAATGGGTTGAAAGGTCTAAAAATTGACAAACTAATGGGGCAAACTTCTGAAAATCGACAAACTAATGGGGCAAAACATGAGGAAAAAGGGGGACCAGAAAACGGGCCCATCTCCCCTTAATGAGTACATGTGAAGTAATTATAGGGTGACTAGCAAATTCACACTTGGTCCAATAAATATGTGGTCGATAAAAAAAAATACCCACAATAAAGTGAACAGTTTAATTTATAACTGGTATGAGTAAAAATGTACTTTAATTATTATAGTACATTAGGATACTAAAATAACCCATCAAATTTACTACTTTTCTGTGGGCAGTATTTTTGTTATTGATTGCACATACTAATTGGAGTACCACATGCCAATTGGCTGGCCCACCCTGTCTGTGAAGGTAAAATACTTTCATCCGATACAAATGTTAACTTTTGTAAATGAAGATGTAGAGATCCAACGGAATACTGTGTAGAAGGTCCAATACTCTCACTGTCATGTGCTGGAATATTTGTGTATCCCACCGCTAGACCCACTTTAGTAAACAGATGAAACACAGGTCACATTCTGATACTTGTGTCAGAGCCTAATTGATAAACGTAAACGATGGAACCTTGTGAATTATGTAAATTCTATTAAATACTTTTGAGTATTTACTGACTAATTAGATAATACATTCATAATCATATTAAATGGCTCAAGGCGCCCAAGTGGTCAGATTTGCAAGTTGTTTTGTTTGTTTACTGCGATGTGTCTAGTCTCCCCCGAGTGTTATGCTAACACTTTCACCCAGACCACTTAAGGGATTATATTCTAACTACCACCAGATGATTTTATTCAGCTTATGCAGGACTTGCAAATAGTTATAAGCTGTCTTGATATCGAAGGACGAGGCAAGATCCTTTCATAAGGAAAAATTGAGTTTGAAAATCCATTTTACCTAAATTATTCTAAAACAGTTTTCATAATACATTGCCTGGACGAGATCCTTCCTAAGCTGAATAATATAGCCTTGGGGTTAGTGAGACAGTGAACTAGTGGTGATGTGGCTGAAGATGTTAAACAGTGAAGGTATAGGACATGTGTGTCTGGCCAGCCTCGTGCACCAGACTAACTCAAGGCGGACTCACACCAAGGCTTTTTCTCGCAACTTTACTGTCAGACTTTGTTTTTCCATGTGTATCGACCACTAGACTGAAGGTAGACGATCTTTAGTGAACAAATTCATGACAAAATCTAATTAAGGAAAAGTTGCAAGAAAAAGCTTTAGTGCAAATCTGCCTTAACTGTGGTCTAGTTTTAACAGGTTCCAAGTACCAGTCTTGTGTCAGTCTTTAAGTTGTCAGAGCAGCAATCTAACCATTAGGGTCTGTGACACTGCAAACGCGCATAATCTCCTCTCAACTTATAACCATATTATTAGGGTTATCAGATAAATTTACCACTAATTTTAATCTGTATCGGATCCTCTCATAATTTTCCTTGACCAGGCTGGGGTTAAAGTTTCAGATACAGTATATTGATTCCAAGACCATTCTACTACAGGGCTCGGATACTTAGTGCCCTCAAAATTAATATGATTTAGGCTAAATAAATATATTTACTCAAAATTGTAACAAAATTGTAACTTGTCCATATTTTCAATAACTCTACAATCACTGTCAACAGTTATAACTTATTTTAAGTATTGATGGCATAAAATACAATGTAGCCTGTCATATTGACAGGAAGTGCTTCGAGTATCCGACCCCAGTGTTCAATTGACAAACTATGTCGTTCTTCTTGCCCAAGCCATGGTGAGATTGCTGCCCTGTCACCACCCAGTTTCTTGTGAACGAGTTACACCAGCGTTATTTCTGGCATCTTTGCTTGTCTGGAAGCTTCTGAATTCATATTAGAATTCGGATGTATCTGATATCTACCTCCAGTCTAGTTGCTGATATTGATGTAAACGATCCACAAAATACCGTCAGAAATGAAGTTGCAGATGGAAAGTCGTGGGAAAATCCGCTGGTGTGACTCGGGCCTTATAACTGGCCACCCCATGCATCTACAGGTTATAGGCAGTGTCACACAAGGGCTTTTCCACCAATTTTGAGGGGTAATTTTGGTCCGGCAGCTTCAAATTTTAAAAGTTTATCAGAATTCAGCCACCTTATGATATCTATCTTCAATCTACTGGCAGAAACCAATGCTGAAGAACCCCTATCTATTGAAAAAAAAAAAAAAAAAAAAAAAAAAAATGCTCATCGGATATTGCTTGAAGAAGCGCTCGTGTGACATAGCCTTAACTCCTTAAAACCAAAGATTTGTACTTTGTTTCCCTTCAGTTTGTGTTGTCGGTTTGTCAAGTAATTGTACATTTGAGTTTAAGTCTTCGACCTCGCAAAACTAAACCCATACATTTCCGAGCAGGCATCTGCTTCAATTTTTTTACTTTCATTTCTTTATGAATATATAACTGGAGATATAAATACGGAAAACTTACTTTATAATGTTTTCTTCACCCACTATTTTAGTATAACTGAAGTTTGTAATAGCACTTATTTTAGCTTGGAATCCACCTCACCTTGTAACATTTTCCTACTCATCGAGACAGAAAGGGGCGAGGGAACGCGAAAGTGATCCCGGACCCTGAGAATTGGAACCCTTGAATGTCATGTCTGTTCGGGCTCTGTCTCGAGTCGGCCACCCCCAGGAATAGGGTATATGCCTGAGTATATACAGTACATACATATATACATACTGGTACCTTCAGGCCACCCTGCCTAGGTAGGGTACTGTACTGCAAGTTGCCGATGGGCCAGATCCTGAATTCACACGAATTGGTACAATCCAAGGAGTCCAACTTTCAGCATACTGGTAATCTCAAATAAGTGGCTAGTAAGTGAAATAGGAACTCATTGACCAAGGTTGTCATATTGAAGTAACATTACAACAGTACTGTATAAAGCCTTTTTGTATTATAATTGTAACTAAGTCTTCTCTGATAATATTGATTTTCACCCTGGCATATGGACTTGCCCATGCTCACCTATGGGCTATGTGACTGAGTATATAGTCAGTACCGTTGCGCTAATAAGTGATGTCTCAGCACAAAGTATGCTTTGATCAATAATTGGTATCGGCAATATCTAGGCTTGATTTCTTCATATCGAGTGAAATATACAAACATGTTCCTACACTTACCCATCCTATTAAACATCTGACAGACAATACAGCACAGAGGGAGCCAAACGTAATGACAACTGGGACATGGCTTATTAGCGCGACCGTACATATACAGTACATATGGACTCGAGAGGATAAAAACCCAATTTATTGACAAATGATCATCAATCTGATTCTAATGGAACAGGTTAACATTGGTTGTTGTTGTTGTTCTCCAAGCTGCCTGGCCGAACAGCCCCAAGGCCCCGAGCAATTCCAAGGCCATAACCGAGCGCCCCCACAGAACCCTCCCTGCCGACCACAATAAAGCCTGGGTGACCGAAGCCACTCCATGGCGGGGAGCTGAGGAGGGTGCAGAAATGCCCGGGAAACCAAAGCCCCACCCAGGGCCCTGTGCCCCTCAGCAATTATGAAGAGAAAGTTGAGGGGCAAGGGAAAAATGTGACGTTTTGGCTTCCAATCTTACATTGGTTAAGTCGATTAGATACAAACAGCCTTGTCAGGATCAATATATGTTGTTGCTTGTTTTCCATTTTTTCCTTTGTAATACCATGGTAAGCCTCCCCTTCGCTCCCATGGGATCACAGACCATGAGTTTAATCTCTTAGGTATTTTATGTTATGGTAAAAATGCTACACTGTTTGAACCCATGGACTGCGAATAAATGGACAAAATAAAAGTTAAAGTTGAGGGAGGGAGGGGGAGGAATGAACGGTGTGGTTAAAGGGATATACTACTACTGTCCATGTGTTGACCACTTGCGAGTTTCAGGCTATAAGGAAGTTGGAGGCGTGAACATTGATATTAAACAGAAATGCAATAATAATGTAGGTTTATGATGGTTAAATGGTATGTTGAATTGGATTTTATCTATTTATTTATGTACGGTACTACGACCGTGTTTGAGCTATAAATTCTGTTAAATATCGATGTCTACAGCTCCAACTTCCTTATAGAACGAAACTCGGAAGTGGGCAATTTCGAGACATTTTCTGGCACCGGGTTCTTTTTACATGTTTAAGGGGGTATGGGCCGGTTTTCTGGACCACCTTTTCCCTCATATTTAGACCCATTAGTTTTCAGATTTTTAAATGTTTGCCCCACTAGTTTGTCGATTTTAAGACCTTTCGCCCCATTTCTATGTCAATATTAAGACCTTTCGTGCTATTTAGGTGTCGATCTTTTCCCTGGCGAACGATAGTGAGCCTTTAATGTGGGAAGATTCGGCCTTAGGCTGGAACATTTTTCTACCGAAAAGTGTACAAATTAATCTAGAAGGGGGATCCAATGGATTTATGTAAAAGTTTGGTGGAGGTCTACTGAAGGGAGGAAACTAGAAAAATAATTAATATGTGAAAAAAAGCTGCCCATCTCCCCTTAAATACTGTGCCTTTCGGAAGGCTTATCGCACTTCTTGGGGGTAGAAAGCAATCAAGATCTCTTGGCAATTTACACAGTACTGTATTCCATGGACGCTTATAACATATTGATTTGTGTAAACTATAGGTAGCGCCAACGAACTTGACAATAATCTTGACCCCTGACCTCTTCGTAACTCAAATGCACTTTGAGCAAACTGGCTGTAAATATCCACACCTATTTCCTGGTGGACTCTTCCAAAATTATAGAAATGTCAGCCCGTTTGCTTTCATTCATTTGGAGTTATAGGAAGTAAAGGGGTCAAGATTATTGTCAAGATTATTGTCAAGTTTGTTGGCGCTACCTATAGTGACCCTATACTATTGCACTTACTGAGTGTAAATGAACAGAAGAAGATTTTGAGACATATTGTAAATGCACTTGTCTCGTTTACATTCAAAACTGCTTCTAACCAGTGTCCAGGGAATAATGTGGGTAACTGTACACACATGCATAATACTGTAGTAAAGCTCTGCCTGTCGCACTAATAATTGATGTCTCGTTACCAAGTATGTTTTGATCAATAATTGGTATCCGAAATATCTAAGCTTCACTTCTCCATATCGAGCGAAATATACAACCATGTTCCTACACTTACCCACCCTATTCAACATCTGACAGACATTAATACAGCACAGAGCAAGCCAAACTTAATGACAGCTGGGACACGACTTATTAGTGCGACCGTACAGGAACCCATGGCCGCAGCCGCACAACCTCTACATTCGCGTCAAATCACAATTCTATTTCAATGTATTTTTACTTAATTTTATTGCATTAGGTTGGGTAATACAATAAAAATAAGTAAAAATGTATTGCAATAGAATGGTGATTTAGGCGCAAATTCAGAGATTATGCAGCCAGCCATGGCCTCCGCTGCGTGTACCCCTTTGACATTTTTCCAGAGGGCCAATTTACTGCTCTGAAAAAGTCTGGAGCTTCCATGAGGGAGAAGTATTGTATAGTATGGATGTTTTCAAGGAAGGATACTTCTCCAGACACTAATCTGAATGCCAAGATCTGCATCCAGGAAAATTATTAGGATGGAAATTCACAATGCCATGTACAGTATCCTTAGATGGATAAATTATACCTACATGACGGAACAAGTTTTTAGTGTAATTACACAATAGTTTCGATTCGACACAGGCCTAGAGCTAGAGTCAAAACTGTGTATCAGTACAATACATTTTTTGTATAAATTTATAAATTCTCCATTATCTTTAAAAGGCTTACATACATGCATGTATGTGTGAGCCTTGGTCACCAATTGGTTGTGGAAACAGGGGAATCCCCAACTGCTACACTATAGTCTATTCGCTGTAAGCAGGCAAAAAATCATGACTTATCCTCTGTAACTAAAAAAGGGCTAGAGCAAATTGGCTGTAAATTTCCACATCTATTCCTTGACTAACTCTTCCCAAATGGTAGAAATATTAGCCTGATTTCTCTAGTAGTTTTTGAGTTACAGAGGATAGAGGTCATGATTTCTCGCCTACTTACAGCGAATAGACTATAGTTATGTGGAACCCCCGGCCCCAGCACCACCTTGAGGATTGATGTGGGTGTGGCAGTACCTTGCTCCCAACTCCTGGGCCATTTAGCCTTATTGTCATCCCCAGCTATATGTCGACCACCTTGACATGATACTGACCGGATACACTTGAAACATATTATCATTTGGGGTTTTGCTTCCCTACCTAGGTGAGATTTGTCCTGTCCACCTTCATGTAGTATTTGCATGAGAATTATCCCCCCCAACCCCAGTCCTATCCTACGTCTTTCTTGGTTTCCCCTCGGTGTAGCTCTCTCCATGTTTACAGACTAGCATCATTTCACCCAACTTTGTTCATCCATCCTCTCCACCTGCCTAAACCATCTATGCCTGCTATTATGCATCTCTTCACTGATACTTCCTATGATATAGAAGCCACATTTTCCCAGGGGAGTGGAAGTTATAACCAATTTTCCATCAAATACTGTACTGGTGCTCTACTGTTAATGTTAGGATAAAAGATCAAAGGTCAAGTTCAAGTATTCTATTAATTTATTATTCTATTAATATTCATTCAAATGTCAACAGCCTTGCTGTGTAATTTCTTTTTACATAAACTTTATTTTGACTTTCAGATAATAATTATTAGATCAGGTAAAATGTCAAAATGTATATTTTACTCCAACCTTAGCTGATGGATCAACATTACATTATAAATCTTGAAACTTTACAGTACTTAAATTACTAATTACTTAATAATAATAGTAATGTGTAAAAAAAAAAAAAATTGGAGCAAACATACATAGAGATATTTGCGAGATTTAAGCTATGATGAGGTTGGAGCCATAAAGACGATATTTAAGAGAAATATACATATTGTGGGTTTCTGATGGATAGACATTTTGTGTTTATTTTATGTATATATATTGCAATACAATTGCATTTCAGCTGATAATTTTGCTAAATATCGATGTCTCCAACTTCCTTATATCCCGAAACTCGCATAGGATCAATTTATCAGCCGTGATTTAGAACATGGACATATTCTCCTCCAAGTACTTTTTGTAAATGGCCATAAAAGCAGCTACAAATGCCTCAATGTGGTAGATGGCCTTGGAGCCCTGGTTAAGGCGGTGTTCGTGGTACGCTGCCAACCGCGTCACCTCGCACTTCAGCTCCCCATCACAAAACTTCACCATTTCTTTCAGCAAACCCTAGAAAGAAAGAGGTATATCTTCAGTAAAACTTCAAAGATTGCAGTGGCATGGTCGGTAGTGCGTCTGATTGCTGATCAAAGGTTTAGCAGTTCGATCCCACCCCATGCCATTGCTATATACATATGTACATAAAATGTTAAGATCGAGTGCTCCACACATACGTGCAGTTTCAGTCTCTTGTCCTTATGACGGCGTTCCAGGCAACCCTGTTAAGGGCTGCTTCACTTGTCAAGTTTTTGGATTTGAGATCGGCACGTTTAGTCCGATCCCAGATTTCCCTTGGTGCAGCTCCCTCCACAATCACAGACCTGTCAAGAGTTTGGACACTCAGGTCTAGCGATTCGTATCAAATATCTATTAACCCCTTATTGTCGGCGCTCGACTTAAGTCATGCACCAATTTGCAGCAAGTTAGGAGCATTATTAAGGCTTATAAAGGGTTAAAATCGAGTGCAAATGGCCAGGAGCGCAGCGGGCCAGACAGCCGACTCCCAGGGCTTACTGCCGCCCATTAACTCATGTTCCCTGTGTTCTCGAGAGGCCGGCAGTGTAGCCAGTAGTGAGCATAGCTGGGAAAAATATACTGATATATGCTAAACTCCCATGTTCGTGGCACCACTGCAATAGAACCACGAGTGCTACGTAGCTCGTTCTGGTCTCATTTTGAAGCTTTTAGCGCCTAATTTTTTGCTAAATTTTTTTTTTTCATGCATGATGCTTGATTTATCATGCAGGAGGGCCTGAATATGCCCAAATGAGCCCAAAACACCCCGCTAGACAAGGGTTAAAGTCTCTGTAACGTCCCAGTAACAAGGGCATACCCTAGCCCTGTCAATTAAGGGAGTGTACAGGGTTAAAAACTGTATCAACTTTAAAGATTCACAACTAACACAACATTTATTTATTATTTCTTTCAGAAAACCCTACAAAAAAAAATATGTATATACTCAGGCCCAATCCCCACTTATTTGTATATTTAATTGATTAATATTTTTCAATATGCTGTTTTATGCTTTAATTATTTATCTTACAATATAACTACAGTAGTTTGAATAGAACATTTTAACTTAAATTGTAGTTTATTCATACAGAATTGACAAGGACACTGCAGGGTACAGTGCAGCATAAAGATCCCCTATCAGGTTATTAAGGCAAAACGTGGAAGTGTATTTATAACCAATACCGGTACCAAGGTAAGAGTGTCTCCATAAACTATATGAGTATTTGACTCATGGCCATATCCATTTAAATAAAGCTTACCTTAAATATAACATCTGGTGGTATACAGTGTGTGAGTAGTTCGTATATTCTTTCTCGGACCTCCAGAAGCCTCTTGGGACTCTGCTCCTCCACCACCTTACTGGCCGTGGCTTGGAGGTACACCTGCCAGTCCGGGATTATCAGAGGCTGGTCTTTGCTGAATGGGTATCTGGTGGACAAAAAACATTAATTTGTATTATAATGTAAGACTTGCAAAATAAACAAACCAAAACAGGAACGGCACAATACAAAATCAATTTGATGCCAGAGTGTTCCACACAGAGTGCGGTTCCGGTCTCTAATGGCGGGGTTTCAGGCAACTCTGTTCAGAGCTGCCTCACTTGTCAAGTTCTTTGATTTAAGATCAGACCGCAAGGTCTGATCCCACGTCTTTCTTGGTCTGCCCTTGGTGCAGCTCCTTCCACGTTCATGGACTTGCATCCATCCACTCCATATGTCCAAACCATCCAAGCCTGCTAGTACACATCTAATCACTGATACTCTTGATAGCCAACCTTCTCCTTAGCTCTTCACTTTATATCTTATCTTGCAGTTTGGCACACATTTATCTCATCATTCTCACCAGAATATAAATACAAAAGAACTTATCAAAATCACTACGTGGAAGTAACGATTAAGCAAAATAAAATTTGGATGTAAAGAACACAAAACAGCAGTTATTATTTTGTAGGCTATATGGGTGGCCATGCATAGTACTATCTAGTATCTACTACATAAACTACTACAGTGAAATTCCGCTAATGGGGAGGCTGAAACCTCGGAATGCCCGATACCTCGGAAAGTTTTTTCCCCAAAAATATAAATAAAATGAAAAATACACCTCTTGGATTTACACCTCTACACCACCGGAACTTCACCGCACTGCCTCTACACCACCAGAACTTCACCGCACTGCACAGGTAGGCAAAGAAATATGCTTTTTTAAAATTATTCTAATTAATTATTAATTTGTATGTGTTTTAGGGCCATTTTTATGTATAAATCTAATACCTCGGAAAATCTGCTAATCCGGAAGTCCCGCGGTCCCCTGCCTTCCGGATTAAAAGAATTTTACTGTATAAGCAACCCACCAGGAATCAAACCTAAATTTTTTCGTCTCATGACAGGTAATGTATGTATATACTCAGGCACATACCCCATAGCTGGAAGTGGCTGCATTCCTTAATCAGTCAGAGGTAACAACTGAGTTTCATGTATATTCAAATCTTGGGGGGGATCAGTGGAAACAAATTTCTACCGGTACTTTTGTGTTAAATTTATAATTTATACTGTACAGTATAGGAATTAAAAAACAAAATATTATATAAAAGATCATATGCAGCAATTTGTTTGGGACAGAGGGTGTTTATGGGGGGAAAATATGATATCCAGTATTTGGCCCAAGTTGAAATATTCATGCAAAAAGGAGGGTAGAGTTTACTAGAGAAACTGTACTGTACATCTAAAAACACAACTCTATAACCTACTGGCTAACTTTGCAGGCTTCACACATCAGCAATGCTCTCCGGAGATTACGATCAGTCTTCTCGGCTATCTTTGTGGCAAACTCAGGGGGCAGGTTCACACCTTCTCGTTTGCACACATTCTGAAATTAAAAGGTTTGAGTGAAACAAGTACAGTACCGGTATAAAGTTCCATTTTTATACAGTATTAACAAACAACAACTATGTTTCTTCAATCATATAATATACAGTATATACCCACTCATAAACAGGGTGTCAAACGGAAGCCGAGTCCATTATTTTTAGTCTGTATTATTGTATGTAGAAGATAACATTATGGTTTATTGTTCAAATTATGTCTTTGGTAGTGATGTAATGGCCAAAACAATGCAATTTCATGATATATGTGAACTCCCGATTAGATTTCAAAGAGCATGTAAACCAGATAGTTAAAAGTTGTTACTTGCACATCAGAAATCTCTATTTGGTGAAGCCGTTTATAACCAGACGTTGCCTCCTGACGTTGGTTCACTCATTGGTATTCTCTCGTGTTGATTATTGCAATGCCCTGTTGGTGGGTCTTCCAAATTATATTTTAAAGAAAGTTCAGTCTGTTCTTAACAGGGCCGCAAGACTCATTTTTGGTGTTCCACCTAGAACTCCTACTACATCTCTTCACATAGAACTGCACTGGCTGCCAGTAAGAGCAAGAATAGAATTTAAGTTGTGTTTGGTGACTTTTAAGGTTCTCAAATTTGGTGAGCCTAGGTACCTTGCGGAGCTGCTCAGGCGCCCACCGGCACACCATGGTGTAGTTGTGCGTCATGGCAATGACCCTTTTCGTCTTGATGAACCAAGGGCTTTCCAGCAGTCTCCTTTCTTTGAGAGGTCATTCTCCTACATGGCTCCGAGGTTGTATAACAGGTTGCCGCTGTCCATGAGACAACTGAGTTCTGTTGAATGCTTCAAGAGACAACTTAAGACTTTTCTCTTTGAGAGAAGCTATGATCTTGAGAGAGGTGTCATGACAGATGGCTATAGAGTTTAGGCTGTTTTGCCACTGCTAGTGATTGTTAAATGTGTGTTGTATATAAGCCTTCTTTTGATGCATTGATTTTGTTCTTTTTTCTTTCTCTTTCCGAGCGCTAGTGAATTCTTCGGAAAAATTGGCGCTTATGAGAAATAAGTAACATACTTATTATTATTATTATTATTATAATTGTCTGGTATTCCTTCTCATATTCATTCAAGTCTTCAAACAAAATTGCCCCGGTTTGACACCCTGCTCATAAAGGATGTCATATCCAAGTACAGTAACATCTCCACAACAATGCTAATAAAAATAATTATTAGCCCTCTCGAATGATACTCTTAACTAAGTTGCAAGGGAATGTGAAGCATGGAAAAATATTTCTCAAATCTTAACCACTACTTAATAATACCGGTACCAAAAGCGATACATACTGCACATCAAACTTCTCACCTGCAAAATCTGCGCAATCTGTTCGTGTGAGGGTGCCGGGACCCGCACTGCAAGGCAACGACTGCGGATGGCCGGGATAACCTTGGAGGTGGAGTTGGAGCATAGAATCAAGCGACAGGTGGCCATGTACTTCTCCATGGTGCGACGCAAGGCATGTTGGGCGTCCTTTGTTAGTTTATCCACCTCAGTCAAAACCACCACTGTTTGGGAGAGTCAGTTTCTGTTAGTACTGGTACCATCACTACTGAGAAGCATAATTAGGGTTGAGGTGCTTTGATTATATGCAGAAGAAGAAGAAAATTACTTGGGTTGTTGGAGGGAGGGGGCAAAAAGAGGTAGACCCCGCAGGATTGGGACAAGTCTTGAGAAAGGATCTGTAGGCATTTGTATTGTGACTGAATAAAGGCACTAGATTGTAAACAGGGAATTTAGCAATTAGGTAAATATTGCTTACACATGTGACATGCATGTCCTAAGGCCTTTAAAAAGGATTCAGATAACAAAAAGAACAGAAATAAAACAAAAACACTATTGTTAAACCAACATACCGTACTGTATCTATTGATCACAAAAAAAAGTGTTGGTAGTAGCTAGAAGGTATAAGTGTGATAAGGACAGACCAATTAAAAAACATTGAACTGTGTAAGGACCTGAGAATTAAGAGACAGACTAGAAATAGAGACCTGGGGATGGTCTTTTTCTTTTTCTTGCCTAGGCCTACAATGAAGTAATTAACATCTTACCAACTACAGTATACTGTAACTAGAACCTACTATAATACTAAAGCTAAATACAGTAGTCTGTAAAGATTAGGATATATTTTAGTAGCATAGTGTGACTATAATGTGAATTAAGGTTACACATTCCAGCAAGAACCAGCTCTTCAAAACCATAATTTGGTCCATAAACACCTTCCATGTTATACTGACCTTTGAAGTGTCGTTGTCCCGTAGTGTCAAGCTGCTGAGCGGAGGCCACGGTCTTGATGATCTCTTGTATAACAACGCGGTCGTAGAATCCAACATCACTCGGGTTCACCTCTATGTGGTAGTTGCTGGCCAGAGTCACAATCTCTAACTTCTTCTTGGAGGGGGTCTGTAATGTTGGTGGTGTAATGGTTTAGATACTTATGTTCTGGGTGTGGTGTCCCGAGTTTTGAATCCCGGGAGGACCATATACTTTCATTAGTTTATTAAAGTGCATTAGGGTTTGTAATTGATTATTAATGTTAAGAACGGGGTGTTACTTAATGTGGGGCATAATGCAGTACTTACCGGTACATTGGGGACGAGACAGAGAAAGGGGCGAGGTCCTGAGGTAACGCGAAAGTGGTACCGAATCCTAAGCATTGAAACTTTAAATATTTTTCCATTCGGGCTCTGTCTCGAGTCGGCTACCCCCAGTTATGGGGCATGTGCTTTAGTATATACATACTGTACATATAGGCCTATACATTGAGAAACATACCATTCAAGACATTGGAGCTACAGTACCGTATACCATTTTCTATATTACTGTATACAGTACAGTATTTTGATATAATTTTGTGGCATTGTGGCATAATACCTTATCATTATTTAAGTTAGAAACTAATATAAAAATACAATTAAATATGTTCAAAATACTTATTATAAAATTCATACATTAGCCTATACATTACTTGAACTTTGAGACTTTCAAAGCAATTATGAGGTGAGGGGGGAAGAAGAGGAGAGGAGGGGAGAAGGAGAGAAGGGGGAAGGGAAATGAGAGGATCTTAGAGGAAAGAAACGGGGAGTAGAAGGAAATGAGGGGAAAGGAGAGTAGAGGGAAGGAGGGAAAGGGAGAGAAGAAGAAAAGGGTAATAGGAGCGGAAAGAGAACAAAACGGAGGAAGTCAAAGGAGAAAGAGAGAAAGATAACTAGAATATAGTTAACCCACTGTAAAATTATGATGCTCAATCCTCAGTCGTTCTACCCCAGGGCCGTACAGTTCCCTCAACAAACACATGACACGAGTCTTCTTGCCAGCTCCAGACGGTCCATACACCAACAGGTGGGGGAAGTCTCCGCCTTCAACCTGGAAATGTATTAAGGTTAGTTATGGGGGGTCACCAGCTTTTTTTCTTTCTTTGGTAAGAGTTATGTTATCGGGCGTTACGGGCGTACCACTACCGACATAGCATAACTCGACCTCTCTAAAACATTAACCTAACCAAACAACCTAACCTAACCTAGTATTCATGTAGTAATGAGAATAGTAGGTTAGGTTAGGCAACTTAGGCTTTTAGTTAGGTTAAGTATTTATAGACAATTTATGGGTAAGATTAGGAGTAGTGGGCGTACCACTACCGACATACAGCATAAAACATCTATAAAATAACCTAACCTAACCTAGTACTACCGTACATGAATACTAGGTTAGGTTAGGTTAGGTTAATGTTTTATAGATGAGTTATGCTGTATGTTGGTAGTGGTACGCCCACTACTCCTAATCTTACCGAATTGTTGTAGGCTATGTCAGTAGACAGACGGTAGTGGTACGCCCGATAACACAACTCTACCCTTTCTTTCTTTCTGTAGCTTGTATCCATTCGGCCCCATTCAGCCAACTGTTTAAAGACGTTTATCCCCATCCAGGTGTCATTGAAAAAGCCATGAAACATGCTGTAAGTGTATTTCACCTTATGGTTAATATTAGGGACATTCTTAGCAAAACATTTCCAAATTTAGCCTAGGCCTATTAATTTTATGTCCGTGGCTCTAGCCTAGGCCTACAGCATCCATAATGGCATAGGCCTATATATATATAATACATTTGGGAGCGATATGTAATAATTCACATTTTCAACATAGCCTAGCCTAATCAGAGAAAAATATCTTCTTCTTGATATTTATGTGCAGTTTGCTCGGAGTATTTCAGATCTCCAGATTACTGCACAGGCATTGAGTTGCTTGCTGAGGGGAAGGGAAGTTTGTTAGTTGAAAGGGATCTACAGATAGGATGTCTAAATAGTGAGTACAAGTATTGTACCCTACATGAAAAATATCCATAACCATTCTCCAATGAAGCCAGAATAAGCCAAAATCAATTAAATTTGTCTTACCAACTTCTTTAAATGTACCGCCTGTTCCAAATGATAATCTAGTTTGCCCAGTTCTTTGGGGCGATATTTGTCAACCCACAAGCTCATTTTCAGCAAATTATGAAGTAAGAACCGTATATAATATCGTAAAATTTATCCAGGATTTTGTGAGTATTCCGTCTGCAAGGTCAAGTTCGAAATGTCTGAAAGCGCGGGAAATTCGGCCAGTGAAAAAGCCTTATCGGCAAATTCCAATTTCAACTTTTTGCTTCAGTTTGGTAAAGTGAATTAGAGAATGCTATATATCTAGTATGTATAAAGCAACATATAGCCTGTTTCACACTTTGTAATATAATTATGTAAATTGTATGTCCTGAAATTCTGTAGGGCAAGTAGTTGCCGAGTAATATCACAGCCAAATTGTATCCATATAATTTCTTTTAGGTTGCAAAAATAATGTTATTGGCAATATCTTTAGGCCTACTATGTTTATGCATTTTGATGTTAATTGGGTAACTTAAAAATAAAGTATAATACAAGATTTCTTTAGTCAAGTTTTGTTATACGAACATCATTTGAAACGGTGACTTCACAGAGGAAGGTTAGACAGAAGGACTGAAGGAGCTCTTCAACCTCTTCATGTGGGTATAGCCTATATTATGTTTATAATCCACAATAGTTTTACTATGGTGGCAAGAATAGCACCCTTACAGTGATATTATAAACGTGTATTGTAGATATTCTATAAGAACATAAGAACAACTCTATGAGTTGTGACAACTGCGGATAAATAGCAAGGTCCTCTGGGAGCTGTCAAATTTAAATGGGCACCACCGTCTGGGCACTAGCCTAGGCCCATATTCTTGATTTTAAGTCCTAGGCTATTTTGCAGTAAGTTATTGTGTTTACAAGTTTTGGTATGTTATTAATAGGCCTAGTTGAATTTAGCTAGCCTATTAGCCTAGTTTATAGGCTACTAGCCTATATCTGGAATTGTTAAAGGGTGTTATGATGTATCATAATAGTAGGAAATGCATATTAACCCATTAAAAAATCTAAAAACACTAGTGAAAAATTACTATTTGGCCATAGGCTAATCGTTTGCCGTGGGATACAGAATAAGTTGAGGAGGGCAAGTACCCCACCGGACTTATTGAAATCCTCATAGCCTATATTTCAACAGTAGGGTGCACAAAACTAATTTTCTCCAACGCGAGTCGCCTAGGCTACACTCGCGGCGGATGTAAACAAACCCACCCGCCTCTTGCGAGGTAGGCGATATAGGCTAGAGGTTTGTTTTTCCCCAGGATCAGTAATACTGTTTTACTCGCATAGACACGTAGGCTAGGCCTATAGAAATGAAATGCATTTTTTTTTTTTTTTTTTCTAGGCCTAGCCTATATTCCAACTTACTTCCTCTCGGGCATAGGCTGAGAGCCTTAATATTCACCGCTTTACAATGAACAGTGAAGCCCGTGAGGTCTAGTTCCAGTCTAGGGAGTGAGACATGTGAAGCACGTAGAGTACAACGAGCACCTGCCATCTTGCCTTCTCATGAGGCACGGTGCTCGCTCATGGCCCGAAACGACCCCATCTCTGAAGCCACCTCGTTCCCGTGCTTCACTGTCTAACCCCCTACACTCGGACTCTCACACTTACACACACACACAACGCCACCTGTTGAGCTATCTAGATAACTCACCATGGTATAAGAAACCTATAGGCTAGGCCATGATAAAATCGACGGCCGAATTTTATTAGGCCTACATAAACTTTAAATTATCCTTTGTTTTAACAACCAATATCTTCACAACTATTATATAGGTTTCATTGCTTTGTATAATAGCCCATTAAATGCAGAATAGTTAAAAGCTACTGGTATTTTAAAAGGGTAATTTTACAAAAATATAATGTCAAAATTACAGAATTTCTGCCTTATGGAATTTTCTTCATCTTCTGCTCTTGCCTTAGGCTACTTGGGACCTTAATTTGCGCACACAAGTGCTACTTTTGTAATTGCGTTTTTTTTTCTTTTTCCCCACACTCCACATTTAGAAAATTATTGAAATGCTGTCTAAAATAAAAATTATTTTTTATATTGTGTCATTAGTCTTCTATTCATCTTACATACATACAAGTTTAAAGACCCCTTCATCCACAGAGAGTGTGGTTTCAGTCCTACATCCTAAATGGCAGCATTGTGCTACCCTTGGCAAGTTGGCACCAGGTTCTTTATTTTGAGATTAGACCAAAGTTATGAAGTACCGGTACTGTACCTGATCCCAAGTCTTTCTAGGTCTACCTCTATGCGTATCTCTCCCCCTCCCCCCACGTTCGCAGACCAGCCTTTCTTCACTTAATTCTGATTGTTATTAATTATAAGTTTATTTGTATTGGAACTTTGAAAGCATCAGTAGCTTCTACTACCTATTACAGTATGTGTTTAATGGGCTATTTATTACACAAAGCAATGTATATAATGGTTGTGAAGATACATACAGGGTATTTGTAAAAACAAAATATCCATAGGATGGTCCTTACAGCCAACTGCTTTTACAGCATTTCCAATTTTTTGCAGGTTATCCTGCGATGACTTCAAAGCTCCTAATCATGTGACTGACTCATTGATGATATTGATATACTTTCATAATCTATTCCTGTTCACTTTATAATATCCATATACTAATACAGTATATATGATGCATAATTTCTTATGTCTCAGAGTTCGGATACCGTACCATTCTTGATCAACACTTAATCGTTAAAATTGTTTGTAATTACAGTACACTGTAAAAGAAATCAAAGCATTTTTGTATGCTCTGTTCCCTAGAAATGAGGTTGATAAAATGTGTATTACCGGTCCAGGGAGCAGGATTACAACCCATATACCGTAGTACGGTAACCGTACTTCCAGGAAGTAGGGTGGGGCATTGTCGGGAGATTGTCATCTTCTTGAGTTTCTATCCGATGTTTCTCTGGATTAAGGCACCATAGGCAACCACACAGTCACCATAACCCAAAGAATAGAAAAACTCTAGAAACAGTCTACTACTAAATACGACATAAGAGATAGGCAAAACAAACAAAAGATTACTTAGAATCTTGGATATTTTGACCAGTCCAAGTATAGAATGTAAGGTATCTTAATATAACCTCGTAGAAATACTTTCTCTAAAGTATCTACTAATTATATTCATTTACATTTTTTTATTCTTCCCTTTTTCCCCCAGCTAACTTAATCCCACAAGGACCCCAATGGAAATACGCCTAATGGCCTTATTGGGCTACTTAGTTGGAATTATGCAAAGCTGGTACAGTACATGTCATATTTGTAACATACAGTATGTGGTACCAACATTGTAAAATGCTAACTGATTAAATATTATTATTATTATTATTATTATTATTATTAACTCTGTGAGGAAAGGAATGGGGGTTGAGGGGTGGGAATTTGCAATCACACTGTACAGTATATGAAAACAAATTGTAGGTAGAAGAGGCCCATGGATTGAAGTCTAATCAGATAAAATCGATAAGCTTCTGAAACTAATACGTTTAACCTAACCTGTCTATACCCATACAAACCCACAGTGATAGAAGCATTAGGGTACAAGAGACCTACACATACTAATAGAGATTTTAGAGGAACCTCCAATTCTAGAACTTCTGTGGAATTCAAACCAATACAAATTCTGTACTATATTTCAGATAAAGATGTCTACCACAATAGCTCCTACCCCGGACTGTGAGAATGATAACCTGATGGTGCGAGGGAAGCAGAAGATCTCTGCCATGGAGGGCCGCTCTCTTCCAGGTCAGATTTGAAAGGAAAGTTATTAAATAACTTTATAGTGTTGTTTATGTGAATAGAAATTACTATATTGTGCTTACTGTATTTTAACTTATATTTTTGGTTATTTTAAACGACACTACTGCAGCGTTGTGAGAAACAATTTATTAGGTAAAATAGGCACCAATAGTTTCGCCATATTTTTCTCCATATAGTCCGCATGGAGGATTTTCGTTATCGACAAATACCCACTTCATACCCACTTCATACCCACTTCACAGACAAATACACCAAAAATATAAGTCAAAGATGTCAAACAGCAGGGGTGTGGGGGTGGCAGCCCCCACCCATAATACTAGGATAGGTTAGGTAAGGTTGTTAGGTTAGGCTAATGTCCTTTCAAAGGGGTATAGTAAACACTAGGATAGCCTATACCCAGTCAGAGGTAAGTATCTGGTAAGTAAGTATCAACTCTTTTAAGTATCTGGGCAGTGTGTTGAGTAAAGATGGGACTATGGATGAAGAGGTGCGGGAGAGGGTACAACAGGGGAAGAGGGTTGTAGGAACGCTAAAAGCAGTAACAAGAAATAGGGTGGTCAGTATGGAAGTGAAGAAGTCCTTGCATGACAGTGTGGTAATCCCGACACTGACTTACGGAAGCGAAGCATGGACGTTGGTTGAGAGACTCGGACCAAGAGTGAGAGCAGTGGAAATGAATTACTTAAGGAGTGCGTGCGGAGTTACATGGAGGGATAGACAGACTAATGAGGAAGTAAGAAGGAGGTGTGGTGTGGAGGTAGATGTGCTGGAAAGTGTGAAAAGGAACAACTTGAGATGGTTCGGCCATATGGAACGTATGGAAAGCGAGAGAATGACTAAGAGGGTGTATGAGAGCGAGGTGGAGGGACAGAGGGGGAGAGGTAGACCGAATATGAGGTGGAAGGATGGAGTGAGGAAGTACGTGAACGAAGGTGGTGCTGGTTGGGGGGAGGGGCATCGACTGACTGGCGACAGAGGTGCATGGGGGCGGTTCGTTCGTGGCCACCCCTTCGGGGATCACGGCATCAGGCAATAGATAGATAGATAGATAGGTAAGTCCTGCTGTAGTCTCCTTGAATACTACCATATTTTTAGTAGAGTTGTTTAAGGTATGTCTAGGTTTATCACTAAAATCGTAGCACGCTCTGGGTCACGACAGTTGCGTTCGCTTTTGGGTTGAGCCCCCCCCCCCTCCCCCCCCAGAATTATAGTCATCATAATATATATTGCCTGCAAGGGGCAAATAACAGCTGGCCATGGGATAATTTTGGAAAAAAAGTAAAATTAGACACGTAACCATAGTGACAAAGAGAGTGTAAATATTGCCGCGAACGGTTGCTTGAATTTAACCCGTTTTGTATTTAGTTTACTGTATGGTATTCTGTATTGTTGTTTCACTTGTTAATTTAATCTATTCTAGATTCGTACTGTTAACACTTTGAGACTAGGCTATTCGCAATAATTATGCCAGAAATCTTGACCCCTTACCTTTGTAACTAAAGAAGAAATAGAGCAATGGGCTGACTCTTCCCAATTAGTAAAAATATTAGCTTGTTTTTTTTTGTTTTTTTTTTCTGTGATTGAGGGAGGCAAAAGGCATAACTGCCTATAGCGAGTGCCTCCCCCATAGTTGAAAGAGTGACAGGGCCAAAATCAAGGGACGTTAGAGCCAAAATGCCTGGACACACGGAGTTTGAAGCAATTTAAGTCATAGGAAGCGGGAAAGACTGATTCTGGGAGAGAGTTCCAGAGCTCAGCTGTTGAGTAGAAGAAAGTTTGAGAGTAACGTTTCACTCTTGGGTTGGAGAGTTGCACAGAGTAGGGGTGGGATTGAGTTGCAAGACGGGTACCACGTGCCCTACGTAAAGGAGGTGGTATGCACTGGGATAGCTCTGAGGAACACTGATTATTATAGTAGCGATAGAATAGCGAGAGAGATGCAACATTGCGGCGGAGAGAGAGAGATTGCAGAGAGTTGGTGAGTGGACGGGAGTTAATGATACGAAAGGCCTTCCTTTCAACTTTGTCTAGGAGAGCGGTGTGAGAGGAACCTCCCCACACATGTGAACAATACTCAATACAAGGGCGCACTATGCCCCTGTACAGAGCAAGAAGCTGTGCAGGGGAAAAGAACCGCCTAAGGCGGTTGAGCACACCCAGCTTCTGGGAGGCTGCCTTAGCAAGACTGGTAATATGGTCCTTCCAAATGAGAGCAGAAGAAAAAGAGACACCAAGAATATTGAGAGAAGATGAAGGGTTGATTTTTGTATTGTTGAAGAATAAGGGATAGTCCGCTGGGAGATCCTGACGGGTAGATAGATGGAGAAATTGGGTTTTGGAAGCATTGAAGTTAACAAGGTTTTCTCTGCCCCAATTGGAAATAGTATTTAGATCAGAATTTAAGAGTTCTATGGCTTCATTACATTTGTCGTTGAGGGATTGCTGGCTGGGGCGTTCTGAAAAACTAATGGAGTAGTGTAAGGTTGAGTCGTCTGCGTATGAATGGATGGGAATTAAGGTACAGTTAAGGAGATCATTTATAAAAATTAGAAAGAGAATAGGAGATAGGACAGAGCCCTGAGGAACACCGGAATTTATAGGGTGAGGAAGTGAACAATGGCCGTCCACAACCGCGGCTATGGAACGGCCGGAAAGGAAATTAGAGACAAAGGCACTGATGGAGGGATAGAAACTGAAGGAGGGTAGTTTAGAAATTAAAGATTTATGCCAGACTCTATCGAAGGCTTTCGATATGTCTAGTGCAATAGAAAAAGTCTCACCGAAGTCCCGAAAGGAGGATGACCAAGAGTTAGTAAGATATGAAAGAAGATCACCAGTAGAGCGACCCTTAAGGAAGCCATACTGGCGATCTGAGAGCAGATTATGAGAAGAGAAATGCTTAAGAAATTTGGAAGCAAGAATAGTTTCAAAAACTTTAGAAAGACAAGAGATAAGAGCAATTGGACGATAGTTGGAGGGTTGAGAGCGGTCACCCTTCTTTGGGACAGGTTGAATGTGAGCATATGTTTGTTTACTCTAGTCCTTTTTTTAATTAAAAAGGTTAGCAGTCATGATTTCTGGCCTAGTTATAATGGATTGACTAGAGAAATTGTTGGCCAAAGTGAGATAATTTATTCTTTAATCTCCTAATATCCCAAACTACCACTGCCTCTAGTTGGTGATGCAAGTACATACATGTGGGGATCGGTTTTTACACCATACCCGAAAGAGGATTGATGGAGCTCCGATCTTGCTCTCAACCATCTGAACAATTTTACCAACACACCTAAACTTCGTTAAATGCGGAAATAGCCTCACAAAAATATCATGCCCTGGTGGGGGCACATACTCTCGACCCTTGGGTGTGAGGCAGACACCTAACCAGTTAGACCAATAGAGATATCCCACTTGGCCTGTTCGGCTCAGGGTATTTCCGCGTCCGAGGTCTGTTTAGGCTAGCCTACTTTCACTGACTTTACATACAGGGTACATACATACAATTTTAAGACTGAGTGTTCCACACATACGTGCAGTTTCAGTCTCTTGTCCTAATGGCGGCGTTCCAGGCAACCCAGTAAAGGGCTGCTTCACTTGTCAAGTTCTTGGATTTGAGATCGGCACGAATAGTCCGATCCCAGGTCTTCCTCGGTCCACCCCTTGGTGCAGCTCCCTCCACAATCACAGACCTGCATTTTTTCACCTAATTTTGTTCATCCATTCTCTCCACATGTCCATACCATCCCAGTCTACTTGTACGCATCACCTCGCTAATACTCTTTATACCTAAACTTCTCCTCAGCTCAACATTTGTTATTCTATCCTGTAGCCTGGCCCCACACATCCATCTCACCATTCTCATCTCATTACGTTCCATTCTGCTGACATCCTCTACTTTAATGGCCCATGTTTCTGAGGCATACGTCATTGCACGTCTAACACATGAGGCATACACCTTTCCCTTCAAGGGGAGAGGCATTCTTTTCATGGTCAGGATTGGCAGCAGTTCTCTGAACTTCCCCCAGTCACATCTAATTCTAGCAACAGTGGCAGCCTCTGCCCCACCACCGGCAGAGATGGTAACTCCTAGGTAACAAACCTTGTTCACCAGCTCCAATGACTCATTTCCAAAATTCACAGCCACAGGATCATCACTTAACACAAGCTCACCTTTGCACACTACGCACTAAATTTTCCCTATTTCTGACTTATCCTTCGGCAGAGGTCCCTTTATTCTACTACAGTGCTTACTCCCATGGTGTACCCAACATCGACAGATGCTACATTGAATTGAGTTAACACCCACGCCCTTTCCACACACTGCACATGGGTATGCACCGCTCTTTTCCACATTGCCTCGTCTCAATCTACAATGCATAACCTTGGTTTTGTTAATATTGACTCTTAAACCCTTGCTCGCCATGCCCTCTCTCCATTCTCTGAATTTGGCCTCGGCATCTTGCATACTGTCAGCTATTAGGACTAAATCGTCTGCATAAAACAGTTCTAACGGGAGTCCGCCTCTAAAAACTCTAGACGGTGCCTCCAAGACCATAATAAAGAGGAGGGTGCTTAACATTGAACCCTGATGGGCTCCAACACGGACTGCGAACTCATCACTCAGTACACCCTTCACCCTCACCGCACTTCGCGAATCCTCATACATCTAAATTATCACACGCACCAGCCACTCTTCCACACCAAGTTTCCTCATAGCCCACTGCACAACATCTCTAGGCACCCTATCAAAGGCGTTCTCCAGGTCTACAAACACAAAGTAAAGATCCCTGCCTTTTAGTAAGTATCTTTCCTGTATCTGCCTGACTATGAAGATAGCATCGGTTGTACCCCGTCCTGGCATAAAACCAAACTGCATATCATCAATGGAGATGCTTTGCCTGATCAAATCCTCAAAGACTCTCACACAGACCTTCATGATTTGGTCAAGCATTTTCAGGCCCCAATTGTGTACCTGATATTCTTAGTAATTTTTAGGATCTCAAAATGTAACCTTGAATTTCTATATCATGTACAAGTCTCCCTCGATTTACAATTGGGTTACGTTCCTGAAGACCCGATCTTAAATAGAAAAATCTTATAGCGAAGCCTGAAATTAATGCGCACACCTAAAAACACATAGCAATATCGTAAATTGGGACATCAGATAGTGAGGGAGACCTGTACTGAAGTCAGTTTGTGCATCTATTACATGACCTATACATTTTCTAGTGTTGTATATTTAGAATGTGCATCAGAAATTAAAACTAATTTTCTTCTAGGAAACCTCAAGCAAATGTCTCAACTGTCACAAGTAAAGAAGTTTGGGAGTACACAACGATCATTTGGCGACATCAGCAACCGGGTGGGCAGAGTCGGCAATGATTCTCAACTCGGAAGTGTAAAGAAGATGCACTCACAGCCTGAGAATATGCCTAGTAAGTTCAAAACTATCATCATGTGTGTATTTTCAGATAAAATGAGGGAATAAAATTGTTGTTATCGTTCCCTAGGCTGCCTGGTCGAACTGCTCAGAGTCCCTAAGGAATGCCATGGGGAATATCGTGTTTTCCCATATGGCTCTCGAGGAGTGTAGATTATGTTGTCGGCGTAAATGATTTTGTGGAATGCAGTCTTCTATGATGTGTTTATTGGTATGGGGTGCTGTGTTACATCCTCGTCTTACAGTGTCGTCGACTGAGCCATCCAGTCTCTTCTGATAGCTCGGAAGAACTGGATGGTGCCCACATCTCAACCTGGTCAGGTGGACGCTGTCCTCGCGAGGAAGGAAGGATTCGGAAGGATGTATTATGTTATCTCCACCAACCAACTTTACTCCTAAACTCGATTAATGAAATTAACAAACGCACACCACAAACATTAAAAAGAAACTGACACCCAGACTTAACGCCCTCAGGTCACTTGCTCACACAAAATTTGGACACAACAAAGAAACTACCACCACAGTATATAAACAATACATAAGATCAGTGATGGAATACGCAAGCCCAGCCTGGGCTTCTAACCTAGCTGAAACACATCATAAGACCTTACAGACTATTCAAAACAAAGCCCTGAAGATCATTACAGGCTGCACAGCTACTGCACCCACAGATCACCTACATCAAGAAACCAAAATCCTCAAAGTCAAAGACCATCTGGACATGAGAGGCACTCAATTCCTGGCAGCAGCCTCCACGAACCAAGACCACCCACTAAACTACATGGCAACACACCCACAGACACCAAGAAATATCAAAACAACACCCAGCACACGGTATCACACACAATTATTGTCCTCTCTCCCTCCCTGCCCACCCCGAACCAACTTCCAGAAGCACATCCATACTCATATCTCTCACCGATCCATCCACTCACTCACAGACAACACGCAGCTGCATGCACGACCTCCCGAAATCCATCCTTCCGAATCCTCCCTTCCTCGCGAGGACAGAGTCCACCTGGCCAGGCTGAGATGCGGACACCATCCAGCTCTCCTGAGCTATCAGAAGAGACTGGATGACTCCGTTGTCGACACCTGCCCGGGATGTAACACAGCACCCCATACCATTAAACACATCATAGAAGACTGCATTTCACACAACCACTTACGCCAACAACACAATCTACACTCAATGAGAGCTCTGTGGGAAAGCCCGATCGTGGCCATGGCCTTTCTCAGGGACTCGGGGCTGTTCGGCCAGGCAGCTTAGGGAACAACAACAACAACAACAACAAACGCATGTGGCAGTCCGGGGATTCGAACCTAGGATGCTCACACCGAAAATCAACACACTTATGCATTGCACCACGAAGACAGTTAAAGAATGATGCACAAGCCTACGATTTCTTATACAGTTTCGAATCCTGCATATCAATCTTAGCATGTACACTCATTCCAACTGCGCTATCGGAGGCTATGCATATGTGAATGGAAAGAGTAATTAATGGGGCACTTAACCCTAAGGAAGGCCTCTCTATAAACTACTACTGAACCAGAATTAATTATTATGTTATCTCCACCAACCAACTTTACTCCTAAACTCGATTAATGAAATTAAAAATTAAAAATCGGGAGGTCGTGCCTGCAGCTGTGTGTTGTCGTTGAGTGATTGGATGGAACTGCTGGGTAATGTTTTGATATTCCTTGGAAGTAAGGTGGGCGGGCATTGTGTTGGTGGGCTTCGCTGCGTGTCTGCCTGCTGAGACCAGAACCTCTCCGGGAGGTCTGGGACCGGGAGAGTGCTGGAGGCCTCTAGTGATCATTGGTCTCTGGGTCTTCTCCTTGGGGACCTAGATGTGCGAGTTTTATTTTTATTTATTTATTTATTATTATTTTATTTTTATGTTATGTCGTTTTTGTTCGGGTTTTGTCTCAAGGCAGCCACCCCCAACTATGGGGTATTTGCCTAAGTATATGCATACAGTACTTACCTCATGATCTAAGCAATCTATAATCTGTTTGACTGGGATTTCTTCAGCTTTTTATTTGTCTTATTTTATGCTTATTATTTCACTAACTCACTTAATTATATATTTTTATTCCTATCTTTACCATGTTGTCTCATAGTGTAGCTCTCCCCAGGTGTGCAGAAGGTCTCCCCACACACAAGTTCGATGATGTCGCACGACCTCGAGTTTATACCAGAGATTACTGAAACTGAAGGTTAGTTATTATATTGCTGGATGATGGATTTTGATAGTTGTGATATTGAAGAAAGATACTTACCGCTTACCCCCTTGGCTACGGGCAGTATGCATGAGTTTCGTAATTTTGGTAACTTTGGTAGCTACACATTATAGTTTATGGTCATTATTGTCAGGACATAGTAGTAAATTCGTCCACTACAGGACAAAGGCTTCTTTCTATCTTCACCATTAATATCCTTCATGAGTTAATTTGCTCCATTATATGATGATTAAACCCTTGTACAATTAAAGATCTCGTCTTTCAATCTGGTGTAGGCTACAGTCTTCTCAATCTTACTAGGCAATTTAGGGTAAGCCTAGACTGCATAGTAAGATTGGGTTATATTGTAAACTATCTACTCTGCCTTAAACATTTAACCTTACTGTTGTTTCAATTCTAGATATGAAATTATATGCATAATGTTTAAGATACAGTAATTGTATTTAATTTGTATTGGTTTCAGATTACAGTGACATCTTGCCCCCCGAGTTTCAACTAACGAAGCAGGACATCTCTCGCTTCTCTTTGTGGACGCCCTGGCAGAAACCAGACCTCTCCTTCTTTAATGTCCCCGCCTCACCTCCAAGATCAAACACCCTCGCAGCTACAGTGGAAGGTGGGGTTTGCTGCCACAGTTCTTTATATATATTGATTTGTTCCATTTACATAGATACACTGTGTTGGTTGTGTAATGGTTTAGATACTTATGTTCTGGGTGTGGCGTCTCGCTGTGTTGGTAGTGGGTTTAGATGCTTATGTTCTGAGTGTGGCGTCTCGCTGTGTTGGTAGTGGGTTTAGATGCTTATGTTCTGAGTGTGGCGTCTCGCTGTGTTGGTAGTGGGTTTAGATGCTTATGTTCTGAGTGTGGCGTCTCGCTGTGTTGGTAGTGGGTTTAGATGCTTATGTTCTGGGTGTGGCGTCTCGCTGTGTTGGTAGTGGGTTTAGATGCTTATGTTCTGAGTGTGGCGTCTCGCTGTGTTGGTAGTGGGTTTAGATGCTTATGTTCTGAGTGTGGCGTCTCGCTGTGTTGGTAGTGGGTTTAGATGCTTATGTTCTGAGTGTGGCGTCTCGCTGTGTTGGTAGTGGGATTAGATGCTTATGTTCTGAGTGTGGCATCTCGAGTTGGAATCCCAGGAGGATCATATGCTTTCATTAGCTTATTCTAGTGCATTGGGGTTTGTAATCGAGGATTAATGTTAAGAACGGGATGTAACTTAATAGGTTATGGTAAATTAAAGTCCCCGCCTCACCTCCCAAGATCATACACCCTCGCAGCTACAGTGGAAGGTGGGGGTTCGCTGCCGCAGTTCTGTATATACAGTAAACCCTCGCTATCTCGGACTAATTGGGGGGAGACCCAGTTCGAGATGACCGAAAATCCGAGATGTCCGAAGTCCGACTTATGTCCGACTTAAGAGAGGAAAATGTCCGAATTGGAAGAGGGAGTCCGAGCCACCAGAGAAAACGGAGAATTCCCTATCACTAACAACGTTGATACAAGATAAATTACAGTACCTGTACAGTATCCAGCAGACATGTATTATAAATATCACTTTCCTTCTCCATTTCACTGTCCTTCTCCACCTCACTGTAGCCTTAGATCTCGGAATTTGCCCTTAGATCTCGGAATTTTCCGAGATATATGACACCTGTCCGACAGACCATGTGGGGCCTCGGAGTATTCCCCTTACATCTCAGAATTTTCCGAGATATAAGGCAAACTTTCCGAGAGGCCGATACCAGTCCGAGTAGTCCGGGTTTCCGACTTCTAGAGGTCCGAGATAGCGAGGGTTTACTGTATATTGATTTGTTCCATTAAGGGGGCCCACCTCCATTATTTTCTTTTTTTCTCCATCTCTCTTTGGCTTGTATATATTCGACTCCATTCAGCCTACTGTTTTAAGACATTTACCCCCATCCAGGTGTCAATGTTTTCCTGGTGAGCGGTAGTGAGCCAGCATATATATAAATTTGTTTTGAGAGCAAGCTGAATTTGTAAATTTTGTGATAATTTTTCCATACAATGCTGGCTCGCTATCGCTCCCCAGGAAGATTTCGACACCTGGATGGGGATAAACGTCGTAAAACAGTTGGCTGAATGGGGCCTAATGGATACAAGCCAGAGAAAGCTAAAAAAAGCAGGTGACCCCCCTTAACATAGATAAAGGATAGGTTATGGTAATTTAAAGTCCTCGCCTCTCCCTACTGTAGCAGCCACAGTGGATGGTGGGTATTTCTGCCACAGTTCAGTTAGGTGATACATAGAGGGATGGTTTTGGACACCTTATTGTGCAGGGGGTGTGAAGAGAAAACTAATTTGATTGTGAGGGTAAAGTCCTGTCTTTACAAGCAGTTTCCAAGTGTGATGTTATAATGTGCCTCTAGTCAGTTTCTCTGCTTGGTGATAAGGTACTTCTGTTAGAGTAGGAATGGTTCTTCAGTATTACATGTCAACACAGTTTACAAGGATTCTTGGTTACTATGCTTGAACACCACACTTGGAAACTTTGGTGGTTTTCAAGGGGGTACAGATATCACACGAGCGCTGTTATCAATAACTTTATAAGTTCAAAATTTTTATGGCAACATATTGGGGATCCTGTACTAGGATTTAGCAGATTAACCAGCCTTATGAGGGCTGCAGCCCAGTAGGCTGTTGAAAAATAGCTCATTCTCTCTCTCTGTACTAGGATTTAAGGACCTCTGCTTAGGAAAAAGTAAAAAAAATTATACATTTATATTTATAGTTGGCAAGGGGGAACTCTTGTTGAATGATCAGTCCAAGAGTGTCCACTTTGGCAGTGAGTCACTGAAGCTGGTGGACAAGCTTTTGTAATTAGATACCATCTCTGCTGGTGATGTGCTGCCCGGGCCGAAGCCACCACTATCATCAGAATTAGATGTGGCTGGGAGAAGTTCGGAGAATTGCTGCCAATTCTAACCATGAGAAGACTTCCACTCCTCTTGAAAGGAAAGGTGTATGTACACTTTGTGTATTAAAAGAAAAGACTTATCCTTTAGAAACATTGCCGGTTTATGTGGATAATATCAACAGAATGGAACGTAACAAAATGAGAATGGTGAGATAGATTTGTAGGACCAAACTGCAGGATAGAATATTCAGTGAGGAGGTGAAGAGATTGTTAGGTATCCCGAGAATCAGTAAAGAGATGCATGTTTGGATGGTTTAGGAATTTAGAGAGGATGGATGAGCTTAACTGGGTAAAAAGATAAAAGTCTGTTAATGTGGAGGGAGCTGCACCGAGGGGTAGATCTAGAAAAACTTGGGATCAGGCCATACACTCTGATTTTTAATTTAAAAACCTGACCAGTGAGACAACTCTGAATAGGGCTGCCTGGAATGCCACTATTAAGACCCGAGACTGAAACTGCACCTATTGTGGAACACTGTCCTTAATCCTTAACTCACTTACTGCGTCCGACGTACTGGTACGTGGTATGTAAATAAGGGCTGTACTGCGGGGGACGTACCCATATGCATTGGTAGTACCGGCGGAGTTAGTTGCCCCGTCCCGCTTTTTTTCTATGTGAGTGAGGGAGACAAAGGCTTCCAGGAGCTTTTAACCTTGCCACCCATACCCATCATAATGTAAAACTTGCAAAATAAACAAACCAAAGGTTATACAAACACAGTAAAAAGACAAAATCACTAATCAAAATATCAGACTGCTCCATGCATTAGTTGGGGAAGGTGTGTGTCCCAGCAAGAGTAGTTTTTGAAGCTGAAATACACCAAATTTTTTATTTCGGACCGATATATACCAGGTACGAATGTGAGGTTAATTTAGTGTTACAGGCCATATCTTATAAGGTCATTTAAACACACCACTTGAAAAAATAACAGATTATTTCTGAGTTATGGCGAGCGTAAATATAAAGATGAGTGAGGAAGAGAATGTGGCCTCGCTCACGGCCAAGCAAGAAAGTTTGTTGAAATATTCTGAAGTTCAGGAGGCTCTGAGTGAATGAATGAAGACTTTTATGGGGAAAATTCAACTCAATATTTTCATTGGAACTAGTTAGAATTCATTCTGGGCTACAGATGTGGCGCTAGGACGATGTATATTGAGCGGGAAAATAACCCCCAGTGCGTATTATTACCTATTGAACTCCCCACACCAAAAGGGTTAAAAAATGTATGAATGCATGTAGGTCACCCAGGAGAAGACTCAGAGACCAGGGTTACCAAGGTCCCTCCAGCACTCCCCCAGTCTCCGAGTGGTCGGGGGCCGGGGAAGTGCTGGAGGGACCTTGGTGATCCTAGTCTATGAGTCTTCTCCTGGGTGACCTAGATGTGTGTGAATTTTTATTTTGTTTTTGTGTGTTCATTGTTTTCTGTTATGTTGTCCCTATTCGGGCTCTGTCCCGAGTCGGGCCCCCCCCCCAAAAAAAAACCCCGGAAAAGTGGGGATTGGGCCCGAGTACATACATACATATATACATGTAATAATGAACCTTAATACTGTATTGTAGATTTACTCTTATATTTATTTTGCAGAGCCAAAGTCTTTACTAGAGCATGTTATGGAGGATGTGTTCCTGCCACCACCATGGGAGTGACACTGTAAGGGATGCCTGGGTGGTATAATACTTCAAGGATCTGGTGATGCGTTTCTTTAGTTTATTTTGCCTCTCGTTAGACTATTTTAAGCATTATTTCCACATAGCGATTTTTTATAAGTTATTTTACCTTTATCTTCCTTTCAATCTGGCTATTACACAATTGATATTAAGTTTAGGGAAGGCTTCTGGAGATCAGAAGGTTAAGATAGGTATTCTTTTGCATTTGTCTTGTGTCGTCCCAGTTTTGGTTTGTTTAGTTTGCAAGTTTAACATTTTAATTCAGATTGGGTAGGACCTCAAGGAATGGAAGGAGTAATTAAATGGTAAAACTTGCAAAATAAACCAACCAAAACTGGGACGACACAAGATAAATGCAAAAGAATACCCATCTTAACCTTCTGATTCCCACAGGCCTTCCCTAAACATAATATCAATTGTGTAATAGCCAGATTGAAAGGAAGAAACTTTTTATCGTATACCTAAAGGGTTAAACTTAATGATCAAATTAATATTAAGTTCCTGCCATTCTATATAAACATTGCATAACACTACAGTACGGTCACGCTAATAAGTCATGTCCCAGCTGTCATTAAGTTTGGCTTGCTCTGTGCTGTATTAATGTCTGTCAGATGTTGAATAGGGTGGATAATTGTAGGAACATGTTTGTATATTTCACTCGATATGAAGAAATGAAGCTTAGATATTGCGGATACCAATTATTGATCAAAACATACTTGGTGCCGGGACATCACTTATTAGCGCGACTGTACCTTTTAACCCGATCAGTCCTATGAACATTTTAAAAGCTGAAAAAGGTAATATAATGCATTTGCAAGAATAAATGAAAAACTAAACCGTAATCAGATTAAAAGGGACTTCTATTTTCACTGAAATTATATAGGTGTCGAGTAGCATTTGTAGTTACTGTATATGATCAATATATTTTTTCTTTACTTTTAAAATGATTGTATACTGTAAATATCAAACCAGAATATGCAATGTCTAATACGGTTAATCTTTACTACTCCAGTTGAGCTTTGTTCGTAGGTCTTAACATATTTCAAATTTTTTATTTTTATTTTCTATTGTTTGCAGACATCACAAAATAATATAGGTTCATGTTTTCTGTTGTAACATTTACTGACATTATATACAGATATAAATATACATACCGGTACTATATTAACCCTCTCACGTTCTTGACGCATTTTTGAGCCTATTGGGGATACTTTAAAGCCTTTGTTACCATCAGGGGTATTTCGAAACCTTTAGTTTAGTTACTTCAACCTCTGCAGTTGTCTTTGAGTTAGCTGTGGGCAGAAAACTAATTTTGGAGAGGTAATTATAAGAGTGAGAGAACTCTATTTATTATTGCTAATCTGGCAACCTGTGCGTCATAAAAACGTGAAAGGGTTAATATTTCTTTCAAGTGTGGCCAATATTATTTTTGTGTACAAGTACCAAGTTCAAAAGAACAAATGTTCATAGTTTTTAATGTTTTCTGTTCAACAATCTCCACCATTGTAAATAATCCATTTCATAATTTTTATCAGCCTAAATGTTCAAGATTATATATGTGTGTAGAGCAAGTCTGACCAATAGTCTGTTTAATGTACAGCATAATATATGGCATAGTATTATCTATCTATTGCCGAACGCCTTACTCCCCTTAAGGAGGGTGGCCATACACATTATTATTATGACTTTAGTTTAGTTTGTGATGCATTAAGTTTCATTTCCAATTTAATTTGTGACATGTGAATTCATATGCTTGGATAAAGTGTGTATTTAAGATATGGATAGTTTAATTTGTATGGAAAAATAAAACATTTATATTTTTACATGTCCTATTGTACCATGAAATAAAAGGTATACTCTTTACTACAGTGTAATAAAAGGTATACTCTTTACTACAGTGTAATAAAAGGTATACTCTTTACTACAGTGTAATTTACATGTCCTATTGTACCATGAAATAAAAGGTATACTCTTTACTACAGTGTAATTTATAAAAGGTATACTCTTTACTACAGTGTAATTTATAAAAGGTATACTCTTTACTACAGTGTAATTTATCAATGCTGAATCAGTCTGCTTATAGGAAGTTCCACTTAACGGAGACAGGTCTGATCAAGATTTACAATTATTTTATCTCTGATTCGTGTTCTAGATGGTGTTCTCTTTTAGTCTTGTTGGATCTCTGCAGCATTCGATATTGTTGACCATCAGTTACTTCTGATTGACCTTCTAGTTTCGGTTTCCAAGGAGACGCACTCCTGCCTCTTCAGTCTTACATTACCGATCGCATAGAAATTTTGGATATCTAATACTTGAAGCACAGCTCCAACCTTTGGAATCAGTGAAAAATTTAGGTGGTGTATTGACAAAAATCGGAACTTCAAAAGTCATATAAATAACTGAAAAGTTGTCATCTTTACATTTGTAATCTTTATGCCATAAGAAAGTTCTTAAGTAAAGAATCTCTCTTGACCCTCATTCGTGCATTTTTTATAACAAGAATTGGTTACTGCAATTCACTATTTGTTGGCTTACCAAATGCCACCTTAAGGAAACTTCAGTCTGTTCTAAATAGGTCTGCTAGACTCTTGCAGTATATTCACTTCCACCTCGAACTCCCACCACTTATTATCTGATAGATCTACACTGACTTCCTATGAAGGCCAGAATAGTTTAAATTTTTTTTAATGACATTTAAAGCCCTGAAATTTGGTGAGCCCAAGTACTTTTTAGATCTTTTATCTCCACCACATGAGTCTAACATGGATTTACGTACCGGCGATTACTCTTTTCACCTTTATGAGCCCAGAGCAATTGGGGAGCGTGCTTTTGCTACTAGATCCTTTTTTTATGTTGCCCCACGTCTATTCAATCGACTTCCAGTGACACTTAAGCAGTCGACTTGCGTCGACACTTTCAAAAAGAAACTGAAGACACTCGTATTTCTAAGGGCTTATGATACTGCAGAGCATAGAGTTACTGGTGATTATAAACTTTGATTTTGTTTTCTTTATTTTTGAAAGATAGAAATATACAAAGGAAAATGCGAGTGCTCTTTAATCCATTTGGAGAATTGGCGCTCCTGACAAATATAATACCAGCATATTATTATTAAACACCTGCTCAATTACTACAACCATATCTACATCCCACTCACACCTCCAAACACAAATACACACAATCATATACACATATACCTCGCCCAACAAACCATCAACAACAGTCCCCACAACATAATCCTAAACTCTCCACTTCACAAGATTAATCCATCAGAAAACGCACTACCCAGATAATCCAGTCGCACACACCCTAGAACCGGCCATCACCTGTCATAAGATTACAAACGCATAATAGATTAAACTCAAAACCCACATATGTAGTTCCCGCTGTGAACATCCCACCGACAGCACTCGACACTTAATACTCCAGTGCCCAACACTTGCCCCACACAGACACAACTTCAACATCACCTTACTGTACTCAGAGATCCCTGCACCTACCGAAGACAGGTGGTGGACTACTTGGATGCCGCAGGATTCCCATAAAGGGCATCTTGGGGCTACTATAATAACTTCATTAATTTATAGCCTACTTTATAGGGGTAAGGGTGACTTAGTATTGTAATGACTGTGTGTGTGTTCTATAACGGGGGAAGAGGGTTGTAGGAACGCTGAAAGCAGTAACAAGAAATAGGGTGGTCAGTATGGAAGTGAAGAAGTCCTTGCATGACAGTTTGGTAATCCCGACACTGACTTACGGAAGCGAAGCATGGACGTTGGTTGAGAGACTCGGACCAAGAGTGAGAGCAGTGGAAATGAATTAATTAAGAAGTGCGTGCGGAGTTACATGGAGGGATAGACAGACTAATGAAGAAGTAAGAAGGTGGTGTGGTGTGGAGGTAGATGTGCTGAAAAGTGTGAAAAGGAACAACTTGAGATGGTACGGCCATATGGAACGTATGGAAAGCGAGAGAATGACTAAGAGGGTGTACGAGAGCGAGGTGGAGGGACAGAGGTAGACCGAAGGAGAGGTTGAAGGATGGAGTGAGGAAGTATATGAACGAAGGCGGTGCTGGTTGGGGGGAGGGGAGTCGACTGACTGGGGACAGGTGCATGGGAGCGGTTCGTTCGTGGCCACCCCTTCGGGGATCACGGCGTCAGGCAATAGATAGATAGTGTGTGTTCATCGGGTGCCATGACGTTACCTCCCCAACCCCTCTCTGTCGGACCCATTAGTCAATTCGCAAAGACTGTTCATTCGGAGTCTTCGCTACCTAGATGATGAAGTGATGTAATACTGCATAGCTAAAACTGTGGTCAGATTTTGATAGTAAAAATTCACTTGACTGAAATTGCTCGGACAAGTGTGGTACCTTTATTGTCTCGGTGGTAAGGTCCCGGTCAAGTAACTTACTAGTCCCGAGTTTAATCCCCAAAAGTGAGGGCTTTGATTTTTTAGAGATGACCAGTTCAGTATCCAACCCAGCTTGTGTAAAGTCAGTGAAAATAGGCTAGCCTAAACAGACCTCGGATGCGGAAATACCCTGAGCCGAACAGGCCAAGTGGGATATTACTCTATTGGTCTAACTGGTAAGGTGCCTGCCTCACACCCAAGGGTCGAGAGTTCGTGCCCCCACCAGGGCATGATATTTTCGTGAGGCTATTTCCGCATTTAACGAAGTTTAGGTGTGCTGGTTAAATTGTTCAGATGGTTGAGAGTAAGATCGGAGCTCCATAAATCCTCTTTCGGGTAAGGTGTAAAAACCGACCCCCACACTTGGCTACTAAAAGTTAAAGGAAAATACCAAAGTTTGAAAATAACCTCCGTTACAGCTTAGGTTCCCTAACCAAGATGGTGCATCACAGTCGAAAATACCTGCAGATATGATCGTTGATCACAATTAAAACATTGAACTAAGATGACCCAAGACAGCAATGAGGAATATAGGATGAAACCAAGTGAGGGGCCACAGGACCACAACAGCAGGAAACAATAATTGGGGCTAATTAATAGTGACCAAAACTATAACCAAAGAGTCGCCAGCCCCGGAGAGATGATTCCACGACGTTAGCATAACAGCAGCTCCATAGTATGACTGGCCACGTTGAAAAATTATTTTAGTGACTATTACTCGTCAAGCAACAAAGTGCTTAACCCAGGGAGCAAGTCATTTATGTTTTTAAAAGTTCCGCATATGCGAATTAATATACTATTAATTCTGACAGAATTGTTATATTTGGCATATACCGGTATAGCATTAATTTGTTACTGCTCCATGTGCATATATTTTACTTATATGAAGAATATGTGAACATAAAGACCAGCAAATAGGTGTAAACAGTCAAAAAGCGTATATTTGTGTTGGGGGTGGGTTGACTTAGGTGTGATAGAGCGGGCAACATAGACCCTCCTTCTCCAAGGTCTCTCGAGACAGGTACAAACAGCTGCCTCCCACGCAAGTTAGAGGGTGGGAAGAAGTGGAGGGAGAGAGAGTGATGTACTGTATGTATATATATAAACGGTATACTCCGGCACATACCCCATTGCTGGGGGTGGCCGACACGAGACAGAGCCCGAACAGAATCTCTTATCTATCTATCTATCTTGTCTGACGCCGTGATCCCCGAAGGGGTGGCCACGAACGAACCGCCCCCATGCACCTCTGTCCCCAGTCAGTCGACGCCCCTCCTCCCAACCAGCACCGAGACAGAAGAAACCACATTTAAAGTTTCTGTTCTTAGGGTCCAGGACCACTTTCGCGTTCCCTCGTCCATTTTTCTGTCTCGTTGGGTAGGAGAATTATACAAGGGGATGAAGGACTCCTAGCCGTCTGCCCCTAAGAGTAGTGTGATAATTTGTCATATTACTGACGGGAAAAAGAAATAGGAGGAATTAAATAAAGATGGAAAAATTATGATAATTGAATAGGGGTGAAGTGGGGGACGTAAGACACATGTTAGGTAAAGGCAGGAACTGGTGGTAAATAGGCATACCACCTAATCACATATTGCTTCCATTTCACTGGTACTTTGGCTTTTTTTTTTTTTTTTTTAATGGGCTGTCTTCCACAATGTCTATCGCATTTGCCTATTAGACACTTCCCGAAGGCCTATCGCTTTTGCCGGGTTAAATATAATGTTGCATGCTACATGCAACAATATGAAGCAATGACGAATTCGATAATATAGTTTCATTCGCAAGAATTACACTACTACATAGGACCTAAAGTTCATTAATAGTTATCAAAAACTATTTTGTACACAGTCAATCATTAGAAACAAGACTATTTACCATTCACACCTATTTTTTAGTAAGAAAAGATTGGAAAAAAAACATTTGCTGGCACTTGTCATAAGAACATGAGGTACAAATATGGCGGCTTTATATTTCATTGACTTCGAAACTCATGTATGCATATGTTCAAGCAAAATGATTGACTAAGTAGCAGTTGTAAATTATTTATTGAAGTAAATTGAGTAGTTTTAAATTTTCCAAACAATATTAGCTTGTGATTAGCGACCTCATATATTTTCAAGTCGAGGGTTGAGCGAGTGACAAAAGTCAGACCAAAACAAACTTGCAGAAATGTCGGGTGACCGGGATCAATGTCTCTCGGATTATCGAAGGCGGCTTATAGAACATCGAGAAGTTGATTCAAAACTAAGGAAACGTAAGTGGATGTTCCTGTGTTCTTAATTTTGTCATTATTTGTGATGTAGGCCTATTGTTTTTGTGAGTGATGCAAATCTTGCCTGTTCATATTTTTTTTTTCCAAGACGACTCATCTTGTCTCTAATAAGTTGGAGAAACAGTTTGATGTGTAATTCCATGGAGGTACAAAAATATAAATTACATTTTCATTTTCAGAATTTAGCCTAGGCTAATTGTGGTTAAACTTAAGATGACTAGGTCAGACGGTAGCATTCAAGGAGACTAGGCTACAGCAGGACTCTTCTTGGATTTTTTTTATTTTAATAGGCCTAGGCTACCACGAATTTTCCGAGTGCTTTTTATAAACAAAGTTGGTAATTTGCATCAATAGCCTATAGGCTATAGGCCTAGTGTTTGTAATTAATTAGAAATCTCGGGAAAACCTATTTTCCCCATTAGGCCTAGGCCCTATCGATCGATGTTGAGACACGCTCGCTCCCCGATAGTGATTTGAAAAGACATTAGCCTAACCTAACAACCTTACCTAACCTAACCTAGTATTATGGGTGGGGGCTGCCGCCCCCACACCCCCGCTGGTTGAGTACTAGCGTAATCCCTTAATAGCAAGGCAGATCCCTGTCCCACACAACCCCAATTACAAAGCCTAATTAGAGTGTTGAGCCTATAATTGGGCTTTGTAATTGGGGTTGTGTGGGACAGGGATCTGCCTTGCTTAGGCCAATCGGCTTTCTGCAGACTCCCATTTTCTTATGTTCTTATGTTCTTAAAAAAAAAAAAAAATTGGCTGTCGATTAGGACCTATACGAAGGTGAAAGAAAAGTCGATGAAGTCTATCATGCTATCGACACTATGGTGTTTACTCTGCAATCTTCAGCTTGATTGTACATTGATAACGGGATTACGAGAAAGTACCGTATTGACAACCTTGTTACGAAAATTAAATTTTAGTACCGGTACCATACTTTTATAGCCTATTAGGTTTTTCCGAGGGTTTAACACATTTTCATATGATCTTTAGAGCTATCGATGACTGAAAGTACCGTATTGACATCCTTGTACGCCCACTAGGCCTACTCCTAATCTTACCGAAATGTGTTACCTATATTGTTGCGTCTCCTGTATATTTACCTTTTTTCTTTTCTTTTTTTAATGTCGTAGGCTAGGCCTATTGGTGTTTTTGGAAAATATTACAGAGACTAGCCTGCCACTAATTGTCCCATATTTTTATGGGGGGTTTTAGGTAGTTTTTTATGCTATACAATAGCTGGAAACAGGACGATTCGACAGTGCGCCAGTTCGACGATGTCGTCGAAACGTCCAATTTCGCGATCGTCGAAATGTCTTGGTCAGAACCATTGAATCGTCCAATAATACCGGCGAACCTTTTAATTGTAGCCTACTTGTCAACCCCTTGAGGTTCATGTAGCATTCTAACTTTCTAAGGGCTATTTTCAGGCTGTTTTATATTAACCCTTTTACGCACATATGACGCAGAGGTTGTCAGATTAGCAATAAGAAATAGAGTTCTCTCACTCTTATAATTACCTCTCCAAAATTAGTTTTCTGCCCACAGCGAACTCAAAGACAACTGCAGAGGTTAAAGTAACTAAACTAAAGGTTTATAAATACCCCTGATGGTAACGAAGGCTTTAAAGTACAGTATCCCTAATAGGCTCAAAATTGCGTCATAAGTCAGAGAAGTTCACAGTAATTAAGGAAGACCGATAAGAGTTACAGACCAGCTCCAACTGAAGGTGCCAAACAATAAACTCTCATAAGGGGATCATGTATAGTATTGGATGTTAGGATTCAGTACTCTAATTTTAGGATCTGGTAATATCTGAAACTTGTCTGATATTATTTTGTCACTTATATTAAATTCGTTCGTCTATAATTTGGTATGGTGGCTTCGGCGCTTAATGCCATTTACGAAATATGATAATGTGGCTAATTAAGAAAATAAGAACATAAGAAAATGGGAGTCTGCAGAAAGCCGATTGGCCTAAGCAAGGCAGATCCCTGTACTTGTACTTGGGAGTGTTTATGTGTTGAAAACAACATGTAATAAGCAATTATTATTTGTTTTTAATCATCCTTTAGTTACAGTTGGTTTCTATACAACAAAATTATATTTTAGTGCAGTATATGTCGAGATGTCGTAAGGAGCGAATGCTTCGATCACATATCAAAACAATAAGATCGCATACAGAGTCACAGATAGGGAGGTCCGGAGCTAATATGTGTGATTAGAAGCTTTTCACGACTCCAAGCTTAACTATTTGTAGGTAGGTTAGTAAATATACTTATTAGTTAATGTTCATAGATTTATTTAGCTATAAATTGTACCACGAACGCGTGTGTTGTCCACTGCTGGGCTGCTCAGCTCCTCCAGCCTCCGAACGATCTCAAAATAGTAATTAAGAAAATTTTCCTTCGTCGGTAGTAAGATATAAAACAACCTATTTTGGCACACTGTCAGAGAGGGTTAAGAAATGTCCACTATTCCTTCCTAAGCTGTATATTATCGTTGAATGATAGCAAGTTTAACTTTAACCCTCTCACCACGGAAGGGCTCTTGAACGCCCATAAAAAAGCATATAACAGGTACCCGGAAGGCCTCTTGAACGCCCAGTGGTTGAAAGCCTGTGAGCTTCGTGTGCGAGGCGTCGGTCCGACGCATGTAAACAACAGCCGGCTGGACCGACGCCCCGCATCTCCGGCCACAAGAAGGAGAGCGTCGCTTGTTCGTGTGTGCCTATATGTTGTTGTTAAGTATCGAAAAGTGGTGTAAAGTGGCTGTTTTGGCCATAAAGTTATCTCCAATGAAATCATCATCACAGCTCAACCAGTTGACTTAGAGAGCTCTACTTAATGCCATTCTACAGGTAAATAACACAGCTACGCTTGGGGATATGCGGGAAGCAGTCTGATTAACGAATATACGGTAGCCTAGCCTAGACGTTTTTCGGCCAAAACACCCGGGTTTCGAGGAATATATATATAATACATAGCCGGGGCTGGAGGGTTAAATGTCACAACGTGTCAGGTATGGGTTATGGAAGTTTGAAGCTTTGGGGGGGGGGGGGGGGGTCATGCATTTGATTTTGCAGTAAGTTTTTATTAATCCTAATCCTTATCACATAGGCCTAGCATACTGACTTTCTGACTTGGGTGCTAAAAACTACAAATAATTAAAATCTGATTATTTCACAATAGTGCGTGAGGAGAAGAAGGAACTAGACAAGCAGTATGACAAGAGTGAGAATGACCTGAAGGCGCTGCAGAGTGTTGGACAGATCGTTGGGGAGGTCCTCAAACAGCTGACGGAAGAGAAGTTCATCGTGAAAGCCACCAATGGCCCGCGCTATGTTGTCGGATGTCGCCGTCAGCTGGACAAAGCCAAGCTCAAGGTATTGTGGATTGTGTTCTTTTATTTCAAAATTTTATTTTATTAAGCGTTATTCCACATAGCGATTTTGATTAGTTCTTTTGGTACTTATAACCGAAACTACCACTAATTATTTCTCGTTATTTGAAGGCCATTATAGAATAAGGATGTTGCAAAGATCATATTAAAATGTGTTTCAACCTCCGGAGATAAATTTTAACATAAGAACATAAGAACATAAGAAAATGGGAGTCTGCAGAAAGCCGATTGGCCTAAGCAAGGCAGATCCCTGTCCCACACAACCCCAATTACAAAGCCCAATTATAGGCTCAACACTCTAATACCCTGAGGATCATATTACCAAACCGGTTAGAGATTAACGCAGGATTACGGGGGTCTGCAGAGCGCTGATTGGCCCAACCCGGCTGATCCTCCTTCACACCCAACCCTTCTCGTCCATATGCTTATCCAATTTTTTCTTAAAGCTCCCTATCGTTCTTGATCCCACTATATCACTTGGTAGCCTATTCCACCCATCTACAACTCTGTTACCAAACCAATATTTTCCTATATCTTTTCTGAAACGAAATTTATCTAATTTGAAACCATTGGTACGAGTTCTTTCGCTATCACTGAGCTTTAGTACATTTGTCATATCCCCTTTGTTAATCCCACTAACCCACTTGAACACCTCTATCATATCCCCTCTAACTCTGCGTCTCTCTAACGAATGTAAACCTAATTTCTTCAACCTTTCTTCATACGGAAAATTTCTAATATTATGGATCATTTTTGTCATTCTACGCTGAATTCTCTCCAATGAATCTATGTCCATTCTGTAATAAGGACACCAAAATTGGACAGCATAATCCATATGGGGTCTCACTAATGACAAGTAAAGTTTTAAGATAACATCAGCAGTTCTGTTACTCACACTCCTAGAGATGAACCCGAGAATCCTGTTTGCCTTATTACGAACGCTTATACACTGTTTTCTAGGCTTCAAATCATTGCTAACAAACACACCTAGATCTTTCTCGCAGTCTGAATTTTCTAATTCTAAATTAGCTAGTTTATATTTAACATTTGTTTGCATCTTCCCTATCTTTAATACCTTGCATTTGTCAATGTTAAACTTCATCTGCCAATTTACTGACCATTCATGTAAGGTATCTAGATCCCTTTGGAGGCACTCTATATCGCTATCTGAATCAATTGATCTCCCCATTTTAGTATCGTCTGCGAATTTACTTACTAGTTATACCTAAATCTAGGTCATTTATGTATATAAGAAACAACGGGACCTAATACCGATCCCTGGGGGACACCACTTTTGACTGCTCCCCACTCTGACTTGGTACCATTTATGCTGACTCTCTGTTTCCTACCAATTAGCCATGACCTAATCCATCCCAACAACGACCCTCCTATTCCATGTGCCTCAACCTTTCTCATCAATCTCTCATGAGGGACTCTGTCGAAAGCTTTACTGAAATCTAAATATATAATATCATATGACTTGTCACTATCTACTGCTTCATATACCTCTGAGAAAAAGCTAAGCAAATTAGTAAGGCAAGAACGTCCCTGAGTGAATCCATGCTGAGAAGAATTTATTAAGTTAAATTTTACTAAGTGGCTTCTAATTTTCCTAGCAATAATAGACTCTAGCAACTTTCCTATGATTGATGTGAGACTAATGGGACGGTAATTGGATGCTATCGATTTATCACCTTTTTGAAGATCGGAACTACATTTGCAAGCTTCCAAGCTTCTGGAACTAAACCTGTTTCTAATGACTTGTTAAATATAAATGCTAATGGACTACTTAACTCATCTCTGCATTCTTTTAATACTCTAGCATATACCTCGTCAGGACCAGGCGATTTTTGAGGTTTCAGTCTGTCAATTTCCTTAAGCACATCATTTCTACTTATACTAACTGTACTTAACATATTTTCTATACTATCACTATATACCATATTGACTTCTGGAATCTGTGCCAAATTTTCATTAGTGAAAACGGAAAGAAACTGACTATTTAATGTACTGCACATTTCTAAATAATTTTCTGTTATTTCTCCTATTGAAGTTTTTAGGGGGCCTATTACATCTCTAACTTTAGATTTATATAGTTGGTAAAAAGCTTTAGGGTTATTTTTTGAGTCGCTGGCTATCCTTATTTCATAATTTCTTTTTGCTTTCCTGATTTCCTTTTTGACCTGTCTTGATAGAGTCTGATAGTATATATGTAAATGATTTTCACCTTTCTTTATTTTTCGATATATTCCTTTCTTTTTTCCTATAAGATCTATTAGCTTATTAGTCATCCATTTTGGTTGGTTCTGCGTCGATCTAAATCTTCTTTTAGGGATATATTTATTTTGAGCATTGTGGAGTGAAGCAATAAACTGGTTATATGTAGGTGGCAAGTTTAACTCTGGCATATCCTGACTTAATCGCTTAACAATAGGGTCCACCCTTAAGTCTCTTCTTAATGTGCACTAATGTGCACTACTCTTCTTAATGTGCACTACGGTATATAAAGTACTGTAAAAACAAAAAATTCTCCCTATTGACAGCAGTGAAACTTACTAAGCCCCCTACTGTTAAAATAGATGCTGATTTCAATAATTCATGGGGGGATGAGGGGGGGCAAAGGCCCCCCTCAACCCATCCTGTATCCAAAGGCAAAAATAATTGTATATTTACTCTGAAAATTACTTACATCTGAGTGTTTTAAGATCGTTGGATAATGGGAGAAATAGCATTTTCCGGGGATTGTAACAAATATCAACTACTGTACTGTATAATGATGAAAACTACCTAAAACCAAAAAGAAAAACCATGGGAAAATTAGTGGTAGTTTCGGTTATATTTTCCGTTCTTTTGCATTTATCTTGTGTCGTCCCAGTTTTGTTTTGTTTATTTTGCAAGTTTTACAATTTAATTTACATATACTGTACAGTACAATCATTGCAAAAAATGTGGAACCTCCCCTCCTCTCTTACTTCATCAAAAATATAGATATAGCAATGACAAAAATATTAATATTTAAGTTGAAGTGAAATCTTCTAGATCCAGCTATTGAGATTATTTTGATTACTTTTGGTAGTAAATGTGAATTAGTCTTTGATTAGTACATACTTTTGCCATCCATTATTTTATGCCATTTACTTTGCCAAATATTATTACCCCCAAAGCAGTTTTTGCAACCTGTTCCTATAATTGTAATTAAGGGTGGTGACCTGCTTTTTTCTCTTTCTTGGTTGTATCCATTCAGCCTACTGTTTCAAGACATTTATCCCCATCCAGGTGTCAATTTTAGCCTGATGAGCGATAGCGAGCCAGCATTTTATGGAGAAATTCGGCTTCGCCGGAGACATTTTTGTATCGAAAAATATACAAATTTAGCCAGCTGTCTAACTCCTTAGCCTATCCAAAATATGGTGGCTCACTATCGCTCGCCAGGTATAAATCGACACCTTGATGGGGATAAATGTCTTTAAACAGTAGGCTGAATGGGGCCGCATGGATTTTTTTTTTTTTTTTGTCTATGTGATTGAGGGAGACAAAAGGCACAAAAGGAGAGAACCCAGAGAGAGAAAAAAATCAGGTCACCCCCTTTAATAACTTACCCCTTGCCCCCAGTCTGGCACCCGCGTGGCCCTGGACATGACGACCTTGACCATCATGAGGTACCTGCCCCGAGAGGTGGACCCCCTGGTGTACAACATGAGTCACGAGGACCCGGGAGACGTTACCTACAACAAGATCGGAGGATTGGCAGAGCAGATCAGGGAACTCAGAGAGGTTTGTAATGAGTTAGTCTTGTGTACAGTCGCGCTAATAAGTGATGTCTCGGCACCAAGTATATTTTGATCAATAATTGGTATCTGCGATATCTAAGCTTCATTTCTTCATATCGAGTGAAATATACACACATGTTCCTACACTTACCCACCCTATTCAACATCTGGCATACATTAATACAGCACAGAGCAAGCCAAACGTAATGACAGCCAGGACATGACTTATTAGCGCCACCGTACTGTATCTCATTCACGAAAGGCGGTGTCACACAAGCAATTTATACGAGCAATTGTTGTCTGGTAGCTTCAAAATTAAAGTTTGGAATAAATTAACTACATAATATAGTCTACCTTCGATTTAGTTTCCGATTCCAATGCGAAAACGCCTCATAATAGTACAAGAAAACTTGCTCATCAAAAATTGACGGAAAATTCACTCGTGTGACACCACCTTCATCCAAGTAATTGTTGCATCATATTAGTTTTATTTTGGCTTAACCAGAGTACTTTATACAACCCCGAAAGGGGTTGAAATAGGGGAGCTATCCCCCCGCCAAAGGCGGCTTTCTAGGGCCTTTCCTAGCTGATGCTGAGAGGATTGGGTTCTAGTCATGTGGTGATGGGCTGGTCTATCAGAGTGAGAACTGAGCGATCTCTGTCATACCCATAGCTTACTCTGACTGTTCCTTTTACTTATATATTTTCTAGATCTCAAGTGACGGCGTCTCTTGCGTGGATTGACCTCCTAATCTACCAAGATTGGAAGCCAAAGCGTCACATCTTTCCTTTGCCCCTCAACTTTCTCTTCATAATTGCTGAGGGGCACAGGGCCCTGGGTGGGGCTTTGGTTTCCCGGGCGTTTCCGCGCCCTCCTCAGCTCCCCGCCATGGAGTGGCTTCGGTCACCCAGGCTTTATTGTGGTCGGCAGGGAGGGTTCTGTGGGGGCGCTCGGTTGTGGCCTTGCTCGGGCCTTGGGGCTGTTCGGCCAGGCAGCTTGGGGAAAAACAACAACAACAACTGTATAATGCATTATGTGTCAAAACCTCATTGCATATTCAACGTAGCACCAGTAGTGCTATAGAGTTGAATTATTATAAGACAGTAGCAATTTATTTTTTATTTGCTCATGTATAGTCTATTCGCTGTAAGTAGGCGAAAAATCATGAACACTATCCTCTGTAACTCAATAAGGGCTAGAGCAAATTGGCTGTACATTTCCACACCTATTCCGTAAGTTACTCTTCCCAAATGGTAGAAATATTAGCTCGATTTCTCTAGTCGTTTTTTAGTTACAGAGGTTAGAGGCCATGATTTTTCGCCTACTTACAGCGAATAGACTATAGTAATGTACACCTTATGTGGTGGATTGTGTTCTTTTATTTATAATATTATTTTGCTAAAGCGTTGTTTCCACATTGCGATTTTGATTAGTTCTTTTGTCTTTTTACTGTGTTCGTATAAGTTTTGGTTTGTTTATTTTGCAAGTTTTACATTATAATTTATAATATTATTTTGCTAAAGCGTTGTTTCCACATAGCAATTTTGATTAGTTGTTTTGTATTTTTACTGTTCGTCTAAGTTTTGGCTTGTTTATTTTGCAAGTTTTACTGTTTTACATTATAATATCTATTTTCCTTTCCCCCAGGTGATTGAACTGCCTCTGTTGAACCCTGAGTTGTTTCACCGTGTGGGTATCAACCCCCCCAAGGGGTGCCTGCTGTATGGGGCCCCTGGTACTGGCAAGACTCTACTAGCACGAGCTGTGGCTTCACAGCTCGACTGTAATTTCCTAAAGGTGGGTTTATTTTTGTTTATGAAACTCTTGTCCATAAAGCCAGTATCACACGAGCGCTTTTTCCCTTACCATTTAAAATATTTTGGTCACCTAAATTCATGCATCATCAGTCTAGTTTCCGATACCAGTGCAAAATATTCCAGAAATTTTGCCAGAAAAATGATGATCATCGAATGTTAACTATAAAATCGCTTGTGTGATACCGGCTTAACCCTTTCAATCAGATCACACAAATATTTGTTTTAATCTAGTTACATCCAGATGATTCATATAACTTAGAAATGAACAATCCAAATTAAAAGGTCATTTGAGATGCGGGTGGTCTTCAACCCTAGATTCCTATAGGTCCTTCCTAAGCTGAGGAAAATAATCTGGCATTGGCATAATATGGTCAGTAAAGACATTATGGTCTGATTAAAGGGGTTAATACCATCTGGAGCTTCTCTCTAGTCAGTCTTTCAAGCCTTTCACTAGATGGCATAAATTTCATTTTATTCTGAATAACTAGATGATTTTCCTTGGCTTAAGAATTACCTCTAGAATATTGTCCTTGTCCCAATTTTGGTTTGTTTAGTTTGCAAGTTTTACATTTTAATTTGATAGGTCCAAATAATCAGAAGTAAACCTTTGAATTGCACACGTTCTTTTTAACCATTTCATGCATGGGTTGCCGTTTAGCATTCAGAAATAGAATTATCTCAATGCATACATGCATAATATTTTAAGACTGAGTGCTCCACAGTTTCAGTCTCTTGTTCTAATAACGGCATTCCAGGCAACCCTGTTAAGGGCTGCTTCACTTGTCAAGTTTTTGGATTTGAGATCGGCACGTATAGGGTAAGACGGGGTAATTTCGCTGCGGCGCTAATAATTTGCATTCAAACGCCGATATCTCCGAAACTATTGCATGGATTCGGCTGCAGTTTGGCTTAGGTTGTAGAGCAGTTTTGGTTTAGGTTGTAGAGCAAGTTTGGTTTTGGTTGTATAGCTAGTTTGGCTTAGGTTGTAGATCTAGTTTGGCTTAGGTTTTGTTGTAGTTTTGCGGGGCCTGGAGCCGGGGCTAGCGGCGCGTCTGACGGTATGGTCGGGTGTGTGTGGGTGGTTTGTATGTGTGTATGTTTGTTTGTATGTTTGCGTGTTACACAGTGTTGGCAGTAGCCGTCAGCTACTGCCTGGTACTTTGTACTAGCAACCTACACGCCGCACCCACACGAGACACGTCCACACCCGCACTAAATACTTCCACACCCGTAGGCCTAATAAATACGTCCACAACCACACTAGACACGTCCACACCCGCACTACATGTCCACAACTCCACACCCGCAATAGACACAGTGGCGCATAGGCCTACACGTGTGACACACCTCCATCTCTGCCCGCCCTGTTCAGTTGTGTGTGTGTGCGTGCAACGTTTTTCTATTGGCATGTTTAGTGTCAGTTTGGGTTTGTGAATGTTTTCATTGCTTTTACCTGCGTGCTAGTGTTTTGTCTGGCCATTAATCATATAATATTATCTAGTTTACTAGCTAGATGATGCGTTAAATAGGTCGCGGCGAAATTTCGCCGCGAGAGTTACTTTTTTTTTTAAATTCGACAGCATGACCAAAACATTATTTTGTTTTTTTCGTTTTTGGGGCATCTATAGCAGAAAGGCTGAATGTATAGATAAAAAATGTAAAATTAAAAAAATCCATTTGTGGCAGTTTCTATTTGTCAAAATACGCGATTTTCGGCGAAATTACCCCGTCTTACCCTAGTCCGATCTCATAATTACCTCTCCAAAATTAGTTTTCTGGCCACAGCTCACTCAAAGACAACTTGCATAGGTTGAAATAACTAAACTAAAGGTTTCTAAAAAAAAAAATGATGGTCACAAAGGCTTTTAAGTAGCCTAGAAAGGGAGAAGGTTTTGAAACACCCTGATGGTCACAAAAGCTTTTAAGTAGCCTAGAAAGGGAGCAATTTTCGTCCTGTGCGTGAAAGGGTTTAGTTGAAAACGTATACAGTTGCCAAGACATGAATCTGGGACAATTACCTTTAAAAACTGGATGTATTTAGCAGGTTGATGCTTTGGGTTAATGATAATAATTTATTATTATTTTTATGCAACAGCCATATTCCATTGGTGTTACCCCACTTCAAAATACTGTACCTTATTGCAAAAGGGTAAACTTATAATAACTAACTTTAAAACTAAACTGTTTATAAATCGGTCAGAACAGTAAATCCTGTCACTCATCCAAGGCAACTGTACAACCATCTAATGATAACTAGATTTAAATTAAGAACTGCCCCACTGTACTGATCACACAACAAATCCAAGCACTCAACACCTAGATCAACAACAAAATTCAAGAACAACAAACACTAAACTGGAATAACTTCCTACAAACACTTGATCACAAAACAAACCCCCCAAAAATCTAAAACACTAAACAGCATCACACTTAACAACAGACTCTACTCCTTTATGTAAACAACAAGCAAACACTCTCATTAATCACTTCTCTCATATCAGCCACTTAAAACCCCATAAAGACGACCGACGTGTCATCCGACGTAAGAGACAATTCCCCACAGACCCTGACTATGCACCCTTCACTAACTACCAGACAAAGCACATCATCAACAATCTCAAGCACTCACCCGCCTGTGGCCTATACAACATAAGCAACATACACCTCAGACACCTGGGACCACAAGGCATACAAGCACTCACTAACATATCAAACTACAGTTATTCACACAGCACAATACCAGACATCTGGAAGCATGTTACCATCATCACTTTCCCCAAACCCAACAAAGAGCCCACGCTACCCTCCTCACACCGCCCTATCACACTCCTCTGCACCCCCTCCAAAGTCATAGAACGCCTTGTGCTCGGGGCCTTGGGGCTGTTCGGCCAGGCAGCTTGGGGAACAACAACTAATTACACACGCCTTACCCCTAGCTCCAACACAACATGGCTTCAGGCCACTGTACTCCACAAACACTCTTCTTACAGACCTTACACAAAGAGCTTTTGACGGCATCAACTCAGCCAGACCACACAGATCACTACTTGCCACACTCGCCACACTCGACATTAGTAAAGCCTTCGATGCCATCCCCCGCCACAACCTAACAAACAAAATTTACAACAACACAAAAAGGTGGCTGGCCAACTTCCTAGCAGGCAGATGTGCACACATATCTTTTGCCTGTCAGTCATCTAGCATCAGAAATTTTCCAAATGGAGTCCCGCAAGGATCCGTCCTGTCGCCCGCACTCTGTAATCTGTACATGCATGATATAAATACACCCAATACACCCCAAATAAGCATAGCCTCTTACGCAGACGACATAACACTCACATGCACACACCAAGATCCAGGCACAGCAACAGATCTCCTTCAACCCTATCTCAACACATTACATGACTGGTGCATTACAAACAGACTTAATTTAGCCCCAGCCAAATCCACTGCAACCCTCCTCACAAGCTGGACAGGAGATCACGCATACTCCCCGCAACTCACCATAAACAACATACCCCTAACACACACACACTCACCCAAAATCCTAGGAGTAACATATGATACTCAAATGACATTCAAACAGCACACCACAAACATTTAAAAGAACCTGACACCCAGACTTCACGCCCTTAGGTCACTTGACTATATCCTGCTGCATTCTGTTCTTGAATTGAAAAAACCTGACAATTCTCCCTACCAACAAATGCCAAAAGTGGCCGACAGAGGCGCTGAACGCAATGTTTACCACAGTGCATCATGGGAAACTGTATACATCGCGGATTTCTGCACCCTCTCTCTTTCAACAATTATTTATTATAAGCGGTCTGTCGAAATGTCTGTAGCTGACACATATTATAGCCTATGCATCTATCTATCGCCTGATGCCGCGATCCCCGAAGGGGTGGACACGAACGAACCGCCGCCATGCACCTCTGTCCCCAGTCAGTCGACGCCCCTTCCCCCAACCAGCACCGCCTTCGTTCATGTACTTCCTCACTCCATCCTTCCACCTCTCATTCGGTCTACCTCTCCCTCTCTGTCCCTCCACCTCGCTCTCGTACACCCTCTTAGTCATTCTCTCGCTTTTCATACGTTCCATATGGCCGAACCATCTCAAGTTGTTCCTTTTCACACTTTCCAGCACATTTACCTCCACACCACACCTCCTTACTTCCTCATCAGTCTGTCTATCCCTCCATGTAACTCTGCACGCACTCCTTAAGTAATTAATTTCCACTGCTCTCACTCTTGGTCTGAGTCTCTCAACCAACGTCCATGCTTCGCTTCCGTAAGTCAGTGTCGGGATTACCACACTGTCATGCAAGGACTTCTTCACTTCCATACTGACCACCCTATTTCTTGTTACTGCTTTTAGCATTCCTACAACCCTCTTCCCCTGTTGTACCCTCTCCCGAACTTCTTCATCCATAGTCCCATCCTTACTCAACACACTGCCCAGATACTTAAAAGAGTTGACGATCTCCATAGCCTGACCGTTCAGCCTTACCTCACACTCTGTGACTTCACCACTTTCGAAGACCATAACCTTGCTCTTCCCCGCATTTACCTTCAAATTCCGTTTTTCGCACACTGTTCCAAACTCATTAACCAGACCCTGCAACTCCCATTCATTATCACTCATCAGAACTATATCATCCGCAAACAGCAGTATAGGTAGCTTCCACTCAATTCCCTCCCTTTTCAGCGATACACCAACATCCACTGCTCTTGATAGTATTTCTTTCATCACTCCATCCATATATACAGTAAACAACCACGGGGACATCACACACCCCTGTTTCAAACCAACATTCAGGTCAAAGAACTCGCTCTATAGTAGCTCTAGTAGCCTATGCATACTGTTGTTTATTATATTTTAAAGTCACCCATACCCATATTATAATGTAAAACTTGCAAAATAAACAAACTAAAACTGGGACGATACAAGATAAATGCAAAAAACTGATCAAAATCGCTATGTGGAAACAACGCTTAATAAAATAAAATTTTGAAATAAAAGAACACAATCCACAATATATAACGTATACAGTAGTTACAATACAAAGTCAGCAAGCATTTTCGCGCTTTTTTGTAGTCATTATCAGCTGCATATGGAAATTTCCATGACTACTATGCTTTATAAGGATTTAGTGTAGTCATATACTGTATAATCTATATTTTATTAATTTCACCACAACACCAAACACCCCCAATGAAATCAATTAAAGTATATATGTGATCCACCGGGATTCGAACCCGGGTTTTCACACACAGATTTTTGCCACCTTAACCATTACACCACCAGGACGGTTAAAGGTTTATGCACACGCCTACGACTTATTATCCATTCTCGAATACTGGATATTAATCTAATCTAATAAAAGAAAGCATAATCACAAGAAATCATGATAAACTGTGCATGTTCTAGGTGTTAAGTATTGTTGATGTCGACAGTCGTAGCTCTGGCGCTAGTTCAGAAGCATCCACCAGAGGTCTCAAGTGTATTCTTGGTAGGGAGAATTGAAGCAGCTCTGAATAGGGCTGCCTGGAGCACCGCCATTAGGACGTGAGACCGGAACCGCAATTCGTGTATAGCACTCTGTCTTTTAATTAATGTTTGTATGTATGTATACCCCCAGCAATGGGGTATGTGGCTGAGTATATACAGTACAATGTATGTATGTATTACTGTATACATTATTTATATACTGGTATTTATTGTTTTCTAGGTTGTCTCCAGTGCAATCGTGGACAAGTACATCGGTGAGTCCGCCCGTCTGATCCGTGAGATGTTCAACTACGCCCGTGACCACCAGCCGTGCATCATCTTCATGGACGAGATTGATGCCATTGGAGGTCGCCGTTTCTCCGAGGGCACATCCGCTGACAGAGAGATCCAGCGCACACTCATGGAACTGCTTAATCAGATGGACGGCTTTGACTCTTTAGGACAGGTTTGTTAGAAGTTCACAATTTGTTTTTAGATAGCATTGAGCGATAAACTAAATACTTATCCACTCACTTTTAATTAATTTCTTTGATGTAAACCAGTGGAGCTCTGTATGAAGTATTGGTAGATTGTTAAGTTTAAATGCCTACTGTCTTCCCTTGAGTAAGGGAGATGGGTAATGGTCTCTGGTTGATTAAATAAAATGTGATCAAGCGCTTGTAAATCCTTGAAGGAGGAGATATGGGTGCTGAATAAGTAACCAGATGATTATTATTGTTATTATCACCACTTTATATAAGCTAAACTACAGTATATCCTCCCTCCTCAGGTGAAAATGATTATGGCAACCAACCGTCCGGACACCCTAGATCCGGCACTGCTCCGCCCCGGTCGTTTGGACCGTAAAATTGAGATTCCCCTTCCCAATGAACAGGCCAGACTGGAGATCCTCAAGATTCACTCCGGACCCATCACTAAGAGAGGAGAGATTGGTACGTTTTATGATTCAGTGCCAGATTTCATATACTGTCAGGACCCCCAATACGCGAGTTTATGGGTGACTCGCGACCTCGCGTATTAGGAATCACGTTATCGGATGGCATTTCCTGGGCCTCCCTCACTCTATTAAGTGCCATGCGTCTCGCTAAAATTAGACCACACTCGCTTACTAAGGGGTAAATAGCGGATTTGGCCACTTCTTCGCTCTCGATTCTCGTATTAGTTGTACCCCTTGTGTATTCAAAGTTTTAGGTTATTTTCAACCCCCCTCGCATATTAGGGTATTTGCGTATTGGGCGACCTGACTGTATATTCATTTTAATAATTACCTATGTGCACTTAAAATCATTCTTTTGAGCAGTTCATAATATGTACTGGTACTGTACTATCAACGACAAGAGTTCGTTCCCTTAACCTGCCACGTTATCCGAATCACATGGGAGTCGAAAACTGAAGCATTTATTGGGTGTAAATGGTATTTCTTTCATATGCTTCGTTTGTCGACCCTGAGGTGTTTCGACTTCACTCAGTGGCTGGTTGGGGGAACAAACTTTTTTTTTTTTTATACCGGTAGTACAGTAAAATCCTTCTCTTTCGGACGGGGACCTGGAAACCTAAGGCTTCCAGACTATATATTTGGTCTAGAGTGATTTCAAATAAAGTTTGAAAGATCATGATAAATATCTGAACAATGATATTTAATCCCATTCCCAATATTATATTCTCTTTTTTTTTTGACAAAGTTTGAAAGAGGTAAATGTTCATGCACCGAATATCCGGTTTGGACTATTGCCTCAGTCTTTCGACCACTGTTTGAAAGACCTAGGTAAAAGTCTAAGTGGCTGAGGCGTTTTACATTTACATGTATTTTTAAATTATTGACTGAATCTCCACATGATTAGTCTGAAATAGATTTACTGGTATTTTTAAATTATTGACTGAACCTCCACATGATTAGTCTGAAATAGTTGGATTTTGTTTTGTTTATTACTATAGGTAGTGCCACCGAACTTGACAATAATCTTGATCCCTGACCTCTAACTTAAAAGGGCCTGGAGCAAACTGGCTGTAAATATCCACACCTATTTCTTGGTGGACTCTTCCCAAATGGTAGAAATGTCAGCCCGATTGCTTTCATTAGTTTTGAGTTATGAGAAGTTATGCGGTCTAGATTATTGTCAAGTTCGTTGGCGCTACCTATAGTAAGCCATCTAGTCTGTGTTTGTGATACATTCTGCCATTAATAGTAGGAGTAGGAGTACTGTGACCCTGGTCTCCGGGTCTTCTCCTGAATGACCTAGATGTGTGTGAATTTGTGTTTTGTTTTTGTGTGTTCGTTGTTTTCTTTTGTGTTCTCCCTGTTCTTGCTCTGTCTTGAGTCGGCCACCCCCCAAAAATATAATAAAATAAAATAAAATAAAAATAGGAAAAGTGGGGATTGGGCCTGAGTAAATAGAATAGAATAGAACTGTAAATGTACAGTGTATATGCTCAAAGTTTTTATATTTCTTTATTTACCTGTGTTCCTCAGATTACGAGGCAGTGGTGAAGCTCTCAGACGGGTTCAACGGTGCTGACTTGCGTAATGTGTGCACGGAGGCCGGACTCTTCGCCATCCGTAACGAGCGAGACTATGTGATTGAGGAGGACTTCATGAAGGCTGTTCGCAAGGTTTCCGACAACAAGAAGTTGGAGACCAAACTAGATTATAAGCCCTTGTAGTGTAGATATATAGACTTAGTTTGGGTTAAGGAGTTGAGTTGTCATTCTTTTTGTATGAAAGCATAAAAGTAAGTATTATCAGTAGAATCCCTGTAGGAAATACTAACATAACAAGTAGCTGGACATTTTTGTTTATTATAATGTAAAACTTGCAAAATAAACAAACCAAAACGTAATGGACTAATTTTTTGAGAAACAAGGGTTTTATACAGAAGTTATAATCAATTCAAAAGGGATCAAGAAACTTTGCTAATTAGTGTTTCATAGCACAAAGAAAATAAGTATGGGGTGGGAGAGGGGTTTGGATGAGTGAGTCTAGAAGATATAGGGCTATATTTGGACTCTTTTGAACTTTATAATACAGATCAATATTTGTCAACAAGTTGACAAATCAGAGCAGCCTTCCATGTGCTGTATTGCTGCTCTATCTATAATTGGTAGCTGTGTTGGTACATTGTTATAAAGATGACCATATTTTTCTGTTAGTATCCAGTAACATTTTTTTGGCCTATGTTTTGGTTCTTTTCCCTGCCTCATATTCGCCATACAGGTCTCCCTCGATTTACAATTGGGTTACGTTCCTGAAAACCTGATCACAAATAGAAAAATCATATAGCAAAACCTAATATTAATGGGGTAAAGGGGGATGCATTCTGGGACAAGCCAAAACCCAAACACCTAAAACCTATAATAATATCGTAAATATGGGCATCGGATAGTGAGGGACATCTGTATCTCTCTCATGCACTCATAATATTCGTCCTTTTCTAGAATTTGTTGAGTGTGACCATGGGAATGTGAGTGTAGGTCCTAGAATGGCCTCACTTTTAAATGTGTGTGAGGAATGGATATTAAAGCACGCCATTTTGTTCTTCACTCGAAAATTCTTTTGAAAACGTAACTAGGCAAGATTGTTGTACCAAGCATCTACCACTTTAAGTCTGCAGAGAATCTAATTACATTATGCTTTTTTTGTAGCAAATCGTGAGTTATATTAAAAGATAACTATTTTACTTGTCTTTTAAGATTATTATTATAACTTTCATCCCGCATGTAATATTATTAGCGTATATTTGCCGATATCTGTGGTAGCGCTGCGGATCAACCCCGCGTGCTACGAAGGTCGTTCTGGTGTAATTTTGAAGCTATTTTCTTCTAGTTTTTGGCTGAATACATTTAATTTTATTCAGACACTTGCTTAACCCTTAACCAACGGTGACCGTCATATGACGGGCGAGAGATAAATGGCCTATCCTCCGGTACCCGTCATATGACGGGCGGCATTCTGAGCACATTAGGGGCTCTGAGAGAGAGTCCGTGTGTTGGGAGGACGATAGGCGGGGTCTGACCGCTCAGCACCACCACTGGGCCAGTTCTATGACCACCGCCTCCTCCCTTTCACACACCCGGCCTCGCGATATAAGGACAAAAATTTGGAAATTACCTTATTTAGGGTATTTTCACCTCCGGCTGCGTGATCGCTACAGGATAACCAGTGGTCGTACAAGGATGATTCAGGTGTCATTGGAAAGCTCTATTATCGCCCTTTCACGGATACATGAGTTATCTGCTCAACAGGTGGCGTTGTGTGTGTGTAAGTGTGAGAGTCCGAGTGTAGGGGGTGAGACAGTGAAGCACGGGAACGAGGTGGCTTAAGAGATGGGGTCGTTTCGGGCCATGAGTGAGCACCGTGCCTCATGTGAAGGCAAGATGGCAGGTGCTCGTTGTACTCTACGTGCTTCACATGTCTCACTCCCTAGACTGGAACAAGACCTCACGGGCTTCATTGTAAAGCGTTGAATGTTAAGGCTCTCAGCCTATGCCCGAGAGGAAGTAAGTTGGAATATAGAAGAAAAAAAAACACATAATTGTATTACGCTCTGGCTCTTGTTTATGCATGAAAAAGAGCATGGAATGAAGCTCGTTTTCGGTAAATATGCCCGCCTGGCAGGTAGTTGATATTACAAACGGCCCTGTCCTTTGAGTGTTAATCATTCAGGAGTGCCTGAATGAGCCCTAATATAGCAGAAATATGCCCGCAGCGTAAATGTTAAACAATTTCAGTACGGGTGACGCCAGTATTCTTTACCTTCTGGCTATTATTAGACAATTTTATAAAGCTCAGGAAGAATGTCCAGTGATCAGAAAAGTGTAGTATATCTCCATTAATTCGTTAACTATCATAAGTCCTTCCTAAATAGAGTTGTTATTGTTGTTGCTGTTCCCCAGGCTGTCTGGCCGAGCAGCCCCAAGGTCCCGAGCAAGGCCAAGGCCATAACTGAGCACCCCCACAGAACCCTCCCTGCTTACCACTAATAAAGCCCAGGTGACCAAAGCCACTCCAAGGCAGGGAGCTGAGGAGGGTGCAGAAACACCTGGGAAACCAAAGTCCCACCCAAGGCCCTGAGCCCCTCAGCAATTATGAAGGGAAAGTTGAGGGGCAAATGAAAAATGTGACGCTTTGGCTCCCAATCTGCCAACCTCTAGGTTGGCAGTAGGGAGGTCAATCCACGGAAGAGATGCCGTCACTTGAGATCTAGAAAATATATACTGTATATCCCCACATGACTAGAACCCAATCCTCTCAGCATCAGCTAGGAAAGGTCCTAGAAAGCCGCCTTTGGCAGGGGGATAGCTCCCCTATTTCAACTCCTTTCGGGGTTGGGCACTCGCCCAGAGATGGTTCTTCCAATTAGCATAACTTGTTCACCTGCTCTAGCGGCCCACTGCCAAAGTATCATTCAACAAAAGCCCCCCTTTGTATACTACATACAAATTATAATGTAAAACTTGCAAAATAAACAAACCAAAACTTATACGAACACAGTAAAAAGACAAAACAACTAATCAAAATCTCAATTTCAGTTTCTTAGCTTCTTTTTTCGTAGTACAAATCTTCTTCCCATGATGTATCCACCAATGACAGATGCTACATTAAATTGAGTTAATGAATCACGCCCACCTCTTTCCTATATACTGCAAGTTGGTGTGTACCACTTCTTTCTATAGTTTCTTGCCCTTACTGTGCATATTCATATTGACTAACTCTTTTTTTCCATGCCCTCTCTCCAGTTATTGGATTTGGCCTCTGTATCATGTGAATTTTCTGCAATAAGGACTAGGTCATCCATGTATAGCAGTTCCCAAGGGAGGCCAGTCTCCAGAACCATCACAGAGATAAGACTTGGGCTAAACACAGAGCCCTGGTAGACTCCAACACTAACTGTAGACTCCTCACTACCATATGTGAGTCCCCGTACATCATTATCACATGACTCAGTCACTTTTCTACAAAGAGTTTTTTCATAGCCTACAACATGACATTGCTGGGCACCCTATCAAAGTCTTTTTTCAGGTCTACAAAAATTAAATGTTACTCCTTACCTATATGTAAATACCTTTCCTGCAACTGCCTGACCATGAAGATAGTGTCAATTGTACCACGCCCTGGCATGGAACCGAACTGCATATCGTTGATAGAAATGCATTCCCAAATAATGCCGCTGTGATTAGTTAACTTTTGCAGTGGCAATGGATAAGCCAAATCTAACTATAGTTGCTGTGCATGAAGATGGGTGGCTAGGAAGTCGACTTAGTATGATAGCTTGGCGATATCATGGAAGGCTGCCACAAATTTGGTTGGGTTATACAGTAGTGCTGTAGTCAGTTTCACCTTGAACGTTTCCGCTGTAAGAATTTGCTGTTATAAGTTTCCTGCCCAAAGTTGGCAGTCAGGGCAGTAATTCTTGATGGCTTCATCTCCAAATTGTAGAGGATGACAGGTGATAATGTCCAAGTACTACTTAACCCCTACTGTACCAGAGCATTTTACAGTGTATGTACCCCTCAATACCACCCATTTTCGCAAAAACTATTTTTCTGTGGCGCGGCATGAGGCTTCCCTCACGAAAGCTTGGGAGTAACTGAAGTGTGACTGGTGAGAGGCAGTGTTGCCAGTACCTAGCAGTAAGGCCTTCGAGTTATGTTAGCGACTCCTGCTCGCTATTAGCAGAGAACAAGGCTCAAGTTCTAGTGGCTAATTACATCCGTCGCTCGTACTAGTGTATCTGTATTCCATCTATACTGATGGATTAGGATCGGCGCTGGTACAGAATGGGTAAATATCCTGGATTGCCGAGTTGAAGGTTGGAAAGCTAATGCTAACACGGGTAGACATGGCAGAGGTGATGAGTGGAGTACAGGTATAAATATAATAGAAAATGGTTGAGAGTGAACCCCGTTGCCACCAGTAAAATATGACAATAATTTTATTAGGTTCACATAACTTGCACAAAGACAGTTGATATATCTCTATTAGAGTAAAGGAGTTTTTTTTAGGAGCAACGCTGTGATGGCCCCTTTTTGGCATCGTCAATTGTGAGTTGACGGAGGTGTAACAGAAAATTCCAATCGAGAAGTTCATCTTTTATTGTGGCATGGGTTCAGTGGAGATGGTATCCCTGAGCAGAATGACAACACCTGGGTTTTTGCCTTTTTCTTGGTGTTGACTTGCTATGGTTCTACCGTTTCCTGATAACCCATTGAAAATGTGGTTGAAATGCAAAAAGGTTGTTTGAAGTTCATAGAGTCCTGAAGAGGACTCCCGAGAGAAGGCCGAAGCTGTTGTTATCACAAGCTAGATTGTGTACAAATCTCTTGGAAGTTTTAAAGTTTATATAATCTACTGGAAACCACCGATAGTCTGGTAAGACAAAAGGCATCAAAATATGGGTATCATGGTAGTGGAAGAATGTAGTTGTAGAAACAATTGAAGAAGAAAGCTGTTTAAAGCCTGGAAGTAAGGAGGAACACTTATTAGCAAAGTGCAGAGCGGGGGGGGGGGGGGGGGGGAGAATATAAATGTGAGGAAGGGGGTTAGAGATAATAAAACAAAAAGTGTGAGGAAAGGAAGGGGTGGGGTAGAAAGAAAGGGGGAGGGGAGAGAACGAGAATATAAGTGTGAGGAAGGAGGGGGAGGGGATTAAAGAGGAGAGAGCTAAACACTGTGCTCTATTATAATTTGCAACTCATCCCCCCCACATAGAGCTGCCACCCATGATTTAAGAGTAGAGAGCTGCTGTTTTGTTCTACGAGAGATGCAGGCTAATTTCTTACTAGGTTACTATAAGTTGTTAACCCCCTTGTTTATGATATTGCTTTTTTTATTATATTCTGATCAACAATTTATCTGCGGGTGTTTATTATATATATATATAGGCCTGTATGTGTATAATTATATATACAGTATATATACTGTATATAATTATATATTATTATTTTTATTTTATTTTATTTTTTTGGGGGGGTTGCTCGTGTCGTCCATTAGTTTAGCGACTTCAAATTATTTCACCCCATTTGTTTGGCGATCATAAGATGTTTCACCCCTTTCTTTTGCTATCATGAGACGTTTCGCCCCATTCGGGAGTCAATGTATATTTTCCTGACGAACGATGTCGAGTTTGCATTATAGAAACCGGCCTTAAGTTGTGACATTTTTCTACCAAAAAAGTTACAAATCTTGCTTGGAGGGGGTTTTAGGAGGGCGTCTTCTAAGCTTGAAAGGGGTTTTAGGGGGGTGTCTAAGCTTGAAGTTTTTGTTTATCTATCACCAGTCTAGTTTCCGATACCAGTGCAAAATATTCCTGAAATGTTGCCAGAAAAATGTTGATAATAGAATGTTGACTTAAAAGCTCTCGTGTGATACCGGCTTTAATCGGAGGGTTTATTTAGTTCGATGTTACCCCTGTGAGTTCTGAAGGTAAATTATTCGCTAAAGAAAATTGTCTAATGGTAACCAGAATATGATGAAAATTTACGTCATCGTGCTGAAGGTTGTTGTTGTTGTTGTTCCCCAAGCTGCCTGGCCGAACAGCCCCAAGGCCCCGAGCAAGGCAAAGGCCATAACTGAGCGCCCCCACAGAACCCTCTCTTCCTACCACAATAGAGCCTGGGTGACCGAAGCCACTCCATGGCGTGGAGCTGAGGAGGGTGCGGAAACGCCCGGGAAACCAAAGCCCCACCCAAGGCCCTGTGCCCCTCAGCAATTATGAAGAGACAGTTGAGGGGCAAAGGAAAAATGTGATGCTTTGGCTTCCAACCTTGGTAGATCGGGAGGTCAATCCACGGAAGAGACGCCGTCACTTGAGATCTAGAAAATATATAAGTAAAAGGAACAGTCAGAATAAGCTATGGGTATGGCAGAGATCGCTCAGTTCTCACTCTGATAGACTAGCCCATCACCATCATCGTGCTAAAGGTGTTATTATTCAGATTAGGAAGGGTATATGGAAGTCGGAGGGTTAATTGAGACAGTCTTTACCCTTTGAATTCCCACAGATCCTCCCTAAGCTGTACAAAATCGTCTAATGATAGCCAGCATAAACTGTCAAAATGCGTCATGATCCTCAAGGGGTGATGGGTGTATTTATTTGCTTATTTACATATCTTTATATTTATTTTTTTAGTTTCCTCCCTAGATCTCCATCAAGCTTAACAACAAAAATATCCGGCCAAGATCCTCCTTCAAGATAAATTTGTACATTCTTCGATCAAAAATGTCCTGGCAAAAGTTCTTAACCCTTCTTTGGCGGCGCGCAACTTATGTCGTGTGAAATAAATTTGGACTAAGTGGCGGTTCACAACTTATGCCGTGTGCCATTTTCAGCACGTAATGTTGCAGAGAGAGAGAGCTGAGCGGTGTGAGGAGCGTAGTAAGGCTATGACCGCCGCCCACCACCGCGGTGGGCCAACTGAAGTGAAAACCACCCTTCCATCCCTCTCACACTCGCTACACAGGGAATTATGTAGGGAAAGTACCTAATTACATGGTTTTTGCACTCGTGTTGCGCGATCGTTGAAAGAAAACCAGTGGTCGTACAAGGACGGTTGGGGTGTCATTGGAAAGCTTTGTTTATGCCCTTTCAGGGATAGATACTTGTTTTACGCTCTGGGTCTTATTTAGGCATGAAAGTGATCACGTAAACAACCCTATTTAGGGTAAAAAACACCCCGCTGGGCGGTACATATAAATTACCGCCTAGGCCGCTCGTAAGGTGTTAAACTAGCTTGCGCGGGCTCTCTCTCTCTCTCTCTCTCTCTCTCTCTCTCTCTCTCTCTCTCTCTCTCTCTCTCTCTCTCTCTCTCTCTCTCTCTCTCTCTCTCTCTCTCTCTCTCTCTCTCTCTCTCTCTCTCTCTCTCTCTCTCTCTCAAGTATGTCATGCCCCACCTTTACGAGACCAACTCTTATTTCCCAAGATAAAAAAAAAAAACGTGAAAGGAAGAGAGCGTGCTTGAATAATAAGTGTCGCTCGTCATCCTATACTGTATTCAAAGGAGTACAAAGGAAATCAAGCAACAACAGATTCCAGGTGTTCAGAGGTCACCACACTCACTTCAACAATATTTGTTTCACCTCGAGGCAAATTTAACGGGGTTAAACTATATTCTGGCTACTATCAGACCATTTTATTCAGTTTCAAAAGGGCCTCTAGGCTTCGAACTATCTCACTTTACCCTCTGTATTACCACAGATCCTTCTTAAACTGCACAACATAGTCATCTCTCTGTCTCTCTCTCTCTCACACACATTACGGCAGAACACCGACACCGCGACTTGGGGGGGGGGGGGGGGGGGGTAATTTGTAACCATTATGCCGTCGTAACCATGAAGAAAATTCCGTTGTAATTATACGGTATTATACACCTTAATATATATATATATATATATATATATATATATATATATATATATATATATATATATGTATGTTTTTAACGCCAACCAACTTCACATCTAAACTCAATGTTTGGTGTTGTGGTGAAATTAATAAAATATAGATTATCAGTAGGTTCAGGGATATTTCGTAGCGAGGCCGGTCTGTATGATCTGTGCCCCATGAATATTCTTTCCTCTCACATAAACATTAGGCCTACCATAGCGCGGTTAGGAGTATGAACATGATTAGATTAATATCCAGTATTCGAGAATGGATAATAAGTCGTAGGCGTGTGCATAAACCTTTAACCGTCCTGGTGGTGTAATGGTTAAGGTGGCAAAAATCTGTGTGTGATAACCCGGGTTCGAATCCCGGTGGATCATATATACTTTAATTAATTTCATTGGGGATGTTTGGTGTTGTGGTTAAATTAATAAAATATAGATTAATTAAATCAACAAATACATGTGGCACTCCGAGGACTGGAACCTAGGATACTCTCATCGAAATTCCGCGCACTATGGATTACGCTATCAAATATATTATATAATACACACTGCTGAATTCATATACGCTCTTAAAAGTTATTGGCATGAAAAGGGTACTTAAAGAGTTCATAGTATTTATTTATAATTATTTTTAACATAGTTCTTAACACCGATAACCCCCAAATGAAGTTAATGAAAGTGTGTGATTCTCCCAGGATTCGAATCTAGGATATCTCACAGAAGTTACACGCTCTAACCATTACACCATCAAGACAGTATCTACAATTTCCACAATTTGCCCTCCTGGTACCGATAGTGTCCATTTATTTTATTTTGGCTATATGTAGACGATTTTATTAAGCTTAGGAAGGATATATGGTTGCTCAAAGGATTGATGGAGATCTGTAACCTTTTAACGGGTAGATGTCCTTCCTCAGCTGAATAAAACCGTAGTAATGGTTGCCAGAATATGATGAAAAGGACGGCACCGGTACTGAATGGGTTAAGGGGAGATGGGCCGTTTTTCTGGTCCCTGTTCTTCCTCATGTTTAGCCCCATTCGTTTTCATTTTTCAGATTATAACATGTTCGGCCCATTAGTTTAGCGATTTTAAGACCTTTCTCCCCATTTCTCTGTCAATATTAAGATTGTTCGCGTCAGTTAGGTGTAGATTTTTTCCTGGCGAGCGATAGCAAGCCTGTAATTTACGAGAAAGCTGCCTTCGGCCGGGACAGTTTTCTATCGAAAAATGTATATAATTATCTTGAAGGAGGGTCTTGGGCGGGTGTATTTTAAGCTTGATGGAGGTCTAGGGAGGAAACTAATAAAATTATAAAAAATACATAAATAATCAAATAAATACGCTCATCCCCCCTTAAACTTGTAACAATATACTTACGGTGATTTCCTTCCGGTGATGAACATTAGCACACACAAGGCATATCCCTCTCACACCCAACCCTAATTATAGGCCCAGCTTACTAACACCTTGAGAACCGACCTCACCAAAACGGTCAAAGGTCAGAAAACGGGGGTCTGCAGAGCGCCGATTGGCCCACACCCTGCAGATCCCCCTCACACCCAATCCATCTCGTCCATATGTTTATCTAATTTTATCTTAAAGATCTCTATAGCTCTTGATCCCACTATAGCACTTGGTAGCCTATTTCACCTATCTACAACTCTGTTACCGAACCAATATTTGCCAATATCTTTTCTGAAACTAAATTGATCTAATTTGAAACCATTTGTACGAGTTCTTTCGCTATCATTTGAGTTTTAGTACATCTTTCAGGTCCCCTTTATTAATACCACTAACCCACTTGAACACCTCTATCATATCCACTCTAACTCTGCGTCTCCCTAACGAATGTAATCCTAATTCTTGCAACCTATCTTCTAATAAGGACACCAAAATTGAACAGCATAATCCATATAAGGTCTCACTAATGTCACGTAAAGTTGTATGATAACATCAGCAGTTCTGAAGGTATCTAGATCCCTTTGGAGGTAGGATACTCTATGTCGCTATCTGAATGTATGTTTCTCCACATTTTGGTATCGTCTGCGAATTTACTTATCCTACTAGATATACCTAAATCAAGGTCATTTATTTATATAACAAACAATGTCCTATTTTGCACGCACAATACTAACAATGTCGTTCCGGTGTCATGTCCTATTTTGCACGCACAATACTAACAATACACTCAAAGGGTTAACATTGCTTCCTGTAGACTACTATTAAGGGGGGAGGGGGCGTATTTATTTGCTCTCTCTCTCTCTCCTCTCCTCTCTCTCTCTCTCTTCTCTCTCTCTCTCCTCTCTTCTTTCTATATGTCTATCTATCTATCTATCTATCTATCTATCCATCCATCCATCTATCTATCCATCTATATCTACCTACCTACCTACCTATCTCTATGTATCCGTCTATCTATCTATCTATCTCCACCCCACCTACACCCTCCCCCACCCACCCCAACCACCACCCCTCGTCCCGTTATGTTCTCATTCCTACGCACACATCCGTACTGACAACACTTCCTGCGCCATAACCTCCATCAAAACTTAAAAAAACATCCCCAAGATCCCCCTTCTAGATATATTTGTAAATTTTTAAAGATCCCCCTTCTAGATATATTTGTAAATTTTTCGGTAGAAACTTTTCGGCCAAAGGCCGGTTCCTCGGTTCCTTTATTACATCGCTATTGCGCGCCTGGAAAAAATCGACACCTAAAGGACTCGAAAAAGTCTACAATATTGACAAAAAAATGGGGCGAAAGGTCTTAAAATCGCCAAACTAATGGGTCGAACGTTATATAATCTAAAAACTAATGAGGCTAACCATGAGGGAGATGGGGGCCATGAAAACCAACCATCTCCCGTTAACAGGAGTGTATGGACAGCAGAATTCTGGCGCCAAATAATGTGACGTATATTAATAGGTGGCGCCAAATTATCTGACACCGTTTATTTTATATGAGTGTATGGACAGCATAATTCTGGCGCCAAATAATCTGTGACATACACTAATACTGTAGGTGGCGCCAAATTATCTGAGACTGTGTAGTTTGTAAGAGCAGTGTATGAATTTTTGTGGCGCCAAATAATCTGTGACATACACTAATGGGTGGCGCCAAGTTATTGGAGACTGTAGTTTGTAATAACAGTGTATGAATAATCGTGGCGCCAAATAATCTGTGATGTATACTAATGGGTGGTGCCAAGTTATCTGAGACTGCATAGTTTGTAAGAGCAGTGTATGAATAATCGTGGTGCCAAATAATCTGTGACATACACTAATGGGTGGCGCCAAGTTATTGGAGACTGTAGTTTGTAATAACAGTGTATGAATAATCGTGGCGCCAAATAATCTGTGATGTATACTAATGGGTGGTGCCAAGTTATCTGAGACTGCATAGTTTGTAAGAGCAGTGTATGAATAATCGTGGTGCCAAATAATCTGTGACGTATACTAATGTGTGGCGCCAAATTATCTGAGACTGAGTAGTTTGTGACAGCAGTGTATGAATAATCGTGGCTCCAAATAATATGATATGTAGCGAATCTGCAAAACACATATTATGACATCAGGATATGACACTAAGCAATCTGTGACGCCTAGTTCGTTTAGGCTACATATGATCTATCTGTAGCATTGTAGTGCATTCATAATTGTGACAGCAAGTAATGTGTGATATTAACCAAACTGCGACATCAGGAGAGGACATGCGATTCACTGACACCTACCAATTTGTATCGCCAGAAAGTGACATTCAAGATCTTCCGTACAAGTGGATTAATAGCCGGTGATAAATCCTGTAATATATTAATAATTTAATCAAGAGGCCATACATCCCATATAGTGACTAGCAATATATAGCCTATCTATCTGGAAACTGGAAAGACTGATAGAACCCGTACAGTGATTATATACTCAATTTTTTCGAGCTGATGGTAAATTGCCACATATTTATTCAATTACTTGGCTATTACGAACATTTTGTAGCGAAATATGTTGCTGATTGTGAAAACTTGGCAATAAGATGATGCAGAGACATAGTAGGCCTAGTTTCATGATTTATCATTAAGTATCGAGAAATCAGGTGCTAAAGGATTCAATTTGCCATAAACCGAATATAGTATTATAATATTACATGGCTATCTGGAGAGACTGGTCGGGGTGCAGCAGAGACATATTCCTGTTGAGCAGCAGCTGACTATGAGGTTAGTACACAGGGTCCAGTTTCGGGAAGCCCAGCTGCCCAGTGGAGTACTTCTAATGTAGCAGCTTAGAACATTCAAGCAGTGAAAACAGTCAAATAGTCGGGTTGACAACAAATTTTGTTTTGTATGCAAAGGAAGTTCACTCTTTAAACGCAACAATTCCTAGTAGCATTTTTTGGGGCGAACAGAAAAAGAAAGAAAGAAAATATTGTCAACCCATGTTTGAGTTTGTGTGTGTGTGATTTTTTTTTTTTTTTTTTTTTACTTATAATTTAAGATGATACCGCGCCAACTGCTGCAGCATTAAAAGTACTTCCCTGGACTCCCTGTAATGTCACCCAAATGATCCAAATCACAAACGCTACTCCAGATAATCAGATATACTGTATATGTATGATGTTGATACTGTCCCCTTCACATAAGTATACCTCTGAGCTGTAAAAGACCAAACAAACCTATAAACACGTAAATATAATCAACTTGGATATATTGATAGTGATTTAACGTTGATTATTTGCTATGGCTCTTTATATAACTTGTAGATGAGTTTATTACTACCAATATTTATTTTATTTAAAGGGTACGGTATTATCATTTACTTTAATTATCCTTTCCTTCCATAACTTATTTAAGGGGGCAGTGTTTGCGTTTTGGTAGCCTATATATATATATATATATATATATATATAGTAATATATAATATATATATATATATATATATATATATATATATATATATATATATATATATATATATATATATATATATACTGTATACAGTATATATTAATCTGTTTTCATATTCTATTACCAATTAGTTTTCCATATTGAGCAATATACTTTTAAGTTCCCCAAAAATCTAAGAGAGAGAGAGAGAGAGAGAGAGGGGGGGGGGGGAGCGTGAGCGTGGTGATCTTGTAATAAATGTGTATGTAAAAGCACAGTTTGGCGCAGGTAAATGACCCTTGTTGGACCGTTATTCTACATGAACATTTATACAAGAATAAAGGGTCATCACACGAGACCAGTAACCCCTTCTGTACCGGCGACGTCTTTTACATTTTATTCTTGCTATATTAAGACGATTTTGTGCAGTTCAAGAGGGGTCTGTTGTAGTAAAAATGGTTATGTGGGATAGTTCAAAGCCTGTTGTAGTAAAAATGGTTGTTGTTGTTGTTGTTGTTGTTCCCTAAGCTGCCTGGCCGAACAGCCCCGAGTCCCTGAGGAAGGCCATGGCCACGATCGGGCTTTCCCACAGAGCTCTCATTGAGTGTAGGTTGTGTTGTTGGCGTAAGTGGTTGTGTGAAATGCAGTCTTCGATGATGTGTTTAATGGTATGGGGTGCTGTGTTACATCCCGGGCAGGCGTCGACAACGGAGTCATCCAGTCTCTTCTGATAGCTCAGGAGAGCTGGATGGTGTCCGCATCTCAGCCTGGCCAGGTGGACTCTGTCCTCGCGAGGGAGGGAGGATTCGGAAGGATGGATTTCGGGAGGTCGTGCATGCAGCTGCGTGTTGTCTGTGAGTGAGTGGATGGATTGGCGAGAGATATGAGTATGGATGTGCTTCTGGAAGTTGGTTCGGGGTGGGCAGGGAGGGAGAGAGGACAATAATTGTGTGTGATACCGTGTGCTGGGTGTTGTTTTGATATTTCTTGGTGTCTGTGGGTGTGTTGCCATGTAGTTTAGTGGGTGGTCCCGGTTCGTGGAGGCTGCTGCCAGGAATTGAATGCCTCTCATGTCCAGATGGTCTTTGACTTTGAGGATTTTGGTTTCTTGATGTAGATGATCTGTGGGTGCAGTAGCTGTGCAGCCTGTAATGATCTTCAGGGCTTTGTTTTGAATAGTCTGTAAGGTCTTATGATGTGTTTCAGCTAGGTTAGAAGCCCAGGCTGGGCTTGCGTATTCCATTACTGATCTTATGTATTGTTTATATACTGTGGTGGTAGTTTCTTTGTTGTGTCCAAATTTTGTGTGAGCAAGTGACCTGAGGGCGTTAAGTCTGGGTGTCAGTTTCTTTTTAATGTTTGTGGTGTGCTGTTTGAATGTCATATGAGTATCATATGTTTACTCCTAGGATTTTGGGTGTGTGTATGTGTTAGGGTGTGTTGTTTATGGTGAGTTGAGGGATGTATTCGTGTTCACCTGTCCAGCTTGTGAGCAGGGTTGCGGTGGATTTGGCTGGGGCTAGATTAAGTCTGTTTGTAGTGCACCAGCCATGTAGTGTGTTGAGATAGGGTTGAAGGAGATCTGTTGCTCTTTTTGAGTCATGGTGTGTGCATGTGAGTGTTATGTCATCTGCATAGGAGGCTAAGTTTATTTGGGGAGTATTGGGTGTAGTTATATCGTGCATGTACAGATTGAAGAGTGCGGGCGATAGGACGGATCCTTGTGGGACTCCGTTTGGAAAATTTTCTGATTTTAGATGACTGACCGGCAAAAGATACGTGTGCACATCTGCCTGCTAGGAAGTTGGCCAGCCACCTTTTTGTGTTGTTGTGCATGTTTGTGTTGTAGATTTTGTTTGTTAGGTTGTGGCGGGGGATGGCATCGAAGGCTTTACTAATGTCGAGTGTGGCTAATAGTGATCTGTGTGGTGGTCTAGCTGAGTTGATGCCGTCGAAAGCTCTTTGTGTAAGGTCTGTGAGAAGAGTGTTTGTGGAGTGCAGTGGCCTAAAGCCATGTTGTGTTGGAGCTAGGGGTAGGTCGGGTGTAATTAGTTGTAATACTAGGCGTTCCATGACTTTGGAGGGGGAGCAAAGGAGTGTGATGGGGCGGTGCGAGGAGGGTAGCGTGGGGTCTTTGTTGGGTTTGGGGAATGTGATGATGATACCATGCTTCCAAATGTCTGGTATTGTGTTGTGTGAATAGCTGTAGTTTGATATGTTAGTGAGTGTTTGTATGCCTTGTGGTCCCAGGTGTCTGAGGTGTATGTTGCTTATGTTGTCTAGGCCACAGGCGGGTGAGTGCTTGAGATTGTTGATGATATGCTTTGTCTGGTGATTGGTGAAGGGTGTATAGTCAGGGTCTGTGGGGAATTGTCTCTTACGTCGGATGACACGTCGGTCGTCTTTGTGAGGTTTTAGGTGGCTGACATGTGAGAAGTGATTGATGAGAGTGTTTGCTTGTTGTTTACATGAAGGAGTAGTCTGTTGTTGTGATTGCAGCATGTGATTGTGTTGTGTTGCTGTTGGAAAGTGTGATGCTGTTTAGTGTTTTGTAGAGTTTTTTGGGGTTTGTTTTGTGATCAAGTGTTTGTAGGAAGTTATTCCAATTTAGATTTTGTTGTTCTTGTATTTTGTTGTTAGTTTGGGTGTTGAGTAAAAATGGTTATGTGGGATAGTTCAAAGCCTGTTACTTGGAGGCCCTTCTTAAACTGAATAAAATCGTCTAATAGTAGCTAGAATATAGTTGAAAGGCTGACGCCGGTATATAAGGGGTTAATATATACTAAGATATATATCAGTTAACCCTTTGAAGATTATGACGCATGTTGACAGTTTATTCTGGCAATCATTAGTCGATTCTATACAGCTTAGGAACGATCTGGGGTCATTATAAGGGTAATGGCTACCTCAATTAACTCTGACTTCCATATACCCTTCCTAATCTGAATAAAGTCGTCTAATGATATCCAGAAAACAGAGCAGTAAAGCGTAATCGGATCTTGAAAGGGTTAACGTTATTATCTATATAGCATATATATATATATATATATATATATATAATAATTATATATATATATATATATATAAAAGTAACACCCCGTTCTTAACATTAAACATAAATTACAAACCCCAATGTACTTGAATAAACTAATGAAGGCATAATTATGGTCCTCCCGGGATTCGAACTCGGGACACCACACCCAGAACATAAGCACCTAGCACCATAGTATACCAGTAAAATTCACCTACTAGACGAGACAGAAAGGGGCGAGGGAACGCGAAAGTGAACCCTGACCCTAAGAATTGGAGCTGTAAATGTTGTTTTCGGTAGTAGTAGTAGTAGTAGTAGGTGGTTTATTATTGTTAGACTAGTGTTATATTTGTTGATATTCTTTAAGTAACATTATGTATCTTGTCAGGAAGTGGATATCGTGGGCGCGTTTAGAGGGTGTTGGTGGGTGGAAGGTATGGGCGTGTGTGGGGTGTACCTGCTTCCTCCTGACCGCCCACACCACCCACTGGACCCCCACCACTACCCTGCCACGCCCACAACCCGCCGACGCCCATCAGCCTAGAGATCCACTGCCGCCCACCACTCCACCCCTTATAGATTATAATGAGGTACTTATTAAATAAAGTTGATGAAATTACGTTAGGTTGCGGTTTACCAAGGTATTTTCCCTTTAGAGTTTGTGGTGGGTGAGTTATCCAGGCTAGTATTCATGGGCTATACCCTGTTCCAAATAGGTAGGCCAGAAATCGTGAAACCTAACCTCTGTAACTCGAAAAGAGCTAGATCAAATGGGCTGTAACTTTCTACACCTATTCTAAGCTGACCCTTCCCAAATAGTAGAAATATTAGCTCGATTACCCTAATCGTTAGTGAGTTATAGAGGTTAATGTTCAAGAGTTTTGGCCCACTTACTTGGAATAGGGTATAGTGCGCTACCAATGAGACACATAAAGTAAGATTAAACACTCATCCAAATTATTAAATACGTTTGAATTAAGTTACCTGCTTAGTCTTTTCCTTTTACTACATTTGTTCTGTCCCTTATATTTCCATGTCTGTGGTTTGTTAATGTCACCTCACCATACCTTTAGTTAGTGCCTCCAGGATGACACAGCATATCCTCAGCTGACCAAGAGCCACTGGGGTCTATTGAGGGCAAGCACAAACCTTCCTTAAGGGGAGGTTTTTAGTTGATTCCCTAGACTTCCATCAAGCTTATAATTACTCCCTCCTGACCCCCTTTCAAGATAAATTTGTACATTTTTCGGTAGAAAAATGTCTCGGCCTGGTTCCCCTTAAATTACAGGCTCGCTTTCGCTCGCCAGGAAAAAATCGACACCTAAATGGCACGAATGGCCTTAAAATTGACAGAAATGGGGCGAGCGTTCTTAAAATCGCCAAACTAATGGGGCAAGCGTCTTTAAATCTCACAAGCAATGGGGCTAAAAATGAGGGAGACAGAGGTTCAGAAAAAAATCCTCCAGGTGGAAATCTCCCCTTAACTCTATCTAATCCAATGTGTCTTTTTAGGTCTAGGCCAGGATTCACATTTACACTATAATATTTACACATGAATATTTATTCTTGAATATTTGCCCTTGAATATTTAGACTTTCCTGAATATATATATTTTTTTCAGTTGCCGTGGTGGGACGGAGGCGACGGTTGCGGCTCCTCCAAGGGCGCCCCGCTCCCGAAGACTCCCCCCAGCAACCTTGTAGCCGCAGTAGGGAGTAGTTGTGGGCGGCGGGCGTGGGTGGCAGGGGCGGGGCAGAGGGTGGTGTCTCTATCACTCTACGGGAACACATCCGACTATTGGAGGGGGCTGGGGGAGATACTGGAACGGGTGAGGACACAGATTCAATTATTTAACCGTCTTTTTTTATTATTATAGCTATATTGAGACAAAATTTGTGCAGCTTAAGAAGGATCTGTGGTAGTCTATCTATCTATTGCCAGACGCCTTACTCCCCTTAATGAGGGTGGCCATACACAGAAGGCCCCCAAGTGGACCTATTCCCTGTAAGAGGGACAACCCGAGCCAGTTTACTAAAGGACTTACAGGATTGACCACTCAATTTAGGATTCGCCCGACTCCGAGGCCCTCTATGTATCTTGTTAGCACTATTTTTCTACAGTGGTGTTCGGCTAGTCCATCCACTAACTTGCCTTACACGTAGATAAGCAGTACGGATTTGTATCAGGTTTACTCCACTAGACAGGTTGCCGACCAAGGCTGGCGAGTCCCATCCACCCGGATTTTATGAGGTTGTCTCCCCTAGATGGGTTACCAACTAAGGATAACGCATCCCATTAATTAAGATAGTTTGAAGCCTGCTGCTGGAGGACCTTAAACTGAATAAAATCATATATTAGTAGCCAGTATAAGTGAAAAGGACGGAACTGGTACTGAACGGTTTGACTACCATAGTTTTATATGTTAAATATATCTGGTATGGACATGTTGAGCGAATGGAATATGAAGGGCTTACAAAGAGAATATGTGAGTCAGATACAAAGGGAGATAGAGGGGTAGGAAGACCTCAATTGAGATGGAGAAACAGTGTAGGACAAGTGTTGAAAAATAGAGGAATGACTATAGATCAGGCAAGAGAAGTGGTAATAAATAGGAATGAATGGAGAATGCTAGTGAATAGATGAGTGAAAATGCGATTGGGAGAGGAGGTCGGGCGCCAGTTGGACTAGATAATAGTCCGTCAGGCGCCTGGCCCGGGGAGCCGGTAGATATGAAGGGTACGCCTGGATGCATGGTGGGCGGGCATTATGGTATGCTCCTAGCTGCATGTTTGCCTGCGGAAATCGGAGCCTCTCCGGGAGATCTGGGACCTGGGAATCATAGCTGGGGACCCCAATATAGGCCTGGGTCTCAGGATTTTTCTCATGGGCTACCTAGTTGTGTGTGAATTTGTGTTTTGTTTCTGTTTTTTTATTTTATTTGTGTCATGTTGTGTTGTCCCTGTTCGGGCTCTGTCTCGAGTCGGCCCCCCTAAAAAAAAAAAAAAAAAAAAAAAAAAAAAAAAAAAAAAAAAAAAAAAAAAATCTACCCTGGGTGGTTGAGCGTAGGTTACCAATGTATTATCATCCCCCCCCCCCCCCCCCAGGTGTTGAAGGTCTACCCCGGGTGGTTGGTCCGGGTGTATTGTGATCCCCGGGGGCAGGAGGAAGTACTGTGTCCCCTCCTGACCCTCCACCCCCACCTCCTGTACCTCTGTGATATCACCCACCTGCCTCCACCCCTACTCCACCTCCAACAGATCCACCCCATGATGTGGCGGGTGGCTCCACTTGGCGATCCTCAGGTGGACGCTTTAATGGTCAGGGACTCGGATTCACAGGTCAGTAGGTTTGGTTTTTGTTTTGTTTTTCTGTGTGGATGAAGGAGATAAAAGGCAAAACTGTTTGTGACGAGTGCCTCCCCCAGAGTTGAAAGAGTGACAGGGCCAAAATCAAGGCATGTTCGAGCCAATATGTAGGTTGTGTATATAATGATCATGGGAATGTCACAAGTTAGTGTAGGCTACTTGGATATGCTGAAATAACTTCTGAATATTTGACAGAATGAATATAAACACCATATGAGGAGGAGCACTTTATTGACAACGTTTCACAGATAGCTTTTTCAGGATCTGAAGAAGCTATCTGCGAAACGTTGTCAATAAAGTGCTCCTCCTCATATCGTAGTTGTTTATATACTCCCAGCCGGACTCGAACCTCCGGCTGGGAGTATATAAACATTTAGTAGTCCATGTGTATTTGTGAGATAGGCTATACATGGTGTTTGTATTCATACTTGAATATAATGATCAAGGGAATTTTGAAGAGATTATGTTTTCATACTATTGTTTTTGTCTAGTAGCCATTTCAGAAACTTTTGAATGGGTTTCGACAAAATGTATGTTTATGCCAGATAAGTGATCGTGAGGTGGCGGCTGTACGGGAGTGGTGGGCGTCAGGTAAGGAGTTCCACCTGATGCGTGACCACCCCGCCCACACTGTACCTGTTATGGGCGGTATGTGGGGCGCCCGCTGGGACACAGACCCCGCCCTGGCCCAGAGGAAGGCCAAGGAGCTACGAGCCTTCAGGTACGTCCCAAAGCTTAACTGTATCAATGCCAAAGGTGGTCGTTTTGGACCACGGATTTCGCCCCAGTATTTGGGGACTGGTACTCTTTCACAAACACCCAATAATAATCAGTTTCCATCCAGTGAGTCAAAAGTTATATATCGAAGTCATCAAAATATCACTCCTTTCTATATTTGTTAATAAGACGTTTCGCCTTATTCAGGTGTCGACTTTTTCCTGGTGAGCCTGCAATTTACAAACAAAATTGCCCCTGACCGGAATGTTTGTTTATCCCGAAAAGAAAGGGGGTCTGGATGTGCGTGTGTTATTACTATTATTTTTTGTTTTAAACTTAATTAATGTATATGTTCTGTACCTTCAGGAACGCGATGTTTAAGAGAGCAACCGGGCGTCATGACCACGGAGACGACCAGGTCATACTAATGGTAAGAATGTAACCCTACCTATCACGAGTCAGAGCTATTATACCTTACCTGATCTTTTGCCGGTCAGTCATCTAAAATCAGAAACTTTCCAAACGGAGTCCCACAAGGATCCGTCCTATCGCCCGCACTCTTCAATCTGTACATGCACGATATAACTACACCCAATACGCCCCAAATAAACTTAGCCTCCTATGCAGATGACATAACACTCACATGCACACACCATGACCCAAAAAGAGCAACAGATTTCCTTCAACCCTATCTCAACACACTACATGGCTGGTGCACTACAAACAGACTTAATCTAGCCCCAGCCAAATCCACCGCAACCCTGCTCACAAGTTGGACAGGAGAACACGAATACATCCCTCAACTCACCATAAACAACACACCCCTAACACATACACACACACCCAAAATCCTAGGAGTAACATATGATACTCATATGACATTCAAACAGCACACCACAAACATTAAAAAGAAACTGACACCCAGACTTAACGCCCTCAGGTCACTTGCTCACACAAAATTTGGACACAACAAAGAAACTACCACCACAGTATATAAACAATACATAAGATCAGTGATGGAATACGCAAGCCCAGCCTGGGCTTCTAACCTAGCTGAAACACATCATAAGACCTTACAGACTATTCAAAACAAAGCCCTGAAGATCATTACAGGCTGCACAGCTACTGCACCCACAGATCACCTACATCAAGAAACCAAAATCCTCAAAGTCAAAGACCATCTGGACATGAGAGGCACTCAATTCCTGGCAGCAGCCTCCACGAACCAAGACCACCCACTAAACTACATGGCAACACACCCACAGACACCAAGAAATATCAAAACAACACCCAGCACACGGTATCACACACAATTATTGTCCTCTCTCCCTCCCTGCCCACCCCGAACCAACTTCCAGAAGCACATCCATACTCATATCTCTCACCGATCCATCCACTCACTCACAGACAACACGCAGCTGCATGCACGACCTCCCGAAATCCGTCCTTCCGAATCCTCCCTTCCTCGCGAGGACAGAGTCCACCTGGCCAGGCTGAGATGCGGACACCATCCAGCTCTCCTGAGCTATCAGAAGAGACTGGATGACTCCGTTGTCGACGCCTGCCCGGGATGTAACACAGCACCCCATACCATTAAACACATCATAGAAGACTGCATTTCACACAACCACTTACGCCAACAACACAATCTACACTCAATGAGAGCTCTGTGGGAAAGCCCGATCGTGGCCATGGCCTTCCTCAGGGACTCGGGGCTGTTCGGCCAGGCAGCTTAGGGAACAACAACAACGACAACCTGATCTTGTAGCTAGCCCAGAACCCTACCCATTACTATAATCAGAGCTAATATACTTATCCTGATCTTGTAGCTAACCCAGAACCCTACCTATCACGAATCAAAGCAATTATATCTTACCTGATCTTGTAGCTAACCCAGAAGTCTACCTATCACGAATCAATGCAATTATATCTTACCTGATCTTGTAGCTAACCCAGAACCCTACCTATCACAAATCAGAGTTATTATATCTTACCTGATCTTGTAGCTAACCCAGAAGTCTACCTATCACGAATCAATGCAATTATATCTTATACCTGATCTTGTAGCTAACCCAGAACCCTACCTATCACAAATCAGAGCTATTATATCTTACCTGATCTTGTAGCTAACCCAGAAGTCTACCTATCACGAATCAATGCAATTATATCTTACCTGATCTTGTAGCTAACCAGTAACCCAGAACTCTACCTATCACGAATCAATGCAATTATATCTTATCTGATCTTGTAGCTAACCCATAATCTTATACCTCAGATCAGATCAGATGAAGATATTGAGGGATAAGCCTTTACAATAGCACCTCTTATCTACATTCTACTTTTCCTATTTTTCTGAAGAGTGTAGAGAGGGGAGAAGAGGTGTTGGAGAGAGAGGAAGCTGTTGGAGTGGCTTTGTTATGTGTATTTAGTCTCCCACTAACAACCCATCTGCTACTGTTTTCCTCCGTAGAAGATGCTGTGGCCGATAATGATGGGTCGCTTCATGGCCCACGACAGCTACTGGTGTGGCCGGTATAGAGGGTCGTCCCCCTGGCCAACTCAGCGGGTGGACGGATTCTTCGTCGGTTCGCCAAGGTTGGATTCTTTACTAAAGTCTGTTCATTAACTGTCTTGATAGCGTAATGCATAGTGCGCGGAATTTCGATGTGAGTATCCTAGGTTCGATTCCTTGGAGTGCCACATGTAGTTGTTGATTTCATTAACCCCTTCAGACATATATGACGCAGAGGTTGCCAGATTAGCAATAAGAAATAGAGTTCTCTCACTCTTATAATTACCTCTCCAAAATTAGTTTTCTGCCCACATCTAACTCAAAGACAACTGCAGAGGTTGAAGTAACTAAAATAAAGGTTTGTAAAAAACCCTGATGGTAATAAAGGCTTTAAAGTATCCCTAATAGGCTCAAAATTGCGTCATATGTCGGAGAGGGTTAATTGAGTTTAGATGTGAAGTTGGTTGGTGTAAAAAAACATAATAATTCTAGGTTGGGCAGAAATCGTAACCTCTGTAACTCAAAAAGGGCTAGAGCAAATGAGATGTTACATGTATACACATATTTCCTAGCCAAGTCTTTCTATTTGGTAGAAATATTATCTCGATTACTCTAGTCCTTTTTGAGTTATGAAAGGTTAAGGGTTACAATTTCTGCCCAACCTAGAATGAACGGACTTTAATACTCTGTTCCAAGTAAGTAGGCCAAAACTGTCGAACATTAACATCTATAACTCACAAACGACTAGAGTAATCAAGTTAATAGTTCTACCATTTGGGAAGGGTCAGTCAGGGAATAGGTCTGGAAATTTACAGCCCATTTGCTCTAACCCTTATTGAGTTACAGAGGTTAGAGTACACGATTTCCGGCCTACCTATTTGGAAGAGAGTATAGTAGGCTTATCAAATACGTAGAGTTTTGCCTTCATGTTGTCATATTGAAATATTCGACCATTTTTTATTGATATTAGGTAGATACACGACGTATAATCTTGGAAAATATTTGCAGATAGGAATATACTGTACTGTATATAAGAGAGAGAGAGAGAGAGAGAGAGAGAGAGAGAGAGAGAGAGAGAGAGAGAGAGAGAGAGAGAGAGAGAGAGAGAGAGAGAGAGAGAGAGAGAGAGAGAGAGAGAGAGAGAGAGAGAGAGAGAGAGAGAGAGAGAGAGAGAGAGAGAGAGAGAGAGAGAGAGAGAGAGAGAGAGAGAGAGAGAGAGAGAGAGAGAGCACGCACGCACGCACGCACGCACGCACGCACGCACTGTACCTCAAACCATGCCTATATTCTAATACATAATCATGTTCCTACAGATACCGACAGGACTTTAATAATCAAACCTTGGCCAAGTCCTGCCCCGTCAGATGTCGCCCCAAGGAACACAGGGACTGGATCTATTGCTGAACCAGACCAGCTTTTATTTATTTTTATTGTTTTTGTCGCGAGCCGTGGCATAGTCAGTAGAGTGTCGGCTGCTGATCAAAGGGTAGGCTGATCGAGCCCTCACTGTCAAAATGTTATTGGTAGATCAAGGACATACAGACTATGGAGAGGGTGCAGCGAAGAGCAACCAAGATGGTCCCAAACCTAGAAGAATTACCCTACGAAGAAAGGTGTAAGCATCTTGGCCTCCAGACACTAAGTGACCGCAGAAAACGAGGGGACATGATAGAAACATACAAACTTCTACACGGCTTTGAGGACATACCATACACCAGGTTTTTCCAGAAAAATAACAACCACCTACGGGGCCACTCGCTGAAACTCTCCAAACCATACCACTGGAGAACAACACTGAAGGGGAATTGGTTCTCTATCAGAGTCATCGACGAGTGGAACGCACTCCCAGAGAGTGTGGTTACAGCGCCAACGATTGCCACTTTTAAAGCCAGATACGACAAACATAATAACATAACCTAGTTAATATTGGCTGACCAGTCTTTGGAGGTGGGGTTCACACAAGAAGCCTGATTTTTAATTCCCCACTATCATTCAATAGGTAAGCATTCAATAGGTAAGATGTCAAGCCCGGGCAACTTGACCTAAAGATTTGTACGATCAGCAAAGAAACACAAGAACGGAAAAAGAGATGACAGAAGAACATGTGTAACAGTTCGCCCACAAAAAGCAAGCACACAAGCATTCAGCACTAGTAAAATACCGATCTAATATATGCTTTCATTAATTTCATTGGCGGTGTTTGGTGGTGTGGTGAAATTAATAAAAAAATAGATAGTAAATCACCATCAATAAACCCAAGGATTTTACAGTATATACCTTTTTTTAACCATTTATGGTATACATTATAGGATTCTTGACTTTGAGTGTTCTATCTGGTATAATGTGCTTTTCCGATCTGATTTCAAGTATTGCACGGGGACGTTCCGATTGTAATCTCATATCCCACAATCTAGAATGGTTAATAGAAAAAAAACGGAAGGTACAATTCTAGAGAATTACCTTTTCTTTAAGATTTTGTATTTCCTTCTTGTACTCTTTTTCATTGTCTTCACAAAATGCTTTAATTTTGACCTCTATTCATTTATTTCGACACCAGGATGTCTCTGCTGTTGGATCGGCCATTTAACCCGGCCAGACCCAGCGACGCGTCTGACGAGTCGCCTATGTATGTAACGCCAAAGCCCAGCGACTTGCCTGACGAGTCACCATTTTAGCTCAGATTTGTATGGGAACTGTGTAAGTATCCCACGCACCCATGCCGATGGTTGAAAACTCTCAAAGTCCAACCGCGTGCGCGTGAGCGCGCAAAAACATGTTTTTTTGGGGGAAATTGCCAATTTTTTACTCTTGTAAAATCCGTTTTCGGGGGCTCTGTAGGACCATTTTTTGAGCTTTTTGATCGGTTTTCCGTGTTTTTTCCTTCATTCCTAACCCATTCGCTATTGTTTCTGGAAAACAAAACTTTTTTCAAAACCGGCCGGGTTCTGGTGGTACATTTATTAATAACTAGCCGGGGCTCGACGGGTTAATATTGCTACTGTTTTGATTGGTAAGAAGACAATACTGTAGGTCTTTATACCATGGATAAGACCAAGGATTATAGCTATCCTACTTGGGTAAAACCTTCCAATGGATGGCTGTGTGGGAATTGTAAGTGATTATTTGATCTTGTGTAGAGTGAACCATGCTCAATGCGTTTAATTGCAACCAACAAGACACTGGCATAGGCTAACTAACTTTAGGAGAATGATACATCGACTGTGACAAACACCCTAAATATCCTGAAAATTGACTAGTGAGTTTCAGGCTATAAGGAAGTTGGAGCCGTGAACATCGATATTAACACAAAGGTAATAATAATGTACGATTCTGATGGATAAATGGTATGTTGAATTGGGTTTTATGTATTTATATATGTACTACGACCGTATTCTAGCTATAAATTATGTTAAATATCGTTGTCTACAGCTCCAACTTCCTTATAGAACGAAATTCGCAAGTCGGCTTAGCGTCCCTGGTTACCGTGGCAACCAGCTGGTGACGTAGGTCTTGTTTACAGATACACGGAAAGTATAAGGAAAGTAACCACATTTGCAATAGAGTACCAAATCCTATTACATCGGTGTCGTAGGTTAGATTGTATTACATTCAATGTTAATGTTAATAATTTGGTAATGTAATCATATAATATAATTATTTTCTATCTTGAAAACACATATTTATGATTTGACATGGCCCAAGAGGGTTGCAAGGCCTTTACATTATCTTCTTCAATCATCTATAACCACGTGTGCAATATGCGGCGCGAGGCCTAGCAGAGTTTTCAGCCGGCTTAAAAATTGGGGATATCTAGAGCCGGAATACAACAGTGACATCCATAGGCTATATCTTCAGTACCCAACACAGCTATTTCAGTACCCAACACAGCTATTGGTAGGTAAGGTACAGTTATTGGTATTACTGTAGTTTAGTCCCATAATTAGCATAGCCTAGCCTAGTTAAAAAAGGGCGAGGTAATAGCGAGTCTACTGTAGGCTAGTCGTCAAAACCTCAAAAGTGAGATAACCAAGGGATTCTAAGGAAAGGTAAGTATTGGGTACCATTCAAGACAACTAGAGCAGCCTTATTTACCAAGTTTTCTTTAGCCTATATATTTTCGAGGAATAGGCTAGGCTAGGCGGTAACATTCAAGACAGCTAGCCTAGAGCCGCCTTATTTACCAAGTTTTCTTTATATTTTATTCAAGGAATAGACCTATAGTGTAGCCTAATTTGTTGCTTTTCATGGTTTGAGTGGAGTATTTGCATTAGGCTAGGCCTAACACCCATTATTCATTAATCTGAAGTTACGGCGTCAAATGGCGCCATTTATTGGGTGAATCGCGCTTTTACAGTAGGTAAGGGAAATTGTGGGGTCAATTGGATACACAATGGGTTGAGGGGGGGCGCTGCCCCCCCTCACCCCCACTTGATTTATTGTCATCCTCATAGGCTATGTTGATCTGTAAAGGGCAAGAACAGGTTGCCCTCCCCATCGTTCAAAACAAGAAGAAGAAGGAGGTAAAGTCGAAGGATTCATTGTGCGCAATGCTTTGTTTACGGTCGGAGTTATTATTTTGGTGTTATTTTTTGGTGTAGGCCTAGGCCTAATTGGGTTTTTTCAAGTGTCGATAACGAAATTCCTCGGTCAATATTTACGAGTCACACCACAGCTGGAATCTCATTTCTAATGGTAGTTTTGGGTTCCTATCATTCTGTTTCATTACTAGGCCTATATACTTTTTATCCACCGGAATTTTTTTTTTTCTTGTTTTTTATTTTTATTTTTATTTTTTTTATTTTTTTTAGTATTAACCCGTTGAGCCCTGGCTAGTTTTGTATTTTTTGTTCACCAGAACTCAGCCCATTTTCAAAAAATGGTTTTATTCCAGAAACAATAGCGAATGGGTTAGGAATGAAGGAAAAACCGCTCAAAAAGCTTAAAGAATGGTCCTACAGAGCCCCTGAAAACGTATTTTACAAGAGTAAAAAATTGAAGGCAATTTCCCCCAAAAACCAGGTTATTGCGCGCTCACGCGCACGCACGTGGACTTTGAGAGTTTTCAACCATCGGCACGGTTCCGTGGGATACGTACACAGTTCCCATATAAATCTGAGCCCTCTCGAGTGGCTACACCTGAGGTTACGGTCGGAGCAATTAGGGTGACTCGTCAGACGCGTCGCTGGGGCTGTGCGTTACATACATCGCCGACGCGCCAGACGCGTCGCTGGTGCTGGACGGGTTAACCTAACCTAACCTAACCTAACCTAAATTAAATGTATTTGGGGGCTATTAGGTTAGGTTAGGTTAGGTTTTTTGGTTAGGTTAACCCGTACAGCCCCAGCGACGCGTCGGCGATGTATGTAACGCACAGCCCCAGAGACGCGCCAATGTGCATATTTACTGCATGTTCTTCTGTTCTTATATATGTATGTATATGTATATGTGTATGTATGTATGTAGCCTATATATGTATGTTCTGTATATGAGTAAGAAAAATAAATGTGAATATGTACTGTATATCACTTCCTCTCATGGTTAATTTATGACAATTTGTATTTTGCACCTGCATCATTATTGTATTTATTTATTTTTTTGTAAACTGAGCTTACCATCTTCATATCTGTATATCTCATGTTCATCCACTAAATTGTAAAATGTGTATTTTCAGCTCATGAGGCTGCCATTCTTTAATAAACCGTTTATTATTATTATTATTATTATTATTATTATTATTATTATGTGTCCGTAGTACCTAGTAGGCCTACGTGGGATACAACACGAACCCTTACCGGTGCCATGGCGGTTGGGCCGCCGCCCATTTAGTATTCGGGCATATCTGTAAATACTACCGCAACTACGAATCTTGTTTCTGAGACCTAGTATATTAACCTACCAAACAACCCAACCTAACCTAACCTAACCTAGACCCAGTACGTGGGATACTAAACTAGCCCTTGCATGCCAGGTACAGCGGATTCATAGTACTCGGTACGTGGCATACTAAACTAGCTCTTGTATGCCAGGTACAGCAGATTCATAGGACTCAGTACGTGGCATACTAAACTAGCCCTTGCATGCCAGGTACAGCGGATTCATAGTAGGCTACTCAGTACGTGGCATACTAAACTACCCCTTGCATGCCAGGTAGAGCGGATTCATAGTACTCAGTAGTCAGTACGTGGTATTTATTACCCATTAATTTCCGGAAGTTTAAACCTACTGTATGCGTAAAAATCTTACCTCTTACACGTCACATCAGTAGTCAAGCACCCATGTTCTAAATGGCGTGTGTACGAATCGGTGCCGTCTATAGGAAGTTATTGACAACCATGTTACGAAAAAATTCCCATTTTGGTACCATATATTTTTATTAGGTTTTGCCGAGGGTTGAAACTAATTTTAATATGATTCTTAGAGCATATAGATTCCATATCTGTCTTCAAATATGTCAAATTAATTGGTGACAAATAAATGGAGTTATACTCTTTGGTTTGATGAATAATGCTCGCGCCATTTATTGAGTGAATCGCGCACCACCTCCTACAAAACTTAGTTTCTTACAGTTTCTTACAGTAGATCCTCTGGAAAAAGGCAAACTAGGCCTGTTTATCCAGCTCCGAAAGGAAGTATATGAACAAAGGCGGTGCTGTTTGGGGGGAGGGACGTCGACTGACTGGGGACAGAGGTGCATGGGGGCGGTTCGTTCGTGGCCACCCCTTCGAGGATGACGGCGTCGGGCAATAGATAGATAAATAGATATTTAGCTTAACCGATATACTGTATTTTCCCTTTCAAACAAAGTTCAATTAACCGAGATATCACAAATATACTTTGGTAATTTTTAAGAAGATACTCGCGACATTATTGATTATGATGATGATACTGGTTTTTTATGCCGTACATCCCATTGATTGACAGGGCTAGGGCTTGCCCTCCGAGGCCCTCTATATGTACAGTACAGTATCTCTTTAGCACTTTTTCAACAGTGTTAAAATGACAATTTCAAGATCTTATGGGTGCCTTTACCACCGGATGACAATGCTCTCTTCTGCATGTTCCCCTACATCATCCCTGTTAAGGGGACATGGGTCGTCTTTCTGGTCCCTTTTTACCCTCATGTTTAGCACCATTAGTTTCGAGATTTTAAGACGTTGGGCCCGTTAGTTTGGCGATTTTAACACCTTTCACCCCATTTTGTTCTCGATTTTAAGACCTTTCATGCCATTTAGGTGTCGATTAATTCCTGCTGAGCGATAGCGAGCCTGCATATTTAACCCTCCTGGCCCGGTTGTCATTTTAAAATGACACCACGAATTAAGGGCAGGAGCCCGGGTGTCATTTTAAAATCTGTAAGCTTGAAAGCCTATTCAGCTTGGTCTGAACGTCGTGCGTCCGACGCATGTAAACAAAGCCGATCATTACGTCACCGCACCTCCGAAAACAAGAAAGAGAAGACTCGTTTGTTATTGTATGTCTGTATGTCGTTGTTTCAGTAGTGAAAAGATCGTCATATTGCTAACATCGCCTGCAAGTGCTCTCCACTGAAATCGTCATCACAACTGAACCAGTTGACATAGAGAGCTCTACTCAACGCCAGTCTACAGATTGGAAACCGCACTACATTTATAGATGCGTGGGAAATTTCTAGCAGTTAAACTAAACAAAAATACGGTAGCCTAGGCCTAGACGTTTTTCGGCCAGATCGCCCGGGTAGCCCACACTGTCATTTTGAGAGCCTGCCCGGGCCAGGAGGGTTAAGAGGAACCGGCCAATTTTTCTACCGAAAAATGTACAAATTTATCTTGAATTAGGGGGTGTTTTGCAAAGCTTGATGGAGGTCTAGGTAGGAAACAAAAAAAATATATGAATTAACATCTAACGAGCGGCCTAGGCGGTAAATAATATGTAGCCACCAGTGGGGTGTTTTTACCCAAAATAGGGTTGTTACGTGATCATTTTCATGCCTAAATAAGACCCAGAGCATAAAACAAGTATCTATCCCTGAAAGGGCATAAACAGAGCTTTCCAATGACACCCCAACGATCCTTGTACGACCGCTAGTTTTCTTGCAACAATCGCGCAACACGAGTGCAAAAACCATGTAATTCGGTACTTTCCCTACACAATTCACTGTGTAGCGAGTGTGAGAGGGTGGAGGAGGGTGGGATTCATGTCAGTTGGTCCACCGCGGTGGTCTGGAGCAGTCATACGCTCGCTACTCTCCTGCCACCACTTGTCTCTCTCTCTCTCAGCAACATTACGTGCTGAAAATGGCACATGACTTATGTTGTGAGCCGCCACATAGTCCAAATTTCTTTCACTCGACTTATGTTGCGCGCCGCCAGTTAAGGGTTAATAGACCAAAAAATCAGCCCATCCCCCCTTAAGTCCTCTAATGTTGAGAACCTTCCTCAGAACATCTTTCCTGGTGTTCTTCGCTCTACCGACTGCCATTACTATCCTTATAACATACTGCACTCAGTTATCCCCATCTATGGTCTACAGGTCTCCCTCGATTTACAATTGGGAATTAGGTTCCTGAAAACCCGATCTTAAATAGAAAAATCGTATCGTGAACCCTAAAATTAATTGGGTTGTTGTTCCCCAGGCTGTCTGGCCGAACAGCCCCAAGGTCTCGAGCAAGGCCAAGGCCATAAACGAGCGCCCCCACAAAATCCTCCCTGCTTACCACTAACAAAGCCCGGGTGACCGAAGCCACTCCAAGGCAGGGAGCTGAGGAGGGTGCGGAAACGCCCGGGAAACCAAAGCCCCACCCAAGGCCCTGTGCCCCTCAGCAATTATGAATGGAAAGTTGAGGGGTAAGGGAAAAATGTGACGCTTTGACTCCCAATCTGCCGTTGGATAAATGGGGATGCCTTCTCGGACCAGCCAAAGCACAAACACAAACACCTAAAAACCTATAACAACATCGTAAATCGGGTCATCGGATAGTGATGGAGATCTGTATTCTCTCAACATAGTCAAACCACCACAATCTGCAAATCAAGTATGCACCCTATACCAAGTCTTGATTTTGTATTCTGGTTTGGAAGAAGTTGAAGATAAAGACAAAGAAGATAAAGGAATATAGATGGACATAAGATAATCATACCTTAACCCCTTCTATACCGGCGACGTCTTTGTGGTTTTATTCTGGCCAAATTTAGACGATGTTGTACAGTTTAAGAAGGGTTTGTAGTAGTAAAAAGGATTAAGTGAGATAGTTCGAAGCCTGTTAATTGATGGAGGCCCTTTTTAAACTGAATAAAATTGTCTAATAGTAGCCAGAATAGAGTTAAAAGAACGGCGTCGGTACAGAAGGGGTTAACTTTATATCTGGCTGATGTGAGATAGTTCTACTGTGTTCCCATTTTCATTACCCTACATACATACAGTACCGGTACATGCAATTTAAAGACTAAGTGATCTATAAAATATATAATTTATGTCTGATGTCCTAATGGTAGCATTCCAGGCAGCCCTGTTCTATTTCTACCTCTCTGTGCAGCTCCCTCCACATTCACAGACAAATAATTCATACGCATTACGGTAGGCCTCTGTTAGTAGGCTATAGATAATGAAACATTTGATAATTTAATGTTTTATTTGTAAAATATCGCAACAATTTTTTTTTTATGTTTACCGGGTATATACTGTACCGGAATGTTACTGACTCATGTGTGCGATTGTTGGGGTTCTTGTTTATGTATCCTAAGTGAAAGAAATGGGAGGGATCTGCCTTGTTTGGGCCAATCGGCTTTCTGCAGACTCGCATTTTCTTGTGTTCTTGTGATGAGATTGATACCGGTAGTTATTATACTGTATTCCAGAAGACAATAGGCATAATTGACTCCGGAATAGCGAGTCAACAGTATTGCAGGCCAAAATCTATGTATGGGTTACAGACATCATTAAGCAGCATGTTGGCGTACAAATCCAGCAAGACAAACGGTATGGAGAGAATTATTACAGCTCCACCGTTATGTCATAGGTAGTGTGGTAATGTTGGCGACAGGTGACGTGGTAGAGGTTTGAGAGTGGTATGTTACCGTACTGTCCTAAGAGTTTATGTTAGATCGTTGGGGTATTTGTTTATGAATTAAATTTTCTGTGATTAAGTGTGTTAGATCGTTGGGGTATATGAATTTAATTGTCTGTGATTAAGTAAGTAACAGTTCCTGTAATGTATTTATATGTTGAATTCTGGTAATCTTTAAGAGATAACCAGCGCTTTGATATCAAGTTAGCAGTATTCTGGCCCAAGATCTGCATATGGGTTGCAGACATCATTGAGTAGCATGTTGGCGTACTTTTCCACCATGACATAGCCGGTATGGAGGGGGTTGTTACAGCCCCACCGCATGTCAAAGGTGGTGCGGTTATGGCGGCGACAGGAGGCGTGGTAGAGGTCCGAGAGCGGCACGTTACTGTCCCAGACGGTGATGTGAGGGCTGCCGGCGGTGTAGGAGGACAGAAGGTTGTTGTACTGGTCTATGTTGTGGTTGGAGTAGACTTTGCGGTACTTGCTGAAGATCCCGCTTTCCTAGGGGGTGGAGAGGGAAGTTAGGGTTAGTTCATTTGTTTAGGAGCTGGCTTATCGTTACTAAAACAATTTATTAACTCTGTCAATTTTCATTACAATCCCAGCCATAAATGTAATCCTATCTATTCATTGTCAGACACCTCAATCCCTGAAGGGGTGGCCACGAATGAATCGCCTCCATGCTCCTTTGTTATCCGTCGGTCGGCACCCCTACTTCCACCCCACACCACTCTTATCACTCATATACCTCTCGACTCCATCCTTCCATCTCATTTTCGGTCTACTTCTTCCTCTCTGCCCTTCCACATTACTCTCATAAACTCTTTTAGTAATTCTTTCACTCTTTATATATTCCCCATTGCTCCGAAGCACCTCAAGGTGTTCCTTTTCACACTCTCCAGCCCACCTACATTCACAACACATCGCTCTCATACTTCCTTATTTGTCTGTCTGTCTCCATGTAACACCACACACACTTCTCAAGTAACTCATTTCGACCCCTCTCATTCTTGATCTAGCCTATGCCTCTCCAACAACGTCCATGCTTCACTCCCGTATACGTCAATGTCGGAATCTTCACACTATCATGCAGTAGTGACATCTTTACTGCCGTGCTAACCTCCCTATTCCTAATTACTACTTTTAGCTTGCCTGCAACCCTTCGTCCCTGTTACACCCTCTCTTGCACTTCATCCTCAATACTCTCACATTTACTCCTCAGACTGCCCAAGTATTTAGATGAGTTGAAAAAAAAATTAATTACTGTACCTGACCATTCAACATTACTTCACACTCTGTGACTACATTCCTCTCAAAGACCATAACCTTACTCTTTAAGATATTGACCTTCAACTTTTGTTTCTCGCACACAGTGCCAAACATAGTACACTGCAACTTCCACTCATCATCACTGGTTAGAAATGTATCATCAGCAAACAGCAGCACAGGCAATTTCCATTCACTCCCTTCCCTTACCAGGGGTACCGTACTCCAACATCCACTGTTTTTCCTTATAGCTATTTCTTTCATGACTCCATCCATGTATATATTGATCAACCATGGGGACATCACACACCCCTGCTTTAATCCAACGTTTAGATAAAAGAATTCTCTCTGTTCATCCTCTATATGTACTCTTGCACCTCAACCATACTCTTCACAGCTTCCAACAACTTGCCATCTACTTCATACAGTATATTCTCAGTACTGTACTTCCATAGACCTTTCCTATCAATTTTATCATAGGCTTTCTCTGAATCCATGAAGGCAGCATATATATTATTTCTCCAGATACTAATCCACAATACACCTCAAGAAGATCTGATCTACACATCCTCTTCTCATCCTAAATCCACCCTGCTCCTCACCAACCTATTGCTCTGTTATATCTCTCACTCTCTCTGTCACTATCCTACAGTACCGGTAACATGACGTAACTTCGGACGGGGAGATAACTTCGGACACTCTAGAAAAACTATACAATGAACCACACTTATGGGATAAATACATGATGTTATGGAAAAACAAGTATGTCTTCGGTGTTCTTCCATAATGCAGAGTAAATTTTCCATAAATGTAGCTTATATACTTTTAACCAGAAGTGTCCGAAGTATAGCCTCTGTCCGAAGCTAGGGCATTTCACGGGTACTGTATATTTTTCCTATTATGCTTTGGAGATAGATCCTCCTGTCGTTACCACACACTCATTCTCCTCTCTCCCCTTTCCCCTTATTCAGGGGGTCCATTATACCTAATTTCCAGTCTTCTGTCACTCTTCCCTTCTCCCATGGTAGTTTGCACATTTTCCAGATCCATTTAATCACCATCTCACCTCCATACTTCAGCATCTCGCCACACACTCCATGTATCCCTGATGTTTTACCTTAACCCATCTTCATCCCCTTCAGGTTTAATATCCAAGGCAAGAGGTTACTTCTAAAGTCAAGCAGACGAGGAACACATGTCAGCAGAGGATCTGCTTAAAATCATCATATAAAAAAACAAAAAACAAAACTTGTTATACAGGCAAGCATAACAGGCAAGTTAGAAAGGTAGGTATGTACTGGTATGCATGAGTGAGCCTTGGTCAGCAAAATCTTGCAAGACGGTAGTGGAAACAGAGAGGGGAATCCCCAACTGCAATGCAAGTTGTTGTAAAGATTAGTTAAGGTTTGCCTCATGAAAACCCAGCTTAAGTATGTACCGGTATGTGAAACTGTAAGAGCTGGGATCAATAGTAAGCACTGTAGAGCATTTATTGAATTACAGTACTGTACTGTATATTAATGTCTACAGGTTGAACTTAAGTACAGTTCACTACACTCTTGCATGTGGTTAGTTACACTTAGTATCTTTGTTGCCTCTATGGTAAAGCTTACCCGTAAATGGTCGAGCATCTGAATGACGATGTGTGTGGTTGGTGTGAGTGAGGCCAGGTGGGAGCGGAGGGACTCTAAGTGGCGCTGGAATTTGTGTAGTGCGGCCTGTGACCCGGCTGCCCTATGAGTGTGAAGACTCTGACGCATCCAGTGTAGGCCAGACCCTGTTGGATGGAAAGAGTATACTGGTACTCAGAATTCATGTAAGTTCCAGGTTTGATATCGGTCGCTAAACATTTTGTCACATGGTACCTACAATAAAAATTGTCTTATACAAATGCCTTTAAATGGAAATGTTAAATACTGTAGGCTACATACATACATACATTTAAAGAAGGAGTGCTCCACACGAAGTGAAGTTTCAGTCTCACGTCCTAATGGAGCTCCAGGCAGTCTTGTTCAGAGCTGCCTCACTTGTCAGGTTATGTAATTCAAAATCAGACTGAATGGTCTGATCCCATGTTTTTCTTAGCCTATCCCATGGTGCAACTCCCTCCAGTTCACGGAGGTGCATCTTTTCACCAAACTTATTTCATCCATTCTCTCCACATGCCCAAACCATCTAAGTCTGCTAAGTATGCATTTCATCACTGATACTCTTGATACCTAACCGTCTCCTCAGCTCTTCACTAAATATCCTATCTTGCAGTTTGGCCCCACACATCCATCTCGCCATTCTCATTTTGTTATGTTCTATTCTGTTGATATCCTCTTTGTCAGGCCACGTTTCTGAAGTATAGGTCATTGCGCTTCTAATATATGAAGTGTACACCTTTCCTTTTAAGGGGAGAGGGAGTCTTCTCATGGTTAGAATTGGCAGCAGTTCTCTGAAATTTCCTCAGTGTTTAACTCTTTGTCCTTGTTAGAGTCTTCATAAGCTTGAAAAAATATAGAAATATTAAAGTGGTCGGGAAATTGAAAGGGCTAAGCTAAGAGAAACCGTGAAGTAATTTGATTGGCTTCAAATACTTTTTTACTTGGACGGATTATTCCAACTTTAAATGAAACATAGGTATCAGTTGGAAGACAGTTCGATGTGTGCACGGGTATGCCTTGGTCGCCTGATAGCTGCTCTCCATGCTGCACGGTGCCCTGCAATGCCCGTCAAGTCCCCATAACCCTGTGGTCTTAACCTCACTTCCATACTTCTACTGTAACATGCTTCATTCAGTTACCCTCATCCATTCTTGTAACATGGCCACTGCAGCTTACTACTGTAGCTTGTATCACCCTTCTAATTCACTACTGTATACTGTACCAAGTTACTCTCCCAACTCTGCTCATTGGCCACTCTCTCACTGTGGCATTACACATCAATCTCACCAGGCTCATGCTGCAATATAGAAACCATCATTTGGTTGAGTGTAATCTGTTATCAAAATATTTACCTAATAGGAGTAGTGAGGGCATCTGGTAGGGTGGTGTAGTCCAGTTGTTGATGAGTGTAGGTAGGTGCAGGAGTAAGGGGTCCCAGTGGAAGGAGAGGCTGAGGGGAAGGTCTTGGTGCTGCACATGTATATCCTCGTGCAGTTTCCCGATGCGCAGAGATTCAGTCAGCTCGTGAACGCTCCGCCATTTGCCCTGGAAGATGGCTGATGTGATTGACTTGTTCTGTATAGTATAGTGTTGTAATTCTTCAACTTGTCATGTGAGGTGTTTATAGATTTATTTTTTCATTTAAACTTGTTCAGTGAGTACTGAGTACAGTACCAGTTGTTGTTGTTGTTCCCCAGGCTGCCTGGCCGAACAGCCCCAAGGCCCCGAGCAAGGCCAAGGCCATAACCGAGCGCCCCACAGAACCCTCCCTGCCTACCACAATAAAGCCTGGGTGACCGAAGCCACTCCATGGCGGGGAGCTGAGGAGGGTGCGGAAACGCCCGGGAAACCAAAGCCCCACCCCAGGCCCTGTACCCCTCAGCAATTATGAAGAGAAAGTTGAGGGGCAAAGGAAAAAAATGTGACGCTTTGGCTTCCAATCTGTCAACTTCTAGGTTGGCAGATTGGGAGGTCAATCCACGGAAGAGGCGCCGTCACTTGAGATCTAGAAAATATATAAGTAAAAGGAACAGTCAGAGTAAGCTATGGGTATGGCAGAGATCGCTCAGTTCTCACTCTGATAGACCAGCCCATCACCACAGTACCAGTTATATTAATCCATCTTCATACTGTTATGTACAGTGGTTGTATATGATGTAATAGATTTGTATAATTTAGCAGTATAATACTATATTCATTGTCATTGTTGTTCAAAGTGGTTATATGGTATGATAAACTTGTATACAATATACGGTACCGGTACATAACATTTGAATTATCATATAATTTTACAGGTATAAGGTGGCTATAGATGACATTTTTAAAGTACTGGTATATTGTAGTATGGTAGTTCATCATCATATTCAGATCTGTACAGTATTGGTAGTGCGTCTGACTGCTGATTAAAGGGTCAGTAGTTCGATCCTTTCATTGGGAGATATCAAGAGTTTGGATACTCGGGTCTAGCAATTCCTTGAACGTGACGATAGTGCGTTGTTATATGTGCGATTAGTTTGCTTGGGAAACAGATTAACTTGCTCATGTAGTAATGTACACTTTATGTGGTGGATTGTGTTCTTTTATTTATAAATTATTATTTTGCTTAAACGTTGTTTCCACACAGCGATTTTGATTAAGTTGTTCTGTCTTTTTACTGTGTTCGTCCAAGTTTTGGTTTGTTTATTTTTGCAAATTTTACAATTTAAAGGTCCAGTAAAGTCCCTGTGACAAGGGCATGCCCTAGCCCTGTCAGTCAAGGGAGTTTATGGCATTATAAACTGAAACTAAACTGCATCTTGCATGCTTACCCCTGTTGACGGTTTCCTGTACTTGACTCTGGGTGATGCGATGAGGGTGACTATAGCACTGAACACCTGCCTCATTCTAGAGTCACCTACGAAGACCCACACCCAGGGTTGAATATTATGTCCTTCCTCTATCCTAAATTGTCTATGTTCTCCCTCCATCCCTGCTTGTTTCCCTGGGGTCAAGGGTAGCGTACTGGGCTGGCGGCTGGGGTGGAAGGGTAGGAGGTACTGGTTGGGGCTGCGAAAATGCTCCGTGGGTCTTGGTTCGGTTGTCTGTCTGTATAAGTACAGTATAAAGTAATACACTGGTATTAGCATCATATTATTGTTTGCATGCTAAAGTACCATGGACTTTTGGGATTATAGTTATAATTTAATATTTTTATCTGATACGGTACCTTGAATATAGTACTGTACATTAATTAAAGATTAGGTAACATGAAGAAAATGTAATATGGCAGATTTATCAGGAGAAAATGAAAGCAAGGCAGACAATAGGATAGATAACCACGAACGATGTGATGGAGATGGTGACAAAATGTATAATTGAAAATACAGTACTGTGATAAAATGTTAGGGGAGAGGGGTGGTTTTGAGATATAATACCATAATCCTGTCGTATGGAGCTATCCTGTAAGAGACTAAGGCTTGCATTGAGTTACTGTATTAGATACTGTAATAATAATTTATCAAACTTACCGTGCATTGCGATTTCCCGTATTAGTGGCAGAGCGCACACAAGCAGTGACATCCTTCCTGGTGTAGTTTTGTAGAGTGCAGCAGAGGTTCTGGTGTTGGAGGGAGGTGGCATTATAGCGATAACAGGAACGAGTGAGTGCCGGGTGTGGGTAGTGGCGCGTCAGTAGGGCCAGTTGGGCGGTAAATAGTAACCACACACACAGAGCACCGAGCCATATCTCTCGTCCGCCCCACCACCACCCTCGACGACCCCCCAGCCACATTTCCCACCTCCGGACATTGCACCAGGCCCGCCAGACTGCATGTAGGCCCGCTTGCATTGTTATCGTGTTCTCGCTACATTATCACTTTAAAGCTCCCTAGTACTGTAGCCTACTGTGTCTGTAAATTCTGTAATGAAGGAAAGGAGAAGTTGCTTAGATATTTGTAGCTATGCTGGTATAAAGAGGGCCAATCTTTATTGTTACTTCTATGGTCTAATTACATCCAAGCATAGTCAAATTAGTCCAAGTGGTCGGAATAGTCTGAGTGGTCGATTTAGTTAAAGCAGCCAAAATAGTCCACATGGTCAGATTAGTCATAGTTGTGGATTTTGGCAGAGCAGTTGAATTAGTCCAAGTGATTAAATCGGGCAGAGCATTATTTGAAAGTGGGTGAATTCAGCAGGGTGGCTAAGCTACTCTTAAGCGACTGAATCAGGCAGAGCGGCTGAATTAGATAGATTATGAACTAATCCGGGTGTCGAGTTATTGTATTGGTATGGAATCAAGATCTAAGCCGCAGTCTAATGGGATAACGTGGACTGAAAGATAAAATTAAGTCATATTGGTTGAAATAGCCTGTGTGGCTGAATTAATTCAAGTGGTCAGATTAGTTAGCAGTTATTCATTTCTATATTTTATTATTATTATTATTATTTTTATTAATGGTTGAATTAGTCTGAGGGTAATATTAGTTGAGCGATCGAATCTGAATCACCTCTATACCCCTCTCTCTTCTCTCCCTGATAAAGACGTGTAGGACTCTAAGAGATCTTTGTTGAATCCTACCTAAGAACTCTATCTTATCCGGCCAAAGAAGAAAAAGAGAGAGCTGAAGATCTATATATACTGTAAAACATTAAGGCCATAAACAGATTTCCTTTGTAGAATCATTGGGTATATTGCTAGTGATTTACCTTCCTACCCTTATATTAGATGGGTTTATTACTACCAATATACATGTACATTTATAAAGTTATATTATTATGGACACTTTAATTAACAATTTTAAACCATCTTTAAACCCATTTTTTTTTTTACATTATACTGAAGGGACAGATGATTCAACTTTTACTGTTGTTGTTGTCGTTCCCTAAGCTGCCTGGCCGAACAGCCCCGAGTCCCTATGGAAGACCATGGCCACGATCGGGCTTTCCCACAGGGCTTTCAAGTAGTGTAGATTATGTTGTTGGCGTATGTGATTGTGTAGAATGCAGTCTTCTATGATGTGTTTAATACTGTAGTATGGGGTGCCGTGTTGCATCCTGGGCAGGTGTCGACGACGGAGATATTCCCAGTCTTTTCTGATAGCTCATAAGAGCTGGATGGTGCCCACATCTCAGCCTGGGCAGGTGGACTCTGTCCTCTCGAGGAAGGGATGATTCAGAAGGATGGATTTCGGGAGGTCGTGCCTGCAGCTGTTAGTTGTCTATGAGTGATTGGATGGAACGGCGAGAGATATGAGTATGGATGTGCTTCTGGAAGCTGGTTTGGGGTGGGCAGGGAGGGAGAGATGACAGTATTTTGTGTGATACCATGTGCTGGGTGTTGTTTTGATATTCCTTGGAGTCTGTGGGTGTGCTGCCCTGTAGTGTAGTGAGGGGTGTTGGTTTGTAGAGGCTGCAGCCAGGAATTGAGTGCCTCTCATATCTGTATTATTTCAAAGTATGCCAGCTGATACCATGGTAGCTGATAAACCCTCCGTCTCCAATATTTTCTTCCTAAGCATAATGAAATTTTTTACTGATAGCCAAAATAAAATTAAGAAACTCTTCGTCGAATGCTGAAAGAGTTAACAATTATGAGTATGAAAGGAGTAAGTAAACTGTCCATAATAATTTTCCCATTTAAAGTTATATTGGTGGTAATAAACCCATCTTATAAACGAATAGAGAGGTAAATTACTATCAATATAGCCTACCCAATGATTTTATATACCGGTACTTTACAAAAAAACTATTTTTTGGTTTTAGTGTGGTTTTTTCTATGTGGATGAGGGAGACAAAAGGCAGAACTGCCTGTGGCAAGTGCCTCCTCCAGAGTTGAAAGAGTGACATAGCCAAAATCAAGGAATGTTCGAGCCAAAATGCCTGGACACACGGAGTTTGAAGCAATTTAAGTCATATGATGAGCCAAAATCAAGGAATGTTCAAGCCAAAATGCCTGGACACACGGAGTTTGAAGCAATTTAAGTCATATGATGCGGGAAAGATGGATTCAGGGAGAGAGTTCCAGAGCTCGGCTGTTTAATATAAGAAAGATTGGGAGTATCTTTTCACTCTTGGGTTGGAGAGTTGCACAGAGTAGGGGTGGGATTGTGTTGCAAGACGGGTACTACGTACCAGTACCCTACGTAGAGGAGGTGGTATACACAGAGATCTCTGAGGAACACTGATTATTGTAATAGTGATAGCACAGTGAGAGAGATGCAACATTGCGGCTAAGAGAGCGAGAGAGAGATTGCAGAGAATCGATGACTGGATGGGAGTTAATGAGAAGAAAGGATTTCTTTTCTACTTTGTCTATAAGTGTGGTGTGAGAGGATCCTCCCCACACATGCGAACAATACTCAATACTGTACAAGGACGCCACTGTGCCCTTAGTACAGAGCAAGAAGTTGTGCAGGGGTAATGAGGGTATATATCGTGTTGATATAATATGATGAATTGATAAGTAGCGTATTAGTGGGAGCTATCACACACACACACACACACACACAAACAAACACACACAAACAGAAACACACACACACACACACACACACACCAACCTCGCTCGCAAGTCGTCTCCCCTTCACATTTACGTTTTGGCTAGGATAAAAACTAGACCTTAACAAGGGTATTGAACAATGCTTGGAGTACTGTATAAGGGCTTTGTTAACGTGTAGGCTACGGATTTAATCATGGTTATTATGTGTGTGTTTGTGTTACTGGGTATGTGTTGTTAATGTGTTTATGTGTGTGTTAAGTGTATTTGTTTGTGTGTTTGTGTGTTTGTTTGTTTGTTGGTGTTACTGGGTATGTGTGGTGTATGTGTCAGTGTATGGTGTGTGTGTGCGCGCGTCTGTAAGGATCAATATTGAATTGATTAGTTGCGTGTTAAAGGGGGTTAACAACTTAACACACACACACACACACACACACACATTATGTATTTACAATAATAATTTCAACAGTGTCAATTACTATACATGTTTCCCCATCAACACTGTATATTACCGTTAATACGGTTTATATATACAATCTTCACATAAGTATCGTCATCATCGCAGTTTTAATTATATCACTGCATGTATGGTTGGCCAAAAAAGTCATGTCTCCGCTGGCATTACGTTTTGCTCGCTGTGTGCTGTACTAATGTCTGTCAGATGTTGAATAGGGTGTGTAAAGATAGCAACATGTTTGTATGTCTCACTCGAAACGATTAATTAATGCTTAGATAGTGCCGATACCAATTATTGATCGAAATATACTTGATGCTGCGACATCACTTATTTAGGCACCTGTACACTCGGATGCCAAAGTCTCTAGCTCACTCATAATAATTCGTGGACTCCTACATTTTTCTTTATGCAATTATAACTATCTGGATTGATTTTTTGGATAGAACTTGCTTTTCAATATATATAGGCTATAGTTTTGTTGTTGATGTATAGACAATTATGTTCATGAATTCGTTGCCAGAGATATATACTTCCATGAATAGATATAGGTGACGGACTATGGCATCCCAGTGTACTATAATTACTCTTAACCCCTTCTGTACCGGCGACGTTCTTTTCATTATATTCTGGCGACTATTAGACTATCATTCAGCTTAGGAAAGACGTTTACCCATTGGAAGGCTACATACGATTTCAATTCATCCTATTAGCTACCATATATCCTTCCTAAGTTACATAAAATCGTATAAATGTAGCTGAAGTCAAACCAAAAAGTCGTCGTCGGTATAGAAGGGGTTAAATAGCACCTATCCCATTTACTGACCAATATAGCCACCACTTTCTTATTCAACTTATGTCACTACTGTCATGGCAACTTTACGGGCTTTCTGTATAGCCTACACTATATATATATATATATATATATGTTTCTAGTCTCTCAGTGGGGATCGAACCATCGATTAATTGATTAAGCGTCGGCTATCGTTCTGATGGTCGATGGTTCGATCCCCACTGAGAGACTAGAAACATTTAGTGGCTCACGTGTAATTGTGATATATTCTCTCTCTCTATATATATATATATATATATATTATTATTATTATTATTATTATTTTTTTTGGTAGCATTTATACAAATGAAATGTCATATCAGGCATACATTTGTTTTGAGAAGTATATAGACACTTGGAATTATGTTGATTAGTCCCATTCCCACCTCATCCGCGACACACTTCCTCTCTTCTCACACTAGCCACAACCACCACCACTTCCACTGCTACTACCTTGTTCACAGGTAAACGTCTACTACCTCCACAGTCCTACTACCACCACCTCCACTACATCCCCCCCCCCCCCCCCCCTCTCTCTCTCCCTCTCCCACCCTTGCATCTTTCTTACCGTTGCGGCGGGGGGCTCACACATCCCAAGACAGTTAGATATATTGTTTTGTTTAAATTGTTTGGATTAATGTATTGTTTATGTTAGGGTATTTGTTTGGATTTATTGGGGTTTTTTCTATTAGAGGGTACTTGTTTGGATGTATGTATTGTTTATTTGTGAGTTTGTTTTAACTAGGGGTTCACTGGGCCCGGGGCTTCTACGTCCCCTTCCTGACTGGTACTAACACACACACACACACACACACACACTCCATACACACACACACACACAAACTCCATATACACACACACAAACTCCATATACACACACACAAACTCCATATACACACACACAAACTCCACACACTCACTCACTCACACACACACACACACACACAACCATACACACACACACACACACACGTGGCGCAAAAAAAAAAGCACAGTTCCCATATTTTATTTTTCTGCCATTTACTTTTCTTCACCTTTGACCACTATCTTTATGTACGTGTGTGTGTGTGTGTGTGTGTGTGTGTGTGTGTGTGTGTGTGTGTGTGTGTGTGTGTGTGTGTGTGTGTGTGTGTGTGTGTGTGTGTGTGTGTGTGTGTCATATAACCACATTTTCCGTTATTTGGCTGACCATCGTAAGAAGAGGATATACTGTTAATTACATTGCCTGGAAACATCCTCTTTGGAGTTGCTTTCCACACATTTACAACCTACAACAGACGTCTAGGGAGGAAGTTAGCAAAATTAAATTAAATAATACATTATATATATAAATAAAAAAAAAACTTAACCCATTATGTACGGGCGACGTCTTTTTTATTTTTTTATATTTAGACGATTTTACGCAGTTTAAGAAGGATCTGAGGTAGTAAATAGAGTTAAGTGAGAATTCGAAACCTGTTAATTGCTGGAGGCCCATTTTAAAGTGAATACAATCATCTAACAGTAGCCGGAATACAGTTTAAAAGACGTCGCGGTACAGAAGGGGTTAAGAACTATAATTATTGTTCGTTGATTAAAAGCGTTACTAATGGTACACCTTCCATGATGCGTTACACACGCGCACGCACACACACACACACCGTTACTGATGACTGGCAGATACAATAATACGGATCATATACCTGCCGACCCAAAAGTCATTGTATTATCTGAGTTATACCTAGGAATTGCTGTACAGTGATGTGCCAAATCAGTTAGTGTCGCTCTCTATATATCGTTCTCTCTCTCTTTCTATCTCTCCATTCATCTATCTATCTATCTATCTATCTCCAATATATCTCTATCTCTCTATATAATATATATATAATATATATATATATATATATATATATATATATCCAAGAGAGGAAGGAAAAACAGTATAATCCACGTGAATGTCCTTTTTCATGATCATCACCACCATCATTATTCATCATAATCACCACCACCACCATCATCATCATCATCATTCACCACCACCATCACCATCACCACCATCATCAGGGAGTAACTGTATATTTCCCCCTCTGGTATCCCCCCCTCCCCCCCAGCTGTTACGTGGACGGGCGTCACACGTAACTCGACAACACTTTAGTATCACTGTTTTCCTCCTTCACTTTCCTCTACGCTGGCTTAAGGGGGGATGGGCCGGTTTTCTGGACCACTTTCTCCCTCGTGTTTAGCCCCGTTAGTTTTCAGATGTTAGGATGTTTTGCACAGGTATCGGAAACTAGACTGGTGATAGATGAATGTAGGCAACCGAAATATTTTATATATTGACCACATAAGCTGCCAGACCAGTGTTGAGGATAAATGTTGAGTGAAAAAGCGCTCGTGTTTTTGTGCATGCAAGAGACAAACGGCAAAGGTGCCTGTAACAAGTATCCTGCCACATGGTTGAGTGGGAGAGAGCCTGTGTGTCTATGTGTGTGTATTAGGGGCGGCATAGTATTTGTAAGGGTGCATTTCATTTGGGCGAAATATTTGATTTGTTACTATCATTTGGGCGCCAGTTCACTATGTAATTTGGGCGACAACATATCAGTAGTTCTGTGATATGGTAACTATCATTTGGGCGAAATATTTGATTTGTTACCCTATCATTTGGGCGCCAGTTCACTATGTAATTTGGGCGACAACATATCAGTAGTTCTGTGATATGGTAACCATCATTTGGGCGAAATATTGAATTTGTTACCCTATCATTTGGGCGCCAGTTCACTATGTAATTTGGGCGACAACATATCAGTAGTTCTGTGATATGGTAACTATCATTTGGGCGAAATATTGGATTTGTTACTCTGTAATTTGGGCGACAACATATCAGTAGTTCTGTGATATGTTTGACAGACTGCCCGGTGATGGGGCACAGCCTGCCGGACACTGCTCGATCATGTGGACGGGGCTTAAGAAATCATTGGGGCCAAATAGCTATAAATTAGCCTAATTGTTCGTATACTGTAAACAAAGCTAGTCTTAATTTAGTTTCAGAATCGATGCCTGCAGACTATTTTTTTTTAGGCCTGACAGTTATATTGAAAGTCTTACACCCTTTGAAAGCTCAACATCCAAGCATACATTGTGGAAGTTTAAAAGAAGGCATCGGTACGGGAAATTTTGAAACCAAATTTTTGTAATAAAAGTTCATTAAATATTTCCGCTACAATTGTTAAGACCTTTAGAGTGTCTGTGGCTCCGAAACCTAGCATATAGGGACGTTAAGTTTTTTTATTTTCACTATATTTGATAAATTTAGTTTCCAAATACCATATAGTTAGTCAGTTGGATTTTAATCAATTTACGAGAATTAGCCGAAAAAATTCAAAGTTAAAGAGCGTTAACCCTTTATGTACCGAGATAATCTTTTACTTTATTCTGGCTACCATTATACTCAGTTTTAAAATAGTCTCTAGCAGTTAATAGGCTTTGAACCATCTCTCTTAACCCTTTTTACTACCACAGATCCTCCATATGAAGTTTTAAAACACTTCACATACAGACTTAATTTATTGTAGCGATTATTTAAAGTTTTAGCTACCAATACAATACACTAAGCAAAAGTCAAAGGCATTACACTTTTTCAGCATTAGTAGTCTGGCTGCAGTTGAGAAGTTTATTTAGTGAAAGTCTTTTAAATTGCTCAGTCATTAAAGTTTAATTTAGCCAATGGATAAAAATGTATTTTTCACATTTAATATTGAAGATTAAACAAATCCCACACTCAAGGAAGTTAGAAATTAGATTAAATCAAAGTAAGATAGAACATAAAAATCCACAGTCAGGATATTAGAAAGTATATTAAATAATTTTTTATTCAAACATATACATAGCATGTAACAATAGATTGCTTTTTGAGAAAACAGTTATTCAAAGTGAATTAAAACACTAGTCAGTTAAATCGCCAATTCCAGGTACTATAATTTTCCACCCGACTAAATATCCATGTATTCTTTTTCTTACCAATTAAGATTTTTTAGTGATTTTGAAGCTTTGTATCAATAGGATAAAAAAACGTAGTTATAAAAAAAATCCATTAACTATAGAGCAAAAGTTACCAAGGGATTAAGTTGACCATCAGCCGAACAACTTAGTATAGTTTAAAGCTGGCGGAATAGGTCCAATGAGCTAGGCAACCTCCAATGTCCCCTGGACCGGGAATTGAACCCAGGTCCTTTAGGAAGATAAAAAGTGCTATGGTTAAGTCTTTTGCCACTGCTTCTTTAATGGCTCTAGGACATTCCTTTTGAAGTAGTCTTGTGTAGCCAGGTGGAGATTCAAAGTCGCAGAGAAGTCGCCAAGACACACTGACAGTACCTTAGGAGAGGAAAGTCCATTAATCATAGGCAGGGAGATATTCAAATTCAAATATCAAACTATTTACGCAAGCCCAATCCCCATTGTTTTTTAAACTAGAAATTACCATAAAGTTTCCTTGATAATTATCGCGAATAGACTCTCAGCGTTATTATACATAATTTATTATGGAAAGTGAAGCTCTATGGAATCCTTATAATATACTCATAGATTCCGTTGTGGGAGAATAGTTTTGAAACTAGATTTTGTCGATATAAATAGTCCCGCGCGTAAACAAACTCTGTCCCGCAATCTTGAGAGCTCTGCTACGGACGTGTTCAAAGTTTACAAAAAGTGTTCGGAAGAGAGAGTACACTCGCTACGGTAAAGTGTTATGTTCTACAAAGATGTTACTGTATGTCTAATATATGAACCCACAGTAGCTGGCATGCAAGGGCTAGTGTTGTATCCCACGTACTGGGTCTAGGTTAAGTTAGGTAGTTTGGTTAGGTTAATATACGAAGTCTCTGAAACAAGATTCGTAGTTGCGGTAGTATTTAAATCAAAACTATAGTTAACTATCAAAACTATTCTCCCACAGTGGAATCTATGAGAGCATATTATAAGGATTCCATAGAGCTTCACTTTCCCTAATAAATTATGTATTATAACGCAGTCTTTTACAAAAGAAAACAAAAAAAAAAAGTTTCCTTTGTGCTAGCCAGATTTAAAGGCGAATTATAAGTCGATTAAAAGGCGAGAAGAGTTATCAATCATACAGTTAAATGCTCTAGCGATACACCATTATCGGGAATATCTTTTAAATTTGATCCTAACAATTTTTTTGGTAAAGTTGAAGGTGAATTTTTGTTGCCCGACAAGTATTTATCCCTGGCAGATTCTACTTAAAAATCACGATACTGGATGGCGCGAAACTTTCAAGACAGTCAACTAGGAAACTCCGCCAGATATAAAAATGTTAAGTTTTCTTTACAGAGAAATTTACTTTATAAAAACTTTAGTATCTTTAATATGTATCGATTCAAACAAAATGCATTACTATGCATGCTGCGCATGTAGTGTACAGCATTATAAATTAAGGAATTAGCTTCGAAACTAGTATTTTATAATTTTTTTTTTTTTTTTTTTATAGTTTTTATGGCCCCCCCTTCTTCCTCATGTTTGGGTTAATTAGTTTTAATGAAAAAGCATTTGGCGCATTAGTTTTGGCAATTAATACTTTCTTCCAATGTTTCAATACTAACATAACTTCAAAGTCCTTTAGTAGTAATAGTTTGCCTGGCGAGCGACAAAGCCTGAAATATAAGAAGAACTGGCCGTCTCCAGATACATCTGTATCGAAAAAGTACACATTTATCTGCAAGAGAGTCTTGGGCGAGAGTTTTAGATGCTAGTTAGTTAGGATCGAAACAGACTATTAACAAAGATCCATAGATTAGCAAGTAAATACGCCCGTCCCTCCTTCAGTAAACTTAAATTCCTACCACTTACTATCACGATCCTAGACACTATAAATTAACACTTTACGTTTGTAATACAGCAGAGAGGTAGAAGCAGTCCTTCTTGTATGGTATCCAAATGGGAACTGAAGAATTTCCCAGATTTCCCCCTATTTATACCCCTTTCTGAACGATAATTGCTGTCCCATACATTCTGGAAAACGAACGAATGCCGCGAATCCGTTCAGCATTCTGATGAACAACGACTCCTCAAACAAGGTGTCGAACGAAACAATAATATGACTGCATGAAGTTAGAATGCAATGAATTTCTTCGTGATTTTGTATATGCTAGGAACTTTAAGGGGGGGGATGTTTTTTTTAACCCTTTCACGCTCATATGACGCAGAGGTTGCCAGATTAGCAATAAGAAATAGTTTTCTCACTCTTATAATTACCTCTCCAAAATTAGTTTTCTGCCCACAGCTAACTCAAAGACAACTGCAGAGGTTAAAGTAATTAAACTTAAGGTTTCTAAATACCCCTGATGGTAACAAAGGCTTTAAAGTATCCCTAATGGGCTCAAAATTGCGTCAAGAACGTGAGAGGGTTAAATGACATTTTTATTGTGTTTATATAAATATATATTTTAGTTTGCTCCCTAGACTTCTATTAAGCTTAAAAGAAATGTCCCGGCAGAATGTGAATTCCTACTAAATTACAGGCTCGCTATCGCTCGCCAGGAAAAAAAACATCGACTCTTACAGTAAATGGCAAGAAAGGTCTTTTTATTGAAAATGAAATGGGCGAAAAGTCTTAAAATCGCCAAAATCTTAGGGAGAACGTCTTCTGATCTCCTAACTAATGGGGCTGAACATGAGGGAGAAGAGGGTCCAGTAACTTACGAGTGAATTCGGACATAACTATAAATGTTTGAACCTTTTACCGGTACTCTTAAGATACAACACCATTAATGTCAATATATGTTAACCCCTTCTGTACCGGCGATGTATATTAAAATCTAGTGTAGCTATATTTAAAAGATGTTTGTTTTCAGTTTTAGAAGGATCTGTGGTAGAAAAATGGTATAGTGAGAATGTTCGAAGCCTGTTAGTTGCTCCTTTAAACACTGAATACAATCGTCTAATAGTAGCCAGAATAAAGGTACAGTAGGCTAAAAGAACGTCTCCGTTTGTAAATTTCATTAATCGATTTTAGGAGTATTGTTGGAACATAATAATTAAGAAGTAGTTAATATTGAAAGATATACTGTACCGGTATGTAAATACTGTATTGTCCATATATTCTAGGAGGGGTACCCGGCGTTGCCCGGGTTTAAATTCTACTACCATAATCACCATCATCAATCACTACTACCACAAATACTACTACTACCATAATCACCGGCCTCGACCTCCCTGTGCCTCATTAAACGGCGACCTCGATTTCGGCCGCTAAATGACCTCCAATTTTGGATCTGACCTCATCCGTACCCCCATTTTGGGGAGCTGCGAACAACTTTCCTTCCATACACCTTTTCGATCGGAGGCCTCCTTCTGCCCCAAACGGCAATTTTTTCGCATTTTTTTCGCTCCCGTATACTACATAAGTTCTGCCGAAAAATTTATTAAACAAAAGTGTCTCTGATTTCCACTAAACTCGCCTAAGACCATCTCCAAAGCCTGGGCTTTCCAACGGTGCCCCACACTCCCACCTGGCACCAAAACTGTGGGAGGAGTTTAGTAACAAAGGTCGGGTAACTGACAGACAAACATTGACCTTTATTTATTAAGATACAGCTAGATGTTGGTGATAACAAATTATTCGTCTAGTAATTAGTTGGTGCTGCATAAGGTTCGAATCAATCATGCATTTTTGCATTATTCTCTCTAATTGACTTTACCATTATTTCTAAAATATATATAAGATTAAAATTTGAGCACCTATTTACCCTACCTATTTTACACAAGTGGAAAATATAGCTAAAACTGATTAAATACGAAAATCAGCGAGCTTCATTTGGTTTGCTCGAGTCGAATCTTCAGCCAGCAGGAACCAATGTTGCTATTGTATCGAGTATTATGCTAGATGTAGACATTTACTGTGTGTAGCGACTATTATTGATACTAGCAACATTAATTATAGTTATATTCTGGAGTTTCTAACTACTGTGCTATTTCTCTGTGAAATTCCATACTATCTACTCTCGACTATTTACTTTCAAGCCAATTTTGAGGCTTAATTTTGTGGATTTTGTGTATTTGGCTTGCGAATCGAGTGAGTTTTATGCTAGATCTAGAGTTATAGCGCATCAAGAAAGTTTTGCTTACATCTAGCGGTGGGATAAATGCCATTGGTAATTATCGAGACTTGGACACAGGTAAATACGATCTTAATTACCCTTTTAACCCCTTCAGTACCGATGACGTCCTTTTTAATATTATATTCTGGAATCTGGTAACTATTAGATGATTCTATTTAGCTTAGGCAGGATCTCTAACAACGAAAGGGGTAGGCTACAGACTATCTCAATTAATCATGTTAGATACCATAGATCATTCCTAACCTAATAAAATCGTTTAATAGTTATCAGAAAAGGACGTCACCGGTACTGAAGGGGTAAATATTATCCCCCCCCCTCTCTCTCTCTCTCTCTCTCTCTCTCTCTCTCTCTCTCTCTCTCTCTCTCTTATCTCTCTCTCTCTCTCTCTCTCTCTCTCTCTCTCTCTCTCTCTCTCTCTCTCTCATTAGACGTATTGTCAAAAGTTTAACATGCATATTAGTGTATATATACTTTGGTATTGTCTGCCAAAGCAGAAGAGAGTCTCTCTTTTATACACATGCATAAGCCCCATTTTCCAATATATGAATATTTATCTATTTGAGCGAGGTTCTTTTATTCCCTCTTGTTTATGATGATAATGGGGGCCTTTCCACACTGAATCCAATACGTCACAATGTCTGTATGTACTGTCACGAGCATAAATACTGCAACACCAACCAGATAATGTTCGCCCCTTCGTCTTCAAAGGTATTGCTAAACTATATATTCAAACTCACAACGATTTCTTTTATTTCATTCTAGCTACAGTCAGACGATTTTATTCAGCTTAGTATAAACCTCGTGATGAAGGAGTTGATGTTATCTGATTGGCATCGCAGCATTTACGCTCGTGACTGTACACTCCATGTGCTTACCTAATGCTTACCTAATCGTATTTAGTGGGGGAGCAAGAAGAAGTCTTGTATAGACCCCCAATATTTAGTTATTTCAAGTTAAAGACCTCCAGTATGTTTATCATAGTTTTCTTAAAGCTTGAATGTGTTTCTGTATGGAAGGAATATTAGTATAATTGAATTATAAGTGCATTTTCTTGTGCACTAGTTAAGCAATATGACCAATTAACGGTTATATAGTAAATCATTCTTGTAAGTCAATTAGTGTTTCCTCTCATACATACAGTATAATCATGGCGTGATACAAACTATACCCTATTCCAAATAGGTAGGTCAGAATCCTGACCCCTAACCTCTAAAACCTCTAAAGAGGGCTAGAGCAAATGGGTTGTAAATGTTCACGCCTATTCCCTGGTTGAGTTTTGGACTACTTATTTAGCCAACTGTACTGTATATGTAGCTCCCAGTACAAACTAAAGTCTTTAAGGAACATAGTGGTTAAGGGCCAGGCATAATACAATAACATATTATAAAGTAGGCTAATTGACCACTTGCGAGTACGGTACCCAGTTATAATGAAGTTGGAATTGTTGACATCGATATTTAGCAGAATTACCAGCTAAAATTCGGTTGCAGTGCATTTATAAACAAAATCACATGCAACACATTCTATCCATCAGAAGCTTACATTATATGAACATAAGAACCACACAAGGCAGATCCCATTCACACCCAACCCGTATCATTCATATGACTATCCAGTTTGCACTTGAAATTTGTTACTGTTCCTGAGCTAGTTACTGTTCCTGAGCTAATCACTGCACTAGGCAATCTATTCCACACATCTACAATTCTGGTATCAAACCAGTGCTTACGTATATCTTTTCTAAAGCGGAACTTATTTGCCCACTTGCGAGTTTCAGGCTATAAGGAAGTTGAAGCCGTACACATGATATTAAACAGAAATGCGATAATAACGTAGGTTTCTGATTGATAAAAAATATGTTGAATTCATTTGTATGTATTGCACTACAACCGTATTTTAGCTGGTAATTCTGCTAAATATCGTTGTCTGCAGCTCCAACTTCCTTATAGAATGAAACTCGCAAGTGGTCAATTTGAAGCCATTTGAACTGATTATCTCGCCGTAATTAACCCCTTCTGTATCGGCGACGTCTTTTAGGTTTTGAGGAGCCTTCTCCTCAGCGTCCTCCTGGAGGGTACCTCCTTATTAGGGTTGAGGCCGCTGACAAGGCCCCTGAAGGTCTCGCTGTCAACAATCTGCAGCGCCAGCATGTTGTCCACCACAAACCTGACAATGGCCTTATCGACGGAGGACTGCAGGACGGAGCTACCCTGGGCCATGATGCCAAAGGTCTCGGCAATGGACATCTGGCGCCGCTTCTTGCTAGTACTTGCCCCGCCGTCTGCTGACTGCTCGGATGAGGTCCTGGTCCTGCAGCTGCGGCCGCCAACCTTGCAAGCTTATTCAACCAGTTTTATCTTGTTAGGATGAATCCGGTTGAAGTGGCTTTTAATGTTGGCCTTGGTGCCCTTGTGCACCTTCAATTCGGTGATCTTGGGGAGGCAGGACAAACACTGAAAGACGTAGTTGTTGCCAACTAACCTCTTATAGGCTACCCACTTGCCAAGGAATGGCCAGGGTGAGTCGGGTGACCGAGCCTCGTCAGTCACCATCGGCGTCACCTCAGGCTCAGAGTCATTAGACTCTAAATCTTGGCTCGATCCGCTCAATGCGGGCACCGACTGCGACACAGTATCTTGCGACGACATGATCACTAGTAATAGTGATTCAATGCAAATATAATAATAAATAATGTGAAGGAGCAAGCCGAGAAACACGTTGAACACTGTAACACAAAAGTATACGAGACGGGGAACTGCTAGATGTTACTGCGACGAGAGCTGCTTGGAGAGTGAGGAGGAACGAGGGTGCGTCGTGGACTCGTGGTCACGTGACCCCCCAAGCGGCCCGCATGGGTGGAGAAGAAATTACGAGGGTTCGGTTCGGCTTTTAGTTTACCTATTTATTGACTATTCTGCGGATTTCTGCCTGTTTGGCAATTAATTAACGATTATCGCTATTTTGGAACAAAAAGTATCGATACCGTTAATTCGTTAAAGCTGGATTTTTTTTTATCCGATAAACGTTAACCCGAAATCGTTAACGCATTACTTTATTGCGTTAGTGCCCACCTATGGATACAACAATATGAGGGGGGGCCATGACATATTGTCATCAGTCATCATCATATGTATTGCCACCAGGGGGCAAATAACCGACAAAAATCGCTGTCAAAATAGATGCGAACTTAACCATGGCAATCGACCTATGTAAACATGACCGTACGCCCGGACACTACATCTATCCCCAGCGGGGGTCCGCCCCCAGGTTTCGTCAGGTTTTTAGGTTAGGGTAATGACAATATTGTCGTCGGAGGTTCGGAGAAGGCTGGCAAGTAGCATGATTTTACGTCCGGGACTATCTTCGCTTGGCGGCATTCACGCTCCTGCAGTGTTTTTCTTAGTAATTTGACGTCTTCTACGTAATTTTTAAGAGCAGTAGGGGTCTGGGGGACGGCAGCCCCCAATTTAGGTCAGTTCGTTAGGTTAGGGTACTAGCAATATAATAGATAATGTCGGAGGCAGCGGGTGAGTCACGTGAGTGTTTGTTTATGTCTACCGCTAGGCGGCCGTCACGCACATTGGAGAAGCCGTTCTTGTAAACAATTAGCCTACTGTTAAAATAGACGGGAATGTGATCACGAGCATACAAGTAAGTAAACATAGTCGGCGATACGTCTATGCCCGAATACTGTAATACTGTAGATCCTTACCCCTCTTTTTCGGTTGCCAATTAGTCCTAGGTCTAGCCCAGGGCAACCTGATACGGGACCCATCAATTTTTATAATAGTGATAGGTTTGTCATAACACATATAGTACTTTATTGGGGATGGATGTAGTTTTCGGGCGTACGGTCGTCATGTTTACAAAGGGCGATCGCCGCTGTAACTTCGCGTCAATTTTTTCGGTTATTTGCCCACTGCTGTCAATATATATGACGATAACAATATGTCATTGGTGGGGGTGGGGTGAGGGGGGCAAAGCCCCCCCTCAACATATTACTGTATCCAATGGCATTACAAATAGACGGGAACATGATAGCAAACGTCCGATGTCACCGCCACCGCCGCTGTCATGTTTACATTTGTTGATCGCCATAGTTAAGTTCGCGTCTATTTTGACGGCGATTTTTTTCTCGGTTATTTGCCCCCTTCTGGTAATATATATGATGATGACAATATGTGAATGCCCCCTCAACATATTATTGTATCGAAAGGCAGTCAAAATAGACGGGAACATGATGGCAAGCGTCCACTACCGCTCCGCATAGTGAAAACAATGGTGGCAGTACGCCCGCACTTAACATTCTTGCCCTTTATTGCTACAGTATAGTATACTGTATATATGTCATAATGTCATTACCGTCTTGAATGCATTAGGTTAGCGGCCCTAGCCTATATGGGCGCTATATAAAAACACTTAAAAGAAGTAAAGCTCTCTCTATAATTCTCCCTATAGACGGTGGCGACGCCGGCCCAATATTGTGGGATAACATTCTAATTAGACTCTACTCTCAAAATAGCTGCTGGTTTTAATAAACATCATAATCTTGACAGGTGTGACAACAAAGGTCTTCAAGAGGGAACTGGACACATTTCTGGCTACCATCCCGGACCAACCAGGAGTTCCGGCATACACCATCACGCCCAGCAGCCTCCAACTCCATCGTGTCCCAGTTGGACTGTTGGAGTACTGTACCTACAACACTGTGAAGGTTGGCGGCGATGCTGTGGCCTTGCCTCAGGGATCAACGAGGGACCAACACTTCCTTGAGGCAGAAGCGCTTCAAGGTAACTTTAAGGTAAGTCATGGGGGTGAGGGGGGCACTGTGCAGAGCTCCCTTCCACCCATCCTGTATCCCATGGTAACCATAAATAGATCCCTTCCCATTAGTGGTGGGCACTAACCGTTGAGATTGCTGGATAATGGGTAAAATCTATAATGCGACGGTCTTAGGCCTATGAAAGAAAAATTTAACAAATAATTATAACTTATAAAACTCATAAAAGAGTAGGTTACATACGTAAATATATAAGTTTAAAGATCGGTTTGGCGTATTGTCCACAGAGAATGTGGTTACACTCTCACGTCTCATGTTATGGTCTTTGAAAGGGGTGCAGCCACAGAGTGTGAGGTGAGGTTGCACGGCCAGGCTGTGGAGAATCTCGGCTCATTTAAGTACAGTACTGTATTTCGGCAGTGTGTTGAGTAAGGATGGTCCGATGGGAGTACCGGGTATGGATGTAGAAGTGCGGGAGAGGGTGCAACAGGGGAAGAGGGTTGTAGGAATGCTGAAAGCAGTAGGCCTAACAATAAATAGGGTGGTCAGCATGAAAGTAAAGAAGTCCTATCATGACGGTGTGGTAATCCTGACAGTCACTTATGGGAGCGAAGCATGGACATTGGTGGAGAGATGCAAACCAAGAGCGAGAGGGGTGGAAATTAGTTACTTGAGAAGTGCGGGCAGAGTTACAAGGAGAGATAGACAGATGAATTAGGAAGTATGAGAGCGGTGTGGTATGGATGTAGGCTATATGTACTGGAAAGTGTGTAAAGGAACGCCTTGAGATGGTTCGGCTATGTGGAATGTATAGGAAGTGAGAGAATGACTAAGAAAAAATGTGTACAAGAATGACGTGGAAGGACGAAGATGGAGAAGTAGACCGGGAGAGAGGTGGAAGAATGGAGTTTATGCGGTAAGGATTTAGTATTCTGGTGTACCGCCCGCCTTGGTAATAACCTTTTGACTGTGTTGGTGGTGTAATGGTTTAGGTGCTTATGTTCTGGGTGTGGTGTCCCGAGTTGGAATCCCGGGAGGACCACATGCTTTCATTAGTTTATTCAAGTACAGTGGCGCTAATAAGTCATGTCTCGGCTGTCATTACGATTGGCTTGCTTTGTGCTGTATTAATGTCTGTCAGATGTTGAATAGGGTGGGTAAGTGTAGGAACATGTTTGAATATTTCATTCGATGTGAAGAAATTAAGCTTATATATTGCTGATACCAATTATTGATCAAAACATACTTGGTGCCGATATATCACATATTAGCACGACTGTACATTGGGGTTTATAATTGATGATTAATGTTAAGAACGGGGTGTTACTTATTTAATAAACATGATAAACATTACAGGTGTGACAACAGAGGTCTTCAAGAGGGAACTGGACAAGTTTCTGGCTACCATCCCAAACCAAGCAGGAGCTCCGGGACATACCGGTACCTCATCACGCCCAGCAGCCTCCAACTCCATCATGTCCCAGTTGAAGTATATACAACACGGTGAAAGGTTTCAAGGTAAGTCATGGAGGTGAGGGAGGAGGGCACAGGGCAGAGTTCCCTTCCACCCATTATGTCTATCTATCTATCTATCTATCTATCTATCTATCTATCTATCTATCTATCTATCTATCTATCTATCTATCTATCTATCTATCTATCTATCTACCTACATGTATATACTCATGCCCAATCCCCACTTTCCCTTTGTTTTTTCTATTTCTTTTTGTGTGTGTGTGTCTGTCTGTCTGTCTGTCTGTCTGTCTGTCTGTCTGTCTGTCTGTCTGTCTGTCTGTCTGTGTGTGTGTGTGTGTGTGTGTGTGTGTGTGTGTGTGTGTGTGTGTGTGTGTGTTACTCAGTTACTTGTTCGTCAAGGGGAATCCACGCAATGCGAGCTAATCTCATTATTATCGCGCCTCCTTAACTGGGAATGTATTGCGTGAAATGCATGTTAAGTGTTTTATGTACTGTTGGAATGGCTGTGGATGTGTGTGTAGTCTGTATTTAGCCAATTGGCGAAATCGGAAACGAAGGCTTAGGGTGGATCTGTATGGTACCATTCTCACTATAGACGGTACCGTCTCGCCCGAAGGCTTAGGTAGCCATCAGCTTAGGTGAACCATATGATACCCATCTCGCCTTGTACCATTTTTGCCAACCCCAGATGGGACGTCACAACGTCGTCCACTTATTCCAGGTACCTATTTACAGCTAGGTGAACTGAGGCTAACACATGAAAGGAGACAAGAACAATTTGTCTCCGCCCGGCCGGGGATTGAACCCCCGACCCCTCGTGTGAGACGAGAGCTCTACCTACTAGGCTACGGGCTCTGTGTGTGTGTGTGTGTGTGTGTGTGTGTGTGTGTGTGTGTGTGTGTGTGTGTGTGTGTGTGTGTGTGTGTGTGTGTGTGTGTGTGTGTGCGCGCACCTAATTGTAGTATACAGGATTTGAGCCTAAGCTCGTGTTGTCCTGTCTCTCTCTCTACATTTATCCAATTTTGCTTTAAAAGTTTGGATATTTCTTGCTCCCACCACCTCCCCATCCAACTTATTCCAACACTCAATGCTTCTATACGGGAAGCTGAACTTTCTTACATCAGACTTACATATAACTTTCCTCAACTTACAATCATGACCCCTGGTTCTTCCCTCGTCCCTCACCACAAAATCTCCCTTGTCGATCTTCTCAAAACCTTTCACACACTTAAACATCATGATCATGTCACCTCTCTCTCTCCTCTCCCTCAGCGTTGGCAGCTTTAGCCTCTCCAATCTCTCCTCATAAGGCAGGTCTCTAAGGCTAGCTATCATCTTAGTGGCAACTCTCTGAACTCTTTCCAGTTTTTTATTATGTTTTATAAGGTGTGGAGACCACACCACTGCTGCATACTCCAGTCTTGGTCGTATTATTGTCCCTATTATTTTTGCTAACATCTCTTCATCTAAATAATTCAGAGCTATTCTCATGTTAGTCAACACTGCATAGGTTTCACCAGTTATTTTATTTATATGCTGTTCAGGTGACAAGCTGTCTGCCACAACTACCCCTAGGTCTTTTGCTTTCACAGCTTTACTAATTATTTCATCTCCTATTTTATATCCCCAAGAAGGTCTATATTTACTTTTTCCCATCTCAAGAACCTGACACTTACTCGTGTTGAATTCCATTTTCCAAGTTTGACTCCACTCATATAACTTATCTAGGTCTCTCTGTAATTCCCCACAACTACTCCTACTTGTAATATGCTTCATTAATTTTGCATCATCAGCAAACATAGATATATATGAGCCTATTCCCATTTGAAGGTCGTTGATGAAAACCAAAAACATGATTGGGGCCAACACCGATCCTTGAGGCACTCCGCTTTTTACCCTTTTCCACGAGGAGAACTTTCCTTTTATTACTGTTCGCATTTCCCTCCCAATTAAATAGTTTTCCATCCACTTTAATAATACTCCCTCAACCCGCCCCACAGTCCTGAGCTTCCACAACAATCTCTTATGAGGCACCTTATCAAATGCCTTCTTGAAATCTAAGTACTGTAAATACAATCTACCCACCCCTCCCTCCCTTGTACAATGTCAATTACCCTATCATAGTAACTCAACAAATTTGTGGTACACGAATGACCTTTTCTGAACCCGAACTGCTTGCTTGAAATTATTTCCCTCTCCTCCAACATACCCACCCATCTTTTTCTAATAATCTTTTCACAAAGCTTGCATATAACACTCGTTAAGGATACCGGTCGATAATTTAGCGGGTCTTCTTTATTTCCACTTTTATATATTGGAGTTATATTTGCTTGTTTCCATTCTAAGGGAAGTTCCCCCTTGTTTAATGAGTGTTGAACAATATTAAAAATAGGTCTCACTAGTTGTTCAGAACATTCTCTTAACCTGACAAGCGCGAAATAGACCTTGGGGCTAGGGTAGTTATTTGTGCATTTCTAGCCTTGGATTCTGACAGAATTCGTTATATTTACAATATAGAGCATTATTTGTTTTCGGTATGCTTTTATTTTACATATATGATGTATATATGAACCTTCAAGAGTGCTAAAATAAGTGGGAAAAGCATTTGGGTGGTGAAAAACGAAGATATTGGCCACCCGGTCATAATCTCAGGCGAGAGAGAGCCACAGGCAACCCTCCTCTCTCGCTGTCTGTGAGGTAACTGAGACGAGCGGGGCGGTGTGGGCCGGTGTCTGGGTGTTGCATAACGATCTTTTCTGCAACCCACTTGTGCTACATTATCGCGGGAGAGAAAAATAACCGATAAATTATGATAATAAGAGGAAAAATAGGTGATAATTAAGGAGGGGAGGGAGGGGGGAATAAGGTGGGGAAGGAGGGGAGGGGGGTGGGTGAGATTTACATGGATGAGTACTGGAGGGGAATTATCTCACCTAGAGACAAATTCCTTTGTTTTGATAGGCCCTTTTTTTTTATGGAAGGCTTTTTTTATGGTCTTGCTTCCGTGAGGCCTATCGCGTTCCCTATAGGAAGCCTTCCGTGAGGCCTATCGCGCTTGCCGGGTTAATACCCATCCAGCAATGTTATCTGGGCCCATAGATTTTCTCACGTCCAATTCTTCCAACAATGATTTTAGTTCATCCTTGTTGACTTCTATCGACTCTAGTCCCTGTATCTCGTTCAATTCCACCACAGGTTCTACATAGTCATCCTCCTCCACAAACACGGATGTTAATGTATCATTCATAATTTCACACATACCCACTGTGTCTTCATATAATTGACCCTCTACCCTAAGCTTTGTTATTTTGTCCTTTATTTTTGTTTTGCCGTTGATATAACTATAGAACAGTTTGGGTTCTTTATTACATTTGTTTACTATATCTTTTTCAAAGTTCTTTTTCTCCTCTCTTATAGTCTTGACATAGTTGTTTCTAGCATTCTTATACTCATTCCATTTTTCCTCAGTGTGTCTCCTCACTTTATTCCATGCAGAGTCCTTTTTGTTCTGGGCAATGTGACATCGCATGTTAAACCACTCTTTCTCCTTAGCCAGCTTTCTATCCTTAAATGTTGGTACATATTTATCTACCCCCTCCCTGTAAATGTCTAGTAACATGGTGTATTTTACCTGAATATTCTGTTCTTGCTCAATAAATGACCAATCTATATTTGCAAAGTATCCTCGTAATGATTCATAATCCGCCTTACTATAATTTAGTCTATATTCCCTATGTTCCTCCTCTCTGCCTTCCAGAAATTCCACTGTCAATTCAAATTCAATCACAGCATGATCGCTTTTTCCCATGGGACTCAAATATGTTAGGTTCTTTATTTCTTGGGGGTCTTTGGTGAATAATAAGTCGAGTCTTGATGGTTCATCACCTCCTCTAAATCTTGTATTTTCCATAACGTGTTGTGTTAATAGATACCCCATTGTTAGTTCAAGAAATTTGCTACCCCAAGTATTTTCATTTGAACCCGCATCCAAACATTCCCAATCCACCTCCCCGCAATTAAAGTCCCCTGCAAGAATAAGCCTATTTTTCCTTTTACAAATAATTTCTAACATACGCAAGGTTTCCAAAATTAATTCATTATATTCATCGTTGCTCCAAGATTTAGTCTTAGGAGGTAAATAAATTGATACAATGTCCAATTTTGACCTATCATTATCCTCAATTTCAACTGCTACCACTTCAGCAATGCTATCACCAAGTTTTAATTCTTTAGCAGTAATTTTATTATCTACCATGATCAACACTCCTCCTCCTAGCTTTCCTAACCTGTCTCTTCTCCATGTACTGTATCCTGCACAACTAATTATATTCGTGTCTACCTCCTGGTTAAGCTTAGTTTCAGTCAAACATACTACCCCGGGCCTCTCTCTCTTTACATATTCGTCAAACTCAATCTTTTTGGAAATTAACCCATCAATATTTGTATACATGAACTTAGCGTTTCCAGTATTTTCCCTATTTTTCTCGTCCCTGCCCGTTCCTTTCTTTTTTGTACGTACCCCTCCCAATTTATTTCCTAGCTTGTCTCCTCTTCTCTTGTCTCCACCTGGACTGTTTCTCGCTCCATTTCTCTGCCTCCACTTGGACTGTTTCTCTCTCTATCTCCACCTCCCCTCTCTCTGCCTTCTCCCCCGTCACCCGCACCATCTCCTTTTCCCTCCCTACTTCGTCCCTTCGCTTTATATACCATTTCTTGAGTTTTCCCTCCCACACTCTCCAGAAAAACTTCTTTTCGTCTTCTTTCGTCCTTTCTCCATTCTTTACATTTGCCTCGGTTTGCAATTCCTTTCTTATGTTTCGATCCTCAATACTCATGTCTTTTCTAATTGTAATTTTCTTAAACTTGCTGGTCAAGTTAAGTCTCCATGTTACGTTCATTATTGCATCCACTGTTACCCTAGACCTAAACTGCACTCTCATTGGCCTTGTGTTTCCCTTACTATATTTACCCATTCTCCTAACTTCTTCAATATCATCTCTCCAGTTGTTTCCTTCTTCATCGACATGCTTGATCAATGTTTTTACCTTATTAATTTCTTCCTTATCCCTAGCTTTCCTCTCAATAATGTGCTCCTCTATATCCTCAAATACAATAATACACTTATTTCTATCTATTGTTTCACGCAGGACCTGTTCATTTCTCCTCATAGCTTTTACTACCACTGATTCTAAATCTTTATTTTCCCTTTCTGATTGTTTCTTTTGTTCCTCCATGATTTCCTTCATTGCCACTTCCTTCACTTTTCCTCCTTCGTCATTAACCCATTTATTGTGTTTCTCCTTAATCTCCTCCACATGTGTTTTCATTTCCTTGGTTTCCCTTTGTATTCTTCAAGTTGCAATCTTAAAGCTTCATTTTCGTCCCGGAGTTGCCCCATATGAGTTTGAATTTCTTTTAGGCTAGCCCGACTCAAATCTTGTCCAGGCTCGATGTCCCCAGCCTGAGCACCACATATTGAACATATAGCCTCAATCTGTGAACTAACACTCACCTTCCACTCCTGCATATCCTCCTTCCACCTTTTAATGTCATTCAGCTCACGTATAACTTTCCCTAGAATGCCCTCGGTCTCACCGACTTCAAATCCATCAAAGTCAGCCATATTTGTTTACATCCACTCGCATTCACAATCGCTTGAATTATTTTTATCACTCGAAATATCCTCACTTGATTTTAATCTCAAATTATTTTAATACTGCATTATAATACAGGACAACACAAAATATCCTTATACTCAAGTTTAGGTGAGTTTATTTGACGAGCGCTGTAAACAGCTTGCTAGATCAGCTGATTTTCGGGAGCGTGGGTGCGGAGGTGTTGTCTCGTCGGTGGTTCGTGTGTGTATGTGTATTTACCTAATTGTATTTACCTAATTGTAGTTTACAGGAGTTGAGCTAAGCTCGTGTTGTCCCGTCTCTCAGTCTACTTTTTATCCAATTTTTTCTTGAAAATATGGATGTTCCTTGCCCCTACCACCTGTATGTGTGTGTGTGTTGGGGGGGGTCATTCTGTATCCCATGGTAACCATAATTTGATCCCTCCCCATTAGTGGTGGGCGTTAACCATTAAGATTGCTGGAGGGTAAAAACTATAATGCGACTGTCTTTTGTATATAGAACCCGCATATACTGTATCGCGGGGCCTAAATTTTAATTGAACCGCCAGTATTGGGAAATTAGTTAGATGCGCGAAGTAGCCTACTATAACTCGAGCGCGATGTCAACAAACGACCTACGTTACTCCCGCTAACACAACTTTTCCACCGAGTTATCTTTATATTTTGTCTAATATTATTAATATTAAAGTATCCCCATCTTGGGTGGATGGGACTCGTTAGCCTTGGTCGACAACTCATCCCTGTTCTTCCTCTGTCTTGAGTCGGCCACCCCCATCCCTGTTCTTGCTCTGTCTTGAGTTGACCACCCCCATCCCTGTTCTTGCTCTGTCTTGAGAGTTTTTGTGTTATTTAGGTGTCAATTTTGTCCTGGCGAGCAATAGCGATCCTGTAATTTAAGAGGAACCGGTCGTTTTTCTATCGAAAAATGTACAATTATATCATGAAGGAGGGTCTTGGGTTGGGTGTTTTTTAAGCTTGATTGAGGTCTAGGGAGGAAACTAATAAAAGAATATAAAGATACTGTACATAAATAAGCCAATAAAGAATATAAAGATACTGTACATAAATAAGCCAATAAAGAATATAAAGATACTGTACATAAATAAGCCAATAAAAGAATATAAAGATACTGTACATAAATAAGCCAATAAAGAATATAAAGATACTGTACATAAATAAGCCAATAAAAGAATATAAAGATACTGTACATAAATAAGCCAATAAAAGAATATAAAGATACTGTACATAAATAAGCCAATAAAGAATATAAAGATACTGTACATAAATAAGCCAATAAAAGCGACCCATCTCCCCTTAAGCTAACCACATTATAACTTTTACAGATTGGTGGTGGGTGGGTCAGAAGTACAGGACATGCGTTTGGAGGACCACAATAGGACACCTTCCACTACCGGGGCCATCGGATACAACTGTTTGACCAACGACAACAACTCTGCCAAAATAATGTGAGTCTTTAAGAATTTAATCTATATTTTTACTGTTGTTTTGATGATAATGTAGTATTTATGTTTACTGTTATTTAGTAAAATTTACCAGAACGACCCGTACTTCCCAAACTGACTAATTCCTTGAACATGACGATAGTGCATTGTTATGTGTGCGATTAGTTTGCTTGGGAAATAAATTAACTTGCGCATGTAGTGATGTACACCCTATGTGGTGGATTGTGTTCTTTTATTTCAAATTTTATTTTATTAAGCGTTATTTCCACATAGCAATTTTGATTAGTTCCTTTGCGTTTATCTTGTGTCGTCCCAGTCCTAGTTTGTTTATTTTGCAAGTTTTACATTATAATTCCTTCTCATATTAATTTGAGTCTTTAAACAAAATTGCTCCAGTTTGACATCCTCTTTATTTTGACTGTTACTTGTTGAGTCTTGCTGAGGCATTGGGATTTTTTTTTTAGTTTTGTGTTATCGTATGATATGCAGGATTCGAAACTGCATAATAAATCGTAGGCTTGTGCATATTTCTTTAACTGTGTTGATAGCGTAATGCATAAGTGCGCAGAATTTAGATGTGAGTATCCTAGGTTCGAGTCCTTGGAGTGGCACATGTATTTGTTGATTTCATTGATTGAGTTTGGAGGTGAAGTTGGTTGGTGGAAAAAACATAATAATTATATTGATATTATAAGTTTGTTGTTTTCAAAGTTTAATATCCAATAAATTTCCACATATAGATTTTGTGTAGTGTTGTCTTTTCGATAGTTTTTATTTTGATGAGTTCGTTATATTGATTTGATCAGTAACTTTTGATTTTGTTTTCAAGTTTTATATTTTAATTTCTTTATAATGTACGATGCGTTGTTTCGACATAGTGAATTTTAGTTATTATATTTTGTTCGTCTATACTGTATATTATCCGGTTCCTGTATTTTTTTTTTTTTTTGCAAGTTTTACATATTAACTCCTTCAGACTCATATGGAACTTATGCCAAATAACTCATATGATGCGATCGCGTCATATGGACTTATCTTCATAGCTCTCTAATAAGTTATATGACGCTCTAGCGTCATATGGAGCTCAGTAAGTTCGGTAAGTTAGATGAAAATCTGTCGATTGGTGGCAACCCCAAGTTTCTCCGACAATTCTAACCGGTCCCGCAGTGTGGTTTTGACAGTTGTGGGGTACAGTGGCAATGATACCGGGATCCCGCCTCCTCGGACTTACTGGAACATAATATGTCGGAGGGAGTTAATTACACTCCAACTGCGAAAAAGCAAGCCTGTCTGAGCCGGTAGAATATATGTAATGGAAAACGATGCTAAATAATGACATGTATGTACAGTATGTACACTCGGATACCATAGTCTGTAGCCCACTGAAATATGACGATAGTGCGTTGTTATACTGTATGTGTGTGATTAGTTTGCTTGGGAAACAGATTAACTTGCTCATGTAGTAATGTACACCCTATGTGGTGGATTGTGTTCTTTTATTTAACTTTTATTTTGCTAAAGCGTTGTTTCCACAAGCGATTTTGATAAGTTATTTTGCCTTTATATTGTCTTTGTCCTAGTTTTAGTTTGTTTAGTTTGCAAGTTTAAAATTTTAATTTAAATATTTTATTTTGGTAAAGCGTTGTTTCCACTTAGCGATTTTGATTAGTTCTTTTGCCTTTATATTGTCTAATCCTCATTTTGGTTTGTTTATTTTGCAAGTTAATGGAGTTTACCTATTTCTAATTATATAAGTATATATGTTTGGAAACAAAAATAATAAATATTTTGTATACATCAACTACAAAACTACATACTATTTATTGAGAAGCAAGTTGTAAAATCAATGTAGGTAATTATAAATACATAAAGACAAACATATTGGTCCAGGAATTGTTATGAGAGGGCTATAGAGATTATGGTATCTGAATGTACAGTATATAGTGTGGGAAACCAACCTACTGTCTCATGTAGTGGTGTACAGATATAGTGTGGGAAACCAACCTACTGTCTCATGTAGTGGTGTACAGTATATAGTGTGGGAAACCAACCTACTGTCTCATGTAGTGGTGTACAGTATATAGTGTGGGAAACCAACCTACTGTCTCATGTAGTGGTGTACAGATATAGTGTGGGAAACCAACCTACTGTCTCATGTAGTGGTGTACAGATATAGTGTGGGAAACCAACCTACTGTCTCATGTAGTGGTGTACAGATATAGTGTGGGAAACCAACCTACTGTCTCATGTAGTGGTGTACAGTATATAGTGTGGGAAACCAACCTACTGTCTCATGTAGTGGTGTACAGTATATAGTGTGGGAAACCAACCTACTGTCTCATGTAGTGGTGTACAGTATATAGTGTGGGAAACCAACCTACTGTCTCATGTAGTGGTGTACAGATATAGTGTGGGAAACCAACCTACTGTCTCATGTAGTGGTGTACAGATATAGTGTGGGAAACCAACCTACTGTCTCATGTAGTGGTGTACAGATATAGTGTGGGAAACCAACCTACTGTCTCATGTAGTGGTGTACAGTATATAGTGTGGGAAACCAACCTACTGTCTCATGTAGTGGTGTACAGATATAGTGTGGGAAACCAACCTACTGTCTCATGTAGTGGTGTACAGATATAGTGTGGGAAACCAACCTACTGTCTCATGTAGTGGTGTACAGTATATAGTGTGGGAAACCAACCTACTGTCTCATGTAGTGGTGTACAGATATAGTGTGGGAAACCAACCTACTGTCTCATGTAGTGGTGTACAGATATAGTGTGGGAAACCAACCTACTGTCTCATGTAGTGGTGTACAGATATAGTGTGGGAAACCAACCTACTGTCTCATGTAGTGGTGTACAGATATAGTGTGGGAAACCAACCTACTGTCTCATGTAGTGGTGTACAGATATAGTGTGGGAAACCAACCTACTGTCTCATGTAGTGGTGTACAGTATATAGTGTGGGAAACCAACCTACTGTCTCATGTAGTGGTGTACAGTATATAGTGTGGGAAACCAACCTACTGTCTCATGTAGTGGTGTACAGTATATAGTGTGGGAAACCAACCTACTGTCTCATGTAGTGGTGTACAGATATAGTGTGGGAAACCAACCTACTGTCTCATGTAGTGGTGTACAGTATATAGTGTGGGAAACCAACCTACTGTCTCATGTAGTGGTGTACAGATATAGTGTGGGAAACCAACCTACTGTCTCATGTAGTGGTGTACAGATATAGTGTGGGAAACCAACCTACTGTCTCATGTAGTGGTGTACAGTATATAGTGTGGGAAACCAACCTACTGTCTCATGTAGTGGTGTACAGTATATAGTGTGGGAAACCAACCTACTGTCTCATGTAGTGGTGTACAGATATAGTGTGGGAAACCAACCTACTGTCTCATGTAGTGGTGTACAGTATATAGTGTGGGAAACCAACCTACTGTCTCATGTAGTGGTGTACAGATATAGTGTGGGAAACCAACCTACTGTCTCATGTAGTGGTGTACAGTATATAGTGTGGGAAACCAACCTACTGTCTCATGTAGTGGTGTACAGATATAGTGTGGGAAACCAACCTACTGTCTCATGTAGTGGTGTACAGATATAGTGTGGGAAACCAACCTACTGTCTCATGTAGTGGTGTACAGATATAGTGTGGGAAACCAACCTACTGTCTCATGTAGTGGTGTACAGTATAGTGTGGGAAACCAACCTACTGTCTCATGTAGTGGTGTACAGTATATAGTGTGGGAAACCAACCTACTGTCTCATGTAGTGGTGTACAGTATATAGTGTGGGAAACCAACCTACTGTCTCATGTAGTGGTGTACAGTATATAGTGTGGGAAACCAACCTACTGTCTCATGTAGTGGTGTACAGTATATAGTGTGGGAAACCAACCTACTGTCTCATGTAGTGGTGTACAGTATATAGTGTGGGAAACCAACCTACTGTCTCATGTAGTGGTGTACAGTATATAGTGTGGGAAACCAACCTACTGTCTCATGTAGTGGTGTACAGATATATGGATATTAGGAGTTTGTTATTTTCAAGTTTAATTTCCGATATATTTAGAATAATTTTTCCACATATAGATTTTGTTTAGTCTGTTGTCGTTTCGATAGTTTTTAATTTTAATGCTCATGTAGTGATGTGCACCCTATGTGGTGGATTGTGTTCTTTTATTTCATAATTATATTTTGCTTAAGCGTTATTTCCACATAGCGATTTTGATTAGTTCTTTTGTCTTTATATTGTCTTTGTCCCTGTTTTGGTTTGTTTATTTAGTAAATTTTACAATGTAATTAATATTAATTTGAACAGCAACTTTTGAGTTTGTGTTCAATTTGTATATATTGTATGCATTTGTTATAATTACAATGAGAGTACTGTACTGTGATAATGTTTCAGTAAAAGGCGGTATCACACGAGCGCTTTTATAGTCAACATTCCACGATCAAAAAATTTCTGGCAATAAATGCGCGGAATTGCGATGTGAGTATCCTAGGTTTGAGTCCTTGGAGTGCCACATGTATTTGTTGATTTCATTAATTGAGTTTAGAAGTAAAGTAGCGTTGGTGAAAAAATATAATATTTTGCTCTGGTATCGGAAACAAGACTAATGATAGATGAATTTGGGTGAGCAAAATGTTTTAATTGTTGACCTCATAAGCTGCCTGACCAGTGTTAAGGATAAATGTTGGAAAAAGCGCTCGTGTGATACCGGCTTAACTTTCACTGTAGTTACATAGATAGTCTGTTTCTTTTTAAGTGACGGTAAATTGCAAAGTTCCCATCAAGATTTCTCAGTTATTTTGAAGATTTTGCTTTGATATACAGTACTGTATGGTGGTGAATATATAAACTTGATCTTATTATGTGGATATTATAAGTTTGTTGTTTTCAAAGTTTATTTCCCGATAAATTGAAATGCATTTTTCCACACATACATTTTGTTTAGTGTGTTGTTGTTTCGATTGTTTATATTGTGTTTTTAAATTTCATAAAAAATTGATTCTAATTTAGTAAGCGTTATTTCCACATAGCGATTTTGTCAAGTTATTTTGCCTTTATATTGTCTTTGTCCAAGTTTTGGTTAGTTTAGTTTGCAAGTTTTACATTTTAATTTTGATGAGTTCATGATATTGATTTTTTCAGTAACCTTTTAGTTTGTTTTAAAGTTTTATATTTTAATTATGATACAGAGACATAGTACTTTCATATTTTTGCATTAAGTATTGAGAAATTAGCTACTAAGGGACTAAATTTATCGTCAGCTGAAAATAAACCGAGTATAGCATAATACAGTAATATTTGAACTGGTTCTGCAATACCATCGTGATCTCGTTACCATGCGTAGGGCTTTACGGCTTCAGGATGCTGACTCCCCTGCCAGTGACCTCTTCTGTGAGCCGCACGCTCCTAGCCTCGACTTCCCTAGCAGGGCTACTATTTTCCTTACCTCTACTTCCCTCACTATCCGTCTCTCTCCTCCTGTTCCTTTGCATCCGCCATGGACCTTGAGCCTCCCGCATATCTGCACGTATTTGTCCTATCTATCTAAGCGTAATATTTCTGTTTCTGCTGTTCTTTGCCAACATGTCCGCCGAAAACCGCCCCATACTGCTATCTATACTGATGGGTCCAAAGATTCCCTGGGAGTCGGTTGTGCAGCAGTATCCCCCACAGCCCGCAAACAGATATCGCTCCCAACCCAGGCTACGGTTTTTACAGCGGAGTTGCTTGCTATACAGGCTGCGCTTGACATCATATGCGACTCTCCACCTTCCCGCTTTGTTACCTACAGTGCTTCTCGGAGTGCACTTGATACACTTCAAGGGTTCAACCCACGCAATAAATTAGTTATGCAGCTCCATAGGTCCTTCCATTCTCTATATGAACAAGGGTTCATGATTCAAGTTTGCTGGGTGCCTGCCCATGTTGGTATCCCAGGTAACGAACTTGCTGATCGGGTTGCCAAAGAGACCACCGTTTTACCGGTAGCACATGATCATTTGCCAGTTGATGACTGGATTATTGCGTTGCGGCCTATTATTACCCACCGTTGGCAAATATTTTGGTCCTCCCAATCCTCCACCACTAATCTTCTCTGCAGTATCAAACCTACGGTTAGCCCTTGGCATTCGTCTTTCCACTCTGCCCGCCACAGTGAGGTTCTTTTGACGAGGCTCCGAATTGGTCATACACGTTTGACTCATGGTTATCTAGTGTCGTCTCCTCTCGACCCCAATGCACTACTTGCGACAAGCCCTTAACGATTCACCACGTCTTCACAGACTGTCTTAAGTTTTCCCACCTCCGATCTCTTTATTTCGGTACCGGCACATTTACAGATATATTTGTGGATTCTCCCTCATTCTCGACCTACCGTATTCTTCGCTTTCTCAAAGATTCCTCTCTCCTAGATAAGATTTAATACCCTTTTGACTTTTCCTACTTCATCTTGAATAGTCGCTCATTTTATTCTAATCCTTCGGGCCAGCCCTGTGAGAGCTCTTTTAGGGAGCTCGGTGGTCTGGTTAACTGGTTTGTATGTATGTATGTTTAATTTATATATAAGTGTTTTATTTAATTATTTTGTTTATTACAGTAGTTTAAATGTATGTACAGTATATACTGAGGCACATACCCCATAGCTGGGGGTGGCCGACTCGAGACAGAGCCTGGTTAGTAATATGTAGGACAAAAGTATAGTACAATAGTTACAATGGTGATGGGCTGGTCTATCAGAGTGAGAACTGAGCAATATCTGCCATACCCATAGCTTACTCTGACTGTTCCTTTTACTTATATATTTTCTAGATCTCAAGTGACGGCGTCTCTAACGTGGATTGACCTCCCAATCTACCAAGATTGGAAGCCAAAGCGTCACATTTTTCCCTTGCCCCTCAACTTTCTCTTCATAATTGCTGAGTGGCACAGGGCCCTGGGTGGGGCTTTGGTTTCCCGGGCGTTTCCGCGCCCTCCTCAGCTCCCCGCCATGGAGTGGCTTCGGTCACCCAGGCTTTATTGTGGTCGGCGGGGAGGGTTCTGTGGGGGCACTCGGTTATGGCCTTGGAATTGCTCGGGGCCTTGGGGCTGTTTGGCCAGGCAGCTTGGGGAACAACAACAACAACAACAACAACAGTAGTTACAAGAAACCAAAAAATGGCTGGTCTTGGAAAATGATGCAAATACAGTAATGCAGTTATTAACCCTTTGGCTGCGGCTATGTTTGGGCTATTTAGGGCATATTCAGGCACTCTTGAATGATAAATCAAGCATCTGCATTAAATGAAGTGTATTCTGCCGAAAACTAGGTGAAAATAGCTTTAAAATTACACCAGAACGGACCCTGTACGTGGTCTGGTTCATCCGCAGTGGTCCCAGTGAAACGCGGGAACCCCGCTATTATGTAACACTCGCTCGCTTGGCTACACTGGTGAGAGAGACAGAGAGAGACCCGCGCGAGACACTAGCTCAGTGAGCCGCTCGGTGCTCTGAGGGTCGGAGGTGGGCCCCTCACGCTCCCGCCCACTGACACTCGATATTTACGTTTTTTACAGGCTTTTAAAGCCTGGAAATTGCTGTAACTTGCCAAAACATTCCAGAACGTCACCTGCAGCGAAAGGGTTAACACTGCTTACTGTCTTGATTGATGGCTATACTCTTGTCTCAATAGCGTAATGCTTAGTGCGCGGAATATTGGTGGGAGTATCCTAGGTTCGAGTCCTTGGAGTACCATATGTATTCATTACTTTCATTGATTTCATTACTTAGATTTATTTGTAAATTAATTGGTGAGTTGGTGAAAACTAATATGAATAGCCTAATGGTTAGTGTGCGGAATTTCGGTGTGAGTATCCTAGGTTCGAGTCCGTGGAGTACCACATGTATTCATTACTTGCATTGATTTCATTAGTGGTGTTTGATTTATTTTGTTGGTGTAATGGTTTAGGTGCTTACGGTCTTTTTCAAGTTGATTTTAATTTGGCATCTCGACATCCTGATTACTCGACTATTAGCAAGATTTTGTAGCGAAATAGGTTGTTCTTTTGTTTCATGATTTTATTTTGCTAAGGCGTTTATCCACATAGCAATTTTGATAAGTTATTTTGCATTTATCTTGTATCGTCCCAGTTTTGGTTTGTTTATTTTACAAGTTTTACATTATAATTACCAAGATTTTGTAGCGAAATAGGTTGTTCTTTTCTTTCAGGATTTTATTTTGCTAAAGCGTTTTTCCACATATAGATTATGTTTAGTGTGTTGTCTTTTCGATAGTTTTTAATTTGAATGCGTTCGTTATATAAATTTGAACAGTAACCTTTGAGGGAGTTTTCAAGTTTTATATTTGATGTCTTGATAGCGTAATGGATAAATGTGCGGAATTTTGGTGCGAGTATCCTAGGTTCGAGTCCTTGGAGTGCCACAATGCATGTATTTGTTGATTTCATTAATTGAGTTTAGAGGTGAAGTTGGTTGGTGGAAAAATCATAATATTTCATAATTTGATTTTGCTAAAGCGTTTTTCCACATAGCGATTTTGTTTAGTGTGATGTCGTTTCGATAGTTTTTTTTATTTTAATGAGTTCGTTATATTAATTTGAACAGTAACTTTTGAGGTAGTTTTAAAGTTTTATATTTTGATTAACTTGCTCATGTAGTAATGTCCACCCTATGTGCTGGATTGTGTTCTTTTATTTATAAATTATTATTATTTTGCTTAAGCGTTGTTTCCACATAGCGATTTTGATCAGTTTGTCTTTTTACTGTGTTCGTCCAAGTTTTGGTTTGTTTATTTTGCAAGTTTTACATTATAATTCCACATAGCGATTTTGATTGGTTCTTTTGTATTTACATTGTCTGGTCCCAGTTTTGATTTGTTTATTTTGCAAGTTTAACATTTGAATTATGATAAGTTGTCCATAATATGATGCAGACACATAGCAGTATCATATATTTCCATCAAGAATCGAGAAATCAAGCGCTAAAGGATTCAATTTACCATCTGCTGGAAGAAGAGTAATTATATGTTTATTTTGAAAGCTTGACAAATTGTGTTTTACAATTGTGTTCTTTTATTTAACTGTCTTGATAGGGTAATAGTTAGTGCGCCGAATGTGGGTGGGAGTATCCTAGGTTTGAGTCCTTGGAGTACCACGTGTATTTGTTGATTTCATTCATTGAGTTTAGAAGTAAAGTTGGTTGGTGAAAAGCTATGAAAGAATTTCATGATTTTATTTTGCTAAGGCGTTGTTTCCACATAGCAATTTTGATGAGTTCTTTCGCCTTTATATTGTCTTAGTCCCAGTTTTGGTTTGTTTATTTTGCAAGTCACAATTTACTAGATTAACTTGCTCATGTAGTAATGTATACCCTATGTGGTGGATTGTGTTCTTTTATTTCTAAATTTTATTTTGCTTAAACGTTGTTTCCACATTGCGATTTTTATAAGTTCTCTTGCCTTTATATTGTCTTTGTCCAAGTTTTGGTTTGTTTATTTTCAAGTTTGACATTATAATTTATAAATGTTATTTTGCTTAATCCTTCCAGCCCGGCTGTCCTTTTATAAGGACACCGCGGCAGATGGGCAGGACCCCGGGTGTCCTTATAAAAGGCAGTAAGCTTGAAAGCCTATTCAGCTTGGTCTCAACGCCATGCGTCCGACGCATGTAAACAAAGCCGGTCATTGCGTCACCGCACCTCCGAAAACAAGGAGACGTCGGATCAATGTTGTTGTATGGTATGACGAAATTAGTGTCTGAAAAGCTCCGATATTGTCAACATCGCGGAAAAATTCGCTCCACGGAAATAGTCATCACAACTGAACCAGTTGACTTAGAGCTCTACTCAACGCTAGTCTACAGATTGGAAACCGCACTATGTTTAGAGATGCGTGGGAAATTTCTAGCAGTTAATATAACAAAGATACGGTAGCCTAGGCCTAGACTTTTTTTGGCCAAATCGCCCGGGTACCCCACACTGTCCTTAGGAGGGCGAGCCCAGGCGGGAAGGGTTAAGCGTTGTTTTCACATAGTGATTTTGATAAGTTATTTTGTGTTTCTGCTGTCTTCGTTTCCGTTTTTGTTTGTCTATTTTGCAAGTTTTACATTATAACTAGAGTAACAGTTGTTATGTATGTATATGTATATTCTGGGGCCCATACCCCATAGGTTGGGGTGGCCTACTTGTTACAGGGACTTAAGTGGATATTTACCATGAATCCCTAGACCGAGCTGGCCATGCTCTTCCCGTCTATCAATGACACGGTGTGGGATCGAAGTACAGACCTATCGATCAGCGACCATACGCACTAACGGCCATAGCACAGCCCGTGGAAACAGATTAACTTGCTCATGTAGTAATGTACACCCTATGTGGTGGATTGTGTTTTTTTATTTATAAATTAAAATTTTATTAAGGGTTTTCCACATAGCGATTTTGCCTTTATATTGTCTTTGTCCAAGTTTTGGTTTGTTTAGTTTGCAAGTTTTACATTTTAAATTATATTATTATTATAAATGTTTATGTTTGATTTACTTTATATATTTACTTTATATATTTACTTTATATATATATTGACTAACCTGCCTTCGGGTATTTATATAATATGTGTACTAACCGAGTGGTGACTGGCTGGGATATTTGGGCCTTCCCTACGACCTGTGCGGGTAGAGGCTTGACTTATCAGGTTGCGGAAGACCCATTTATTCCGACGAGATAAGCCTTTTTTACACCACCCATTTCTCTCTCCCTGTGTCATATTCTTCTTCTTTTCGCACTGGTGAAAAGGGAAATCGTGGCAGATGACCATGTCAACGATGGACCTTGAGACCTCCGAGGGTCCTTGAGATATGGCTAGAGCGGTGAGATTGGATACGACCCCGACTGGTGCACCCTTGCCACTGCGAGGTATTAGCTAGCTGACAGGGACCACTTCATTTAACCCTCTGTGTAGCGGTGATGTACTTTTCATGATATTCTTGAAGGTATTAGACGATTTTGTTCAGCTTGGGAAGGATGTCTACCCATTAAAAGGCTACAGACACTCTCAAGTAATCGCAAGGTCCAGGGTTCGAATCCCGGGTGGACTGTATGAGGTTTTGTCAAGTGGCATTACTTGATTTAAAAGGTCTCAATTAACCCAGATTAACTTGCTCATGTAGTAATGTACACCCTGTGTGGTGGATTGTGTTCTTTTATTTCATTAATTTTGTTTTAGTAAGCGTTGTTTCCACATAGCGATTTTGATAAGTTAATTTGACTTTACAGTATATTGTCTTTGTCCCAGTTTTTGGTTTGCTTTGTTTGCAAGTTTTACATTTTAATTAATCCTTTAAGCTACCATATATATCTTTCCTAAGCTTCACAGAAACGTCTAAGCTGAAATCAAATTAAAAATGCGTTGCCGGTACCGTATGGGTTTAGCTGTATAGGAAGCCTCAGTGGTTGCATAGGGGATAGGTAATAGGGCTGGCTCTAGTGCCGGCTTAGCTATGTTCTAATATCTGTTGCCTTCTAGAGGACGCCGACAGTCGAGCAAACCTCGCAACCAAAATTAACTTATACAGCCTTGGGAAGTTGAATTTCTCACTTCTGTCTTGATAGCGTAATGCATAAATGCGCGGAATTTCGGTGTGAGCATCCCATGTTCGAGTCCTTGGAGTGCCACATGTATTTGTTGATTGCATTAATTGAGTTTAGAAGTAAAGTTGGTTGCCTGAATTGTGTTAGTTAAACCTTTTCATTACTGGTGCCGTGCTTTGAACTTTATTGTAGCTACCAATAGACTATTTTAATCAGTTCAAAATGGGCCTCCAGCAATTAATAAGGTTGATAGTATCTCTAACTATTTATAGTATCACAGATCCTTCTTAAACTTCAAAAAATCATCTAAATATAGATAGAATATAATTATAGACATAGAGAGTACAGAAGGGGTTAGGATGTTATAAAGGCCACAGGTCCGACTATCATAGGTGCGCTACAAATACCACACGATGCAGGGTATGCTGTCAGGATCACAACAGGGAACACTGTACTGTAGTAAAAAAACACAAAATGGGAGAAGAAACCTCCGAGAAATGTGACAACTGCAAAGAAGGCCACTGGGCATGCTAGCAAAATGTATGGAAAACTCTAAGTCATATTAAAAACCCTGAGAACCAGCAAATAATGAGTTTTTCCGTACATTTTGGAAGCTTGCCCAGTAGCCTTCTTTGCAGTTGTCACATTTCTCGGAGGTTTCTTCTCCCATTTTGAGTTTTTTTTACTACAGTGTTCCTTGTTGTGATCCTGACAGCATACCCTGCATCGTGTGGTATTTGTAATAATAATAATAATAATAATATTTATTCAGTTAGCAATTTACAGAGTTGGTACCACATAGTATGTTACAAATATATATGACATGTACCAGCCTTGCATAATTCCAACTAAGGATAGCCCAATAAGGCCGTTAGGCGTATTTCCATTGGGGTCCTTGTGGGATTAGGTTAGCTGGGGAAATGGGGAGGATAAAGAAATAGATACTTTAGAGAAAGTATTTCTAGGGGGTTATTTTAAGATACCTTACATCCTATAGTAAATATCAGTAATCCGTAATCAGTAATCATTTCAGTTTGGTTTGTCTATCTCTTATGTCGTATTTAGTAGTAGACATAAGCTTGGTGCTCCCTTCTCGCAGCTGTCCGGTTCAGGTGTTCCTTCAGGCTACGTCTGAAGGAATACAGTGTTCTCTTTTCACGGACTGACTGGGGTAGGTCGTTCCAGTCTTTGATGGCAGTGAAGAAGAATGTTTGCTTACCCTGTCCTTGGATTCTCGGGACCTTAAAATTAAACATCCTGTTTCTTATATTATGTCCACTCCTCTCATTTGCGCATCTCATGTAGCGCACCTATGATAGTCAGACCTTTGGCCTTTATGACATGTTAACCCCTTCTTTAATCTCTATGTCTATAATTTTATTCTATCTATATTTTGACAATTATTTTAAGTTTAAGAAGGAGCTGTGATACTAAAAATATTTAAATAGTTTGAAGCTTGTTAATTGCTGGAGGTCCTTTTTCAACTGATTAAAATAGTCTATTGGTAGCCACAGTAAAGTTTAAAGCACGGCACAGTACTGAAAAAGTGAAAATGTTAACTAGAAACGCTATAGTATATTAATTAAAACTAGGCCAAACCTCTTGAATACTAACCTCTAGACCTGATCACATTCTAAGGAGAACTCCCAAGAAAAAATGAGCTACCGTATGCAGCGTTGGGAACTTCTCACCGAGACGCTATGAACTCCATATCATAGCGTCTTGGTGAGAAGTTCCCAACGCTGCATACGGTAGGTCATTTTTTCTTGGGAGTTCTCCTTAGAAAGTGATCAGGTCTAGAGGTTAGTATTCAAGAGGTTTGGCCGACTTTTAATGAATATACTATAGCGTTTCCAGTATTTATTATGCGTGTTTTATGTTTATCGAAAGTCTGTACAGCCATTCTTGACTTAGTTGCCTGAATTTAATGTTTTTAATGATTACACTTCATAAATTAGTGAACGAAATTCACTCTGCTTCAAAATTCCTCACTTGACCCCTTCACCGCCATTGCTATTTTCATCGTATTCTGGATTTATGTATGTACGGTCGAGGTTAATCAGTGTTGTCAGATATTTCACAAAGTTTCGGACACTGACTAATACTCTGAGGGATAAGCACTTTTCCCAGTAACTAAAGGTACCAATTACACTTGTTAAGCGAAAACCACTGGAATCTATGACAACACCCCCGATTGTACACTCGGTCCAAAAAGTATCTGCACCCCTACGCTGATCATCAGGTGTGTACAGCTCGATAGGGTTGGTACCTCTGCCTGCTACTATATCCGATCGTCTCTGACACACTCTGACATCAGCGTAGGGGTGTAGATACTTTTTTGACCGAGTGTACATACATAAATCCAGAATACGATGAAAATAATGATGGCGGTGAAGGGGTTAAGTGAGGAATTTCTGTTTTGTATATTATGTTTCATATTTTTTTTTGCTAAATATTTTGTTCCACATACAGTACTGTATTGACTTTGATTAGTTGTTTTTTGTCTTTATATTGTGTTCTCCCAGTTTTGGATGATATTAAAATTGGCTACTGACTAACTTTAGGAATAAAATGCAAGTTGTTACATATATTTTCTTTTCTTTTCAGGTCAAGTCTTCCCATGATGTAGGAACAATCTGTTGGCTGTTGCCGTGGTGGTATGGCTGCCTGGTCCCGGCCTCTACTGCTTTAAGAAATGTAAGTACAGTACTGTATATTCATAATCGTTTTGTTTTTGGTTGCTTAGTTTATCATAATGTATGTTCCATCAATTGTGTCTATTCAATGAACTTCCAGTTACTTAAGCAGTTGACTTGTGTTGATGCTTTTAATAAACCAGAGAAGTCGCACCTATTTCTGAAGGCTTATGATACTGCGGATCATAGAGTTACTGTACTGATGACTATAAACATATAGTTTTTGTTTGAAAAATTGAAGTTAATGCGAGCGCTCGTGAATCATCTTTGAGAATTGGCGCTCCTACAATACAGTACCAGCCTATTATTATTATTATTATTATTATTATTATTATTATTATTATTATTATCTACAGTTGTTGGCTTTGTTGTACTTTGTCGTGTACGGTGGCGCTAATAAGTCATGTCCCAGCTGTCATTACGTTTGGCCCGCTCTGTGCTGTATTAATGTCTGTCAGATGTTGAATAGGGTGGGTAAGTGTAGGAACATGTTTGTATATTTCACTCGATATGAAGAAATGAAGGTTAGATATTGCTGATACTAATTGATCAAAATATAGTTGGTGCCGAGACATGACTTATTAGCGCCACTGTACTTTGTCGTGTACTATTATGCATTTCTATGGTTGGTGTTTACTTGTGTCTATTTTGATTGTATTGTTCTTTGCATGGGTACTTTATATATTGGTTAGACACTTATGTTTTTCAGTATGGCTTGATTCGAGTGGTTTGTTTTGTCATTGGAACTCTCCATGAATCATTATTTCCCTTCCTATGACTTCAAACTCTTGTGTGTCCAGGAATTTTTGCTCGAACGTCCTTTGATCTTAGCCCTGTCACTCTTTCAACTCTGGGGAAGGCACTCGCTACAGGCAAGTCTGCCTTTTGTCTCCCTCACTCACATAGAAAAAAAGAATAGGTTTTGCTTGTGTATGGGTTTATATTTGATGGGTTCTGTTTGCTTGAATATTTTTTATATTTACTTTGATATTTTCTCTACTTGTCAATTGCCTCCTGTTGTTGCTCCCTTTTCTTTTCTTGTCTGCTGTTGCTAGTTTCTTTGTGCTTATATCAATTGTCCTGTTTGGATATTATGTTAGTTTCCCGAATGTTTGGCGTTATGTTGCTTTAGTTGTTTATCTTATATTGTTTGCATAACCCCTTCATGATTGACACATTTTGAAAGTACAGTAACTTAGCTATCATTTTACATTTTTTTTGTCCGTTAACCCTTTGAGTACCAGAAGTAACTTGGGTATCATTTTACATTGTTATTGTCCGTTATCCCTTTTGAGTTTTTTTTTTAATTTTGACCTATTTTTAGGCCCCCTAGGCCTATTTTAAAGTTTAAAAACTCCATAGACGAGTTATTTATGAACGGATTTAGTTTAAATTTATACCATAAGTACACTTTGGCAAGCTGAATCGAATGGCGCAAACATATTTAAAATTGGACCATTAGTTTAGGATTTCGATTTTGACGGGCCTTCCTGGAGGGCCCAGGGGACCGTTTTTTGGACTTTAAAAGTCCTCTGTAGCCCAAACTATAAGTCCTAGGGAATTCTACTTGGTGCCATTCGATTTTTCTCGCCGAGCTGCTTCTAGACACGGTCTTAGATTTCATTTTCGCCCAGCCATTCGCCCAGAATCGAACAAAAAATCTCAAAAAACCTTGGGTTTAAGCCCAGGCAAATCGGTGATTTTGGTCGAATTTTGACTTGTCAATATTATTACATATTTGGATTCGTCTCGCCGTTGTGGATTCAACGGTATATTTTGTTTTTAATTTTGAAGGATTTTTAGGCCCCCTAGGCCTATTTTAAAGTTTAAAAACTCCATAGACGAGTTATTTATGAATGGATTTAGTTTAAATTTTTACCATAAGTACACTTTGGCAAGCTGAATCGATTGGCGCAAACAGAATTAAAATCGGACCATTAGTTTAGGATTTCGATTTTGACGGGCCTTCCTGGAGGGCCCAGGGGACCGTTTTTTGGACTTTAAAAGTCCTCTGTAGCCCAAACTATAAGTCCTAGGGAATTCTACTTGGTGCCATTCGATTTTTCTCGCCGAGCTGCTTCTAGACACGGTCTTAGATTTCATTTTCGCCCAGCCATTCGCCCAGAATCGAAAAAAAAATCTCAAAAAACCTTGGGTTTAAGCCCAGGCAAATCTGTGATTTTGGTCGAATTTTGACTTGTCAATATTATTACATATTTGGATTCGTCTCGCCGTTGCGGATTCAACGGTATATTTTTTTTTAATTTTGAAGGATTTTTAGGCCCCCTAGGCCTATTTTAAAGTTTAAAAACTCCATAGACGAATTATTTATGAATGGATTTAGTTTAAATTTATACCATAAGTACACTTTGGCAAGCTGAATCGAATGGCGCAAACAGAATTAAAATCGGACCATTAGTTTAGGATTTCGATTTTGACGGGCCTTCCTGGAGGGCCCAGGGGACCGTTTTTTGGACTTTAAAAGTCCTCTGTAGCCCAAACTATAAGTCCTAGGGAATTCTACTTGGTGCCATTCGATTTTTCTCGCCGAGCTGCTTCTAGACACGGTCTTAGATTTCATTTTCGCCCAGCCATTCGCCCAGAATCGAACAAAAAATCTCAAAAAACCTTGGGTTTAAGCCCAGGCAAATCTGTGATTTTGGTCGAATTTTGACTTGTCAATATTATTACATATTTGGATTCGTCTCGCCGTTGCGGATTCAACGGTATATTTTGTTTTTAATTTTGAAGGATTTTTAGGCCCCCTAGGCCTATTTTAAAGTTTAAAAACTCCATAGACGAGTTATTTATGAATGGATTTAGTTTAAATTTTTACCATAAGTACACTTTGGCAAGCTGAATCGAATGGCGCAAACAGAATTAAAATCGGACCATTAGTTTAGGATTTCGATTTTGACGGGCCTTCCTGGAGGGCCCAGGGGACCGTTTTTTGGACTTTAAAAGTCCTCTGTAGCCCAAACTATAAGTCCTAGGGAATTCTACTTGGTGCCATTCGATTTTTCTCGCCGAGCTGCTTCTAGACACGGTCTTAGATTTCATTTTCGCCCAGCCATTCGCCCAGAATCGAAAACAAAATCTCAAAAAACCTTAAGCCCAGGCAAATCTGTGATTTTGGTCGAATTTTGACTTGTCAATATTATTACATATTTGGATTCGTCTCGCCGTTGCGGATTCAACGGTATATTTTGTTTTTAATTTTGAAGGATTTTTAGGCCCCCTAGGCCTATTTTAAAGTTTAAAAACTCCATAGACGAATTATTTATGAACGGATTTAGTTTAAATTTATACCATAAGTACACTTTGGCAAGCTGAATCGAATGGCGCAAACAGAATTAAAATCGGACCATTAGTTTAGGATTTCGATTTTGACGGGCCTTCCTGGAGGGCCCAGGGGACCGTTTTTTGGACTTTAAAAGTCCTCTGTAGCCCAAACTATAAGTCCTAGGGAATTCTACTTGGTGCCATTCGATTTTTCTCGCCGAGCTGCTTCTAGACACGGTCTTAGATTTCATTTTCGCCCAGCCATTCGCCCAGAATCGAAAAAAAAATCTCAAAAAACCTTGGGTTTAAGCCCAGGCAAATCTGTGATTTTGGTCGAATTTTGACTTGTCAATATTATTACATATTTGGATTCGTCTCGCCGTTGCGGATTCAACGGTATATTTTTTTTTTAATTTTGAAGGATTTTTAGGCCCCCTAGGCCTATTTTAAAGTTTAAAAACTCCATAGAAGAGTTATTTATGAATGGATTTAGTTTAAATTTATACCATAAGTACACTTTGGCAAGCTGAATCGAATGGCGCAAACAGAATTAAAATCGGACCATTAGTTTAGGATTTCGATTTTGACGGGCCTTCCTGGAGGGCCCAGGGGACCGTTTTTTGGACTTTAAAAGTCCTCTGTAGCCCAAACTATAAGTCCTAGGGAATTCTACTTGGTGCCATTCGATTTTTCTCGCCGAGCTGCTTCTAGACACGGTCTTAGATTTCATTTTCGCCCAGCCATTCGCCCAGAATCGAAAACAAAATCTCAAAAAACCTTGGGTTTTGCCCAGGCAAATCGGTGATTTTGGTCGAATTTTGACTTGTCAATATTATTACATATTTGGATTCGTCTCGCCGTTGCGGATTCAACGGTATATTTTTTTTTTAATTTTGAAGGATTTTTAGGCCCCCTAGGCCTATTTTAAAGTTTAAAAACTCCATAGACGAATTATTTATGAACGGATTTAGTTTAAATTTATACCATAAGTACACTTTGGCAAGCTGAATCGAATGGCGCAAACAGAATTAAAATCGGACCATTAGTTTAGGATTTCGATTTTGACGGGCCTTCCTGGAGGGCCCAGGGGACCGTTTTTGGACTTTAAAAGTCCTCTGTAGCCCAAACTATAAGTCCTAGGGAATTCTACTTGGTGCCATTCGATTTTTCTCGCCGAGCTGCTTCTAGACACGGTCTTAGATTTCATTTTCGCCCAGCCATTCGCCCAGAATCGAAAAAAAAATCTCAAAAAACCTTGGGTTTAAGCCCAGGCAAATCTGTGATTTTGGTCGAATTTTGACTTGTCAATATTATTACATATTTGGATTCGTCTCGCCGTTGCGGATTCAACGGTATATTTTGTTTTAATTTTGAAGGATTTTTAGGCCCCCTAGGCCTATTTTAAAGTTTAAAAACTCCATAGACGAGTTATTTATGAACGGATTTAGTTTAAATTTATACCATAAGTACACTTTGGCAAGCTGAATCGAATGGCGCAAACAGAATTAAAATCGGACCATTAGTTTAGGATTTCGATTTTGACGGGCCTTCCTGGAGGGCCCAGGGGACCGTTTTTTGGACTTTAAAAGTCCTCTGTAGCCCAAACTATAAGTCCTAGGGAATTCTACTTGGTGCCATTCGATTTTTCTCGCCGAGCTGCTTCTAGACACGGTCTTAGATTTCATTTTCGCCCAGCCATTCGCCCAGAATCGAACAAAAAATCTCAAAAAACCTTGGGTTTAAGCCCAGGCAAATCGGTGATTTTGGTCGAATTTTGACTTGTCAATATTATTACATATTTGGATTCGTCTCGCCGTTGTGGATTCAACGGTATATTTTGTTTTTAATTTTGAAGGATTTTTAGGCCCCCTAGGCCTATTTTAAAGTTTAAAAACTCCATAGACGAATTATTTATGAACGGATTTAGTTTAAATTTATACCATAAGTACATTTTGGCAAGCTGAATCGAATGGCGCAAACAGAATTAAAATCGGACCATTAGTTTAGGATTTCGATTTTGACGGGCCTTCCTGGAGGGCCCAGGGGACCGTTTTTTGGACTTTAAAAGTCCTCTGTAGCCCAAACTATAAGTCCTAGGGAATTCTACTTGGTGCCATTCGATTTTTCTCGCCGAGCTGCTTCTAGACACGGTCTTAGATTTCATTTTCGCCCAGCCATTCGCCCAGAATCGAAAAAAAAATCTCAAAAAACCTTGGGTTTAAGCCCAGGCAAATCGGTGATTTTGGTCGAATTTTGACTTGTCAATATTATTACATATTTGGATTCGTCTCGCCGTTGCGGATTCAACGGTATATTTTTTTTTTAATTTTGAAGGATTTTTAGGCCCCCTAGGCCTATTTTAAAGTTTAAAAACTCCATAGACGAATTATTTATGAACGGATTTAGTTTAAATTTATACCATAAGTACACTTTGGCAAGCTGAATCGAATGGCGCAAACAGAATTAAAATCGGACCATTAGTTTAGGATTTCGATTTTGACGGGCCTTCCTGGAGGGCCCAGGGGACCGTTTTTTGGACTTTAAAAGTCCTCTGTAGCCCAAACTATAAGTCCTAGGGAATTCTACTTGGTGCCATTCGATTTTTCTCGCCGAGCTGCTTCTAGACACGGTCTTAGATTTCATTTTCGCCGAGCCATTCGCCCAGAATCGAAAAAAAAATCTCAAAAAACCTTGGGTTTTGCCCAGGCAAATCGGTGATTTTGGTCGAATTTTGACTTGTCAATATTATTACATATTTGGATTCGTCTCGCCGTTGCGGATTCAACGGTATATTTTGTTTTTAATTTTGAAGGATTTTTAGGCCCCCTAGGCCTATTTTAAAGTTTAAAAACTCCATAGACGAGTTATTTATGAATGGATTTAGTTTAAATTTTTACCATAAGTACACTTTGGCAAGCTGAATCGAATGGCGCAAACAGAATTAAAATCGGACCATTAGTTTAGGATTTCGATTTTGACGGGCCTTCCTGGAGGGCCCAGGGGACCGTTTTTTGGACTTTAAAAGTCCTCTGTAGCCCAAACTATAAGTCCTAGGGAATTCTACTTGGTGCCATTCGATTTTTCTCGCCGAGCTGCTTCTAGACACGGTCTTAGATTTCATTTTCGCCCAGCCATTCGCCCAGAATCGAAAACAAAATCTCAAAAAACCTTGGGTTTAAGCCCAGGCAAATCTGTGATTTTGGTCGAATTTTGACTTGTCAATATTATTACATATTTGGATTCGTCTCGCCGTTGCGGATTCAACGGTATATTTTTTTTTAATTTTGAAGGATTTTTAGGCCCCCTAGGCCTATTTTAAAGTTTAAAAACTCCATAGACGAGTTATTTATGAACGGATTTAGTTTAAATTTATACCATAAGTACACTTTGGCAAGCTGAATCGAATGGCGCAAACAGAATTAAAATCGGACCATTAGTTTAGGATTTCGATTTTGACGGGCCTTCCTGGAGGGCCCAGGGGACCGTTTTTTGGACTTTAAAAGTCCTCTGTAGCCCAAACTATAAGTCCTAGGGAATTCTACTTGGTGCCATTCGATTTTTCTCGCCGAGCTGCTTCTAGACACGGTCTTAGATTTCATTTTCGCCCAGCCATTCGCCCAGAATCGAACAAAAAATCTCAAAAAACCTTGGGTTTTTGCCCAGGCAAATCTGTGATTTTGGTCGAATTTTGACTTGTCAATATTATTACATATTTGGATTCGTCTCGCCGTTGCGGATTCAACGGTATATTTTTTTTTTAATTTTGAAGGATTTTTAGGCCCCCTAGGCCTATTTTAAAGTTTAAAAACTCCATAGACGAATTATTTATGAACGGATTTAGTTTAAATTTATACCATAAGTACACTTTGGCAAGCTGAATCGAATGGCGCAAACAGAATTAAAATCGGACCATTAGTTTAGGATTTCGATTTTGACGGGCCTTCCTGGAGGGCCCAGGGGACCGTTTTTTGGACTTTAAAAGTCCTCTGTAGCCCAAACTATAAGTCCTAGGGAATTCTACTTGGTGCCATTCGATTTTTCTCGCCGAGCTGCTTCTAGACACGGTCTTAGATTTCATTTTCGCCCAGCCATTCGCCCAGAATCGAACAAAAAATCTCAAAAAACCTTGGGTTTAAGCCCAGGCAAATCGGTGATTTTGGTCGAATTTTGACTTGTCAATATTATTACATATTTGGATTCGTCTCGCCGTTGTGGATTCAACGGTATATTTTGTTTTTAATTTTGAAGGATTTTTAGGCCCCCTAGGCCTATTTTAAAGTTTAAAAACTCCATAGACGAATTATTTATGAACGGATTTAGTTTAAATTTATACCATAAGTACATTTTGGCAAGCTGAATCGAATGGCGCAAACAGAATTAAAATCGGACCATTAGTTTAGGATTTCGATTTTGACGGGCCTTCCTGGAGGGCCCAGGGGACCGTTTTTTGGACTTTAAAAGTCCTCTGTAGCCCAAACTATAAGTCCTAGGGAATTCTACTTGGTGCCATTCGATTTTTCTCGCCGAGCTGCTTCTAGACACGGTCTTAGATTTCATTTTCGCCCAGCCATTCGCCCAGAATCGAACAAAAAATCTCAAAAACCTTGGGTTTTTGCCCAGGCAAATCGGTGATTTTGGTCGAATTTTGACTTGTCAATATTATTACATATTTGGATTCGTCTCGCCGTTGCGGATTCAACGGTATATTTTGTTTTTAATTTTGAAGGATTTTTAGGCCCCCTAGGCCTATTTTAAAGTTTAAAAACTCCATAGACGAGTTATTTATGAACGGATTTAGTTTAAATTTATACCATAAGTACACTTTGGCAAGCTGAATCGAATGGCGCAAACAGAATTAAAATCGGACCATTAGTTTAGGATTTCGATTTTGACGGGCCTTCCTGGAGGGCCCAGGGGACCGTTTTTTGGACTTTAAAAGTCCTCTGTAGCCCAAACTATAAGTCCTAGGGAATTCTACTTGGTGCCATTCGATTTTTCTCGCCGAGCTGCTTCTAGACACGGTCTTAGATTTCATTTTCGCCGAGCCATTCGCCCAGAATCGAACAAAATCTCAAAAAACCTTGGGTTTAAGCCCAGGCAAATCGGTGATTTTGGTCGAATTTTGACTTGTCAATATTATTACATATTTGGATTCGTCTCGCCGTTGCGGATTCAACGGTATATTTTGTTTTTAATTTTGAAGGATTTTTAGGCCCCCTAGGCCTATTTTAAAGTTTAAAAACTCCATAGACGAATTATTTATGAACGGATTTAGTTTAAATTTATACCATAAGTACACTTTGGCAAGCTGAATCGAATGGCGCAAACAGAATTAAAATCGGACCATTAGTTTAGGATTTCGATTTTGACGGGCCTTCCTGGAGGGCCCAGGGGACCGTTTTTTGGACTTTAAAAGTCCTCTGTAGCCCAAACTATAAGTCCTAGGGAATTCTACTTGGTGCCATTCGATTTTTCTCGCCGAGCTGCTTCTAGACACGGTCTTAGATTTCATTTTCGCCCAGCCATTCGCCCAGAATCGAACAAAAAATCTCAAAAAACCTTGGGTTTTGCCCAGGCAAATCGGTGATTTTGGTCGAATTTTGACTTGTCAATATTATTACATATTTGGATTCGTCTCGCCGTTGCGGATTCAACGGTATATTTTGTTTTTAATTTTGAAGGATTTTTAGGCCCCCTAGGCCTATTTTAAAGTTTAAAAACTCCATAGACGAATTATTTATGAACGGATTTAGTTTAAATTTATACCATAAGTACATTTTGGCAAGCTGAATCGAATGGCGCAAACAGAATTAAAATCGGACCATTAGTTTAGGATTTCGATTTTGACGGGCCTTCCTGGAGGGCCCAGGGGACCGTTTTTTGGACTTTAAAAGTCCTCTGTAGCCCAAACTATAAGTCCTAGGGAATTCTACTTGGTGCCATTCGATTTTTCTCGCCGAGCTGCTTCTAGACACGGTCTTAGATTTCATTTTCGCCCAGCCATTCGCCCAGAATCGAACAAAAAATCTCAAAAAACCTTGGGTTTAAGCCCAGGCAAATCTGTGATTTTGGTCGAATTTTGACTTGTCAATATTATTACATATTTGGATTCGTCTCGCCGTTGTGGATTCAACGGTATATTTTGTTTTTAATTTTGAAGGATTTTTAGGCCCCCTAGGCCTATTTTAAAGTTTAAAAACTCCATAAACGAGTTATTTATGAATGGATTTAGTTTAAATTTTTACCATAAGTACACTTTGGCAAGCTGAATCGAATGGCGCAAACAGAATTAAAATCGGACCATTAGTTTAGGATTTCGATTTTGACGGGCCTTCCTGGAGGGCCCAGGGGACCGTTTTTTTGGACTTTAAAAGTCCTCTGTAGCCCAAACTATAAGTCCTAGGGAATTCTACTTGGTGCCATTCGATTTTTCTCGCCGAGCTGCTTCTAGACACGGTCTTAGATTTCATTTTCGCCCAGCCATTCGCCCAGAATCGAAAAAAATATCTCAAAAAACCTTGGGTTTAAGCCCAGGCAAATCTGTGATTTTGGTCGAATTTTGACTTGTCAATATTATTACATATTTGGATTCGTCTCGCCGTTGCGGATTCAACGGTATATTTTTTTTAATTTTGAAGGATTTTTAGGCCCCCTAGGCCTATTTTAAAGTTTAAAAACTCCATAGACGAATTATTTATGAACGGATTTAGTTTAAATTTATACCATAAGTACACTTTGGCAAGCTGAATCGAATGGCGCAAACAGAATTAAAATCGGACCATTAGTTTAGGATTTCGATTTTGACGGGCCTTCCTGGAGGGCCCAGGGGACCGTTTTTTGGACTTTAAAAGTCCTCTGTAGCCCAAACTATAAGTCCTAGGGAATTCTACTTGGTGCCATTCGATTTTTCTCGCCGAGCTGCTTCTAGACACGGTCTTAGATTTCATTTTCGCCCAGCCATTCGCCCAGAATCGAAAAAAAATCTCAAAAAACCTTGGGTTTTTGCCCAGGCAAATCTGTGATTTTGGTCGAATTTTGACTTGTCAATATTATTACATATTTGGATTCGTCTCGCCGTTGCGGATTCAACGGTATATTTTGTTTTAATTTTGATTTTTAGGCCCCCTAGGCCTATTTTAAAGTTTAAAAACTCCATAGACGAGTTATTTATGAATGGATTTAGTTTAAATTTTTACCATAAGTACACTTTGGCAAGCTGAATCGAATGGCGCAAACAGAATTAAAATCGGACCATTAGTTTAGGATTTCGATTTTGACGGGCCTTCCTGGAGGGCCCAGGGGACCGTTTTTTGGACTTTAAAAGTCCTCTGTAGCCCAAACTATAAGTCCTAGGGAATTCTACTTGGTGCCATTCGATTTTTCTCGCCGAGCTGCTTCTAGACACGGTCTTAGATTTCATTTTCGCCCAGCCATTCGCCCAGAATCGAAAAAAAAATCTCAAAAAACCTTGGGTTTAAGCCCAGGCAAATCTGTGATTTTGGTCGAATTTTGACTTGTCAATATTATTACATATTTGGATTCGTCTCGCCGTTGCGGATTCAACGGTATATTTTGTTTTTAATTTTGAAGGATTTTTAGGCCCCCTAGGCCTATTTTAAAGTTTAAAAACTCCATAGAAGAGTTATTTATGAATGGATTTAGTTTAAATTTTTACCATAAGTACACTTTGGCAAGCTGAATCGAATGGCGCAAACAGAATTAAAATCGGACCATTAGTTTAGGATTTCGATTTTGACGGGCCTTCCTGGAGGGCCCAGGGGACCGTTTTTTGGACTTTAAAAGTCCTCTGTAGCCCAAACTATAAGTCCTAGGGAATTCTACTTGGTGCCATTCGATTTTTCTCGCCGAGCTGCTTCTAGACACGGTCTTAGATTTCATTTTCGCCCAGCCATTCGCCCAGAATCGAAAAAAAAATCTCAAAAAACCTTGGGTTTTGCCCAGGCAAATCTGTGATTTTGGTCGAATTTTGACTTGTCAATATTATTACATATTTGGATTCGTCTCGCCGTTGCGGATTCAACGGTATATTTTGTTTTTAATTTTGAAGGATTTTTAGGCCCCCTAGGCCTATTTTAAAGTTTAAAAACTCCATAGACGAATTATTTATGAACGGATTTAGTTTAAATTTATACCATAAGTACACTTTGGCAAGCTGAATCGAATGGCGCAAACAGAATTAAAATCGGACCATTAGTTTAGGATTTCGATTTTGACGGGCCTTCCTGGAGGGCCCAGGGGACCGTTTTTTGGACTTTAAAAGTCCTCTGTAGCCCAAACTATAAGTCCTAGGGAATTCTACTTGGTGCCATTCGATTTTTCTCGCCGAGCTGCTTCTAGACACGGTCTTAGATTTCATTTTCGCCCAGCCATTCGCCCAGAATCGAAAACAAAATCTCAAAAAACCTTGGGTTTTTGCCCAGGCAAATCTGTGATTTTGGTCGAATTTTGACTTGTCAATATTATTACATATTTGGATTCGTCTCGCCGTTGCGGATTCAACGGTATATTTTGTTTTTAATTTTGAAGGATTTTTAGGCCCCCTAGGCCTATTTTAAAGTTTAAAAACTCCATAGACGAGTTATTTATGAACGGATTTAGTTTAAATTTATACCATAAGTACACTTTGGCAAGCTGAATCGAATGGCGCAAACAGAATTAAAATCGGACCATTAGTTTAGGATTTCGATTTTGACGGGCCTTCCTGGAGGGCCCAGGGGACCGTTTTTTGGACTTTAAAAGTCCTCTGTAGCCCAAACTATAAGTCCTAGGGAATTCTACTTGGTGCCATTCGATTTTTCTCGCCGAGCTGCTTCTAGACACGGTCTTAGATTTCATTTTCGCCCAGCCATTCGCCCAGAATCGAAAACAAAATCTCAAAAAACCTTGGGTTTTTGCCCAGGCAAATCTGTGATTTTGGTCGAATTTTGACTTGTCAATATTATTACATATTTGGATTCGTCTCGCCGTTGCGGATTCAACGGTATATTTTGTTTTTAATTTTGAAGGATTTTTAGGCCCCCTAGGCCTATTTTAAAGTTTAAAAACTCCATAGACGAATTATTTATGAACGGATTTAGTTTAAATTTATACCATAAGTACACTTTGGCAAGCTGAATCGAATGGCGCAAACAGAATTAAAATCGGACCATTAGTTTAGGATTTCGATTTTGACGGGCCTTCCTGGAGGGCCCAGGGGACCGTTTTTTGGACTTTAAAAGTCCTCTGTAGCCCAAACTATAAGTCCTAGGGAATTCTACTTGGTGCCATTCGATTTTTCTCGCCGAGCTGCTTCTAGACACGGTCTTAGATTTCATTTTCGCCCAGCCATTCGCCCAGAATCGAAAAAAAAATCTCAAAAAACCTTGGGTTTTTGCCCAGGCAAATCTGTGATTTTGGTCGAATTTTGACTTGTCAATATTATTACATATTTGGATTCGTCTCGCCGTTGCGGATTCAACGGTATATTTTGTTTTTAATTTTGAAGGATTTTTAGGCCCCCTAGGCCTATTTTAAAGTTTAAAAACTCCATAGAAGAGTTATTTATGAATGGATTTAGTTTAAATTTTTACCATAAGTACACTTTGGCAAGCTGAATCGAATGGCGCAAACAGAATTAAAATCGGACCATTAGTTTAGGATTTCGATTTTGACGGGCCTTCCTGGAGGGCCCAGGGGACCGTTTTTTGGACTTTAAAAGTCCTCTGTAGCCCAAACTATAAGTCCTAGGGAATTCTACTTGGTGCCATTCGATTTTTCTCGCCGAGCTGCTTCTAGACACGGTCTTAGATTTCATTTTCGCCCAGCCATTCGCCCAGAATCGAACAAAAAATCTCAAAAAACCTTGGGTTTAAGCCCAGGCAAATCTGTGATTTTGGTCGAATTTTGACTTCCTGGAGGGCCCAGGGGACCGTTTTTTGGACTTTAAAAGTCCTCTGTAGCCCAAACTATAAGTCCTAGGGAATTCTACTTGGTGCCATTCGATTTTTCTCGCCGAGCTGCTTCTAGACACGGTCTTAGATTTCATTTTCGCCCAGCCATTCGCCCAGAATCGAAAAAAAAATCTCAAAAAACCTTGGGTTTTGCCCAGGCAAATCTGTGATTTTGGTCGAATTTTGACTTGTCAATATTATTACATATTTGGATTCGTCTCGCCGTTGCGGATTCAACGGTATATTTTGTTTTTAATTTTGAAGGATTTTTAGGCCCCCTAGGCCTATTTTAAAGTTTAAAAACTCCATAGAAGAGTTATTTATGAATGGATTTAGTTTAAATTTTACCATAAGTACACTTTGGCAAGCTGAATCGAATGGCGCAAACAGAATTAAAATCGGACCATTAGTTTAGGATTTCGATTTTGACGGGCCTTCCTGGAGGGCCCAGGGGACCGTTTTTTGGACTTTAAAAGTCCTCTGTAGCCCAAACTATAAGTCCTAGGGAATTCTACTTGGTGCCATTCGATTTTTCTCGCCGAGCTGCTTCTAGACACGGTCTTAGATTTCATTTTCGCCCAGCCATTCGCCCAGAATCGAAAACAAAATCTCAAAAAACCTTGGGTTTTTGCCCAGGCAAATCTGTGATTTTGGTCGAATTTTGACTTGTCAATATTATTACATATTTGGATTCGTCTCGCCGTTGCGGATTCAACGGTATATTTGTTTTTAATTTTGAAGGATTTTTAGGCCCCCTAGGCCTATTTTAAAGTTTAAAAACTCCATAGACGAATTATTTATGAACGGATTTAGTTTAAATTTATACCATAAGTACACTTTGGCAAGCTGAATCGAATGGCGCAAACAGAATTAAAATCGGACCATTAGTTTAGGATTTCGATTTTGACGGGCCTTCCTGGAGGGCCCAGGGGACCGTTTTTTGGACTTTAAAAGTCCTCTGTAGCCCAAACTATAAGTCCTAGGGAATTCTACTTGGTGCCATTCGATTTTTCTCGCCGAGCTGCTTCTAGACACGGTCTTAGATTTCATTTTCGCCCAGCCATTCGCCCAGAATCGAACAAAAAATCTCAAAAAACCTTGGGTTTTTGCCCAGGCAAATCTGTGATTTTGGTCGAATTTTGACTTGTCAATATTATTACATATTTGGATTCGTCTCGCCGTTGCGGATTCAACGGTATATTTTTTTTTAATTTTGAAGGATTTTTAGGCCCCCTAGGCCTATTTTAAAGTTTAAAAACTCCATAGACGAGTTATTTATGAATGGATTTAGTTTAAATTTTTACCATAAGTACACTTTGGCAAGCTGAATCGAATGGTGCAAACAGAATTAAACTCGGACCATTAGTTTAGGATTTCGATTTTAATTATAAAATGCTTTTATTTGTATAATTAACCATCAGTATATGCTCAGGCAGGTCCTTACTATGTTGAATTTCTCATTACCAATAATTTATGACTTTATTAAAGATCAGTATATGCTCAGGCACATTCCCTTTTATTTAGTTATACTTTTATTAATCTTTACTTGGTTTAATGACTCCATATTATTGGTACATGTACACTCTGATGCCAGTCTCTAAGCCACTCATTCATTTATATTCTTGTTAAGTCCATGATTATTTATATGAATCAGTCACTTGAACCAGTTGTCCATTGTATCCATGAAGTTATTAAGTTATTTCCATAGCAATTTTGATTAGTTCCTTTGAGTATCTTGTGTAGTCCAAGTTTGGTTTGTTTATTTTGAAAGTTTTAAATTATAATTTGGCAAAGCCAAATGTTACAAGGTTTATTGAGAAACATACGTAACCAAGTCAATTTTATTAGACAGAAATAACAATAAGTTTTAAAGGTTTATAATAGTTGTTAATTATAATAATCATTCATAAAACATACATGGTCACAAAAAAATATCCAGTACCCAAAGAAATTACAGTACAATCTTTTAGTAACTGTTCAGTTTCAGTTATTTTGCATGTCCAATAACTTTAGTCAATGCTGCTTTAGTTATATCATAACTTGTATAGTAATCAATTGAAAGTATATCATTGTCACCGATGCTTTAAAAATCTACTAAAGTATTGAAAGTTATCAAATGTTATCTATTTAAAACGGCATAGACTTTAGTTGTTGATAATTCCAAAGCCTAATGTTTGTAAGTGATGGAACTAGTTGAGTTACTATAAGTACATTAAGTGAAATTAAGTAAAGTCCATTGAAAGGTGCTTGAAGACTTACATATAACAAAAATCAAAAATCAAAATTACTTTTCAAAACAATTGAATGAGATTTAGAATTCAGTTAGCTTTGTCACTTTGCAAAAAATTGCCAGTCCAAACATATCAGAACTGTGGACATGCAAAATTTTCCAAAGTCCAAACCACCAAATGTTGTCATAGTCAGGAAAAAATTTCATTAGTTTGGACCTTGGAAAATTCAGTAACTTAACGTCACACTGGCCAGAGTTTGCTGTTGGTCCCATAATCCTTTCAGTACTTTTCAATTTTGTTTCTGCCAACCTCGCAATATTTTAGTCAACTTACGAAACAGATCTTTCTCAAGCAGACTAAAATATTATGAGGTTAGCCAAAACCAAAGTTTTAACTCCTGAAAGATTTATGGAACCAATCACAAGCATTGGCTAGTGAGAGGTTAAGTTTCAAATGCACTAAAGCCATAATAGACCACTTATGCAACCAGAATAAAGTTAAGACAACCAAAGACTCATTCAGAGAAAAATTACTTGCAATCTTAACACTTAATGAAGGCTCTGAACTTTATAATTATAAACTTCTAGAACATTCAACCAAATTACTTAAGAGAACTTGGCTACCATATAGATACTTTGCTTTACCTCTTTTAGTAATGATGGTTGAACATATCCAGAGTTCATTATGAACTCTGGATGTCAAACTGTTCATTCTAGGTGGCTAAACTTTATAAGCTTGAGTGTGCAGTATATAAATATGGTCAACTATCACATAACAGCCAAATAAACTTTTAATGATTTCACTTACCATGCAAAGAAACTATTTTCATACATGGCATATGCATAGTAAAATAATGTGTTTATACAGATTTAAATACTTTACATTGACCAGCTATTTTTAAATCTTTAAGGTATTTTGGCAGATTTTTGTCAGTGATAGACAAACCAACATTTAAATATGCAAACCAAAGATAGTTTTAAACCTACATAAATGCAGCCAAACCATTGCTTACATGATACAGTACACTCTTAAGCAAAAAATAAGTACACCAATGGCATCATGAACCTTTAACCCTCTCATAAAAGAATGTCATGCTGACTAAGGAGAAATTTTATGAACTTCAGGAAAACCTCTATGAATAATAAAGTATAAAACTCCATTTGACCCAGATCCCAGATTAATAAAATCATCCAATAGCCAGAATTAACAAGTCATGCTGGCTGAAAAATTCTATGCACTTTAGGAATAATAAGAGCATAAATGCCAAAATAATTCCAAAGAAACATAAAATAATCAAATATCCAGAATTAACTTAGTCATATTTATCATAGGGGCTGATTATCACTTTCACTAATTATAGCATTAAATATATAAAGGCCAAAATTCTAAACAAATTCAAATGATGCACTTTGGGAATATTGGCTAGCATTCAATTATATTCAGCTTAGGAAGTACCAGATCAATCTCAAAGGGTTAATAAATTACTATTACCACTCATTGCTAAACAGTGTTCCTAAGCTGCATATAATGGTCAGGTAACCAAAATAAACTTTCACATTCCTCAATCGGTTAACAAAAAAGGCTAAAGTAAATAAACTGTTACCACCTATTTTATATCAGGCTTAATTATAATAAGAAGTCTTTTATAATTGCCCCATATTCTTTACCATTTAACATCAATAAACAGGAATCAAGCATGGGATTTTCATAATTTGGGAAGAGTCAGCCAGGGAATAAGATAGAAAACTTTCAGCCCATTTCTTCTAGCCTTTTAGAGTTTCAAGAAGGTTGCCCATATAAAATACAGAACAAAATTTGTAAGCAGTCAATTTTCTTTGCAATATAAAAAATCAAGGGATTTTAATATATCGAAATGCAAAAGTACATTTCCATAAATATTTAATCTCAAACTTAGATTTCAGTGGGCATTTTCTATTAATATAACTCATTAAAATACTGTATACAATCTTATGCTGTACCCTAAATTACTTTTTCTCCAATAGGTTCAATAGATTCCATAGCATGTACTTATTTATGGCTAAAAAGATTCTCAATGGAATAAATTTTAGAATGTGAAAACTATTAGTGATGTCAAGTACAGTCCTTGACAACATCTACTGAAGTATATAATATTATGGAGTAAAATCATTTCTACTTCATATATTTTCATTTTTGTATATTTATTACAGATTATTTTAACTATCGATTTGTTTTAGTCCCCGATCATCAGGACACCCACCCTACCCCAGCTCTTGAGCAAGGAGTGTATGGTGGTAAAAACCGATTAATTTTGAAAGCATATACTGAATAATTTTCCTCTTAAATATACCAGGTCTTATATTTTCAGAGGGAATTACATTGCCTTCATAAATCAATACTTAATTAGTCTTCAAACATATACAAAATAATGCACATTCTAAACCATCATTCCATTAAAGATTTCATTACTGTATTATGCAGTTGTAGAAAAATATGCATAGCTTCTATATCCAGTATTAATAAAGACAACTTTGAGTCGACATAGAAAAATGACAAGACTTAAATATTGCAAAATTTCTAGTACTTTCTAGGAAAGTTGGGATTGGGCCTGAGTATATATAGCATTTTTCCTGCTCAGTCTCAAGTTGGCCAACCCCACCTATGGGGTATGTGCCGGAGTATATACAAATTAATTACTTTAATTGAACAGTATTTTGACAAAGACTAAGCTTTAATTAAATTTTAATTTCCATTTGAGCTCTGTCGAAAGTCTGCCAACCCCAGCTATGGGGTATGTGCCTGAGTATATACATAAATACCCAATTTCATTACTTACATTTTTCAGTCTTTGGATAAATGCTCAAATATTCCAAAAATGCTATTTATTTAAATGTTAAAACTCACATTTTTTATAATTTTACTTTTCAAATTAGTTATTCATTTCTTTCTATTGAAGTCTCAAGTTGTCAATATTCAAACTCAATAAGAATCATTATGCATAATCTACAACTGCATCTGGAAAAGTAAACTTTAATCATCTATACAAACAGAACTTGCACCTTACACTTTCAGTATACAATTACTTCCTTTATTCTGGCTAATGGATATTTTATTCAGCTTAGGTAGGGGCTGAGAGTTAGGTTGATATACTCATTGCCCTTTATACTCTCCAAGGTCCCTCTTAAACTGCTCAAATTTGTCAAAAAGCCAGAATATGGAAAAATATATTGCATTCCATAAGCATTAATAAGCATTGGGAAACAGATTAACTTGCTCATGTAGTAATGTACACCCTATGTGGTGGATTGTGTTTTTTTATTTAATAATTTTCATTTTAGTAAGCGTTGTTTCCACATAGCGATTTTGATAATTTAATTTGACTTTATATTGTCCTTGTCCCAATTTTGGTTTGTTTAGTTTGCAAGTTTTACATTTTAATACATCATGGGTTAGTGACATTTTTAGCTCCATGTTAAACAGACAAATAAATACATAAATCATAAATATAACAAATAAGCCCTTTACAAATAGTAATAATTTTATAAAACTATGTATGAACTAAACCTATACCAATTGTACTAATCATTCAATAAAACTATGAACTAACTAAAAGCCTATTAATTATACCTAATGTAGTAGTACTGTAATTCTATAAAACTATGAACTAAAAGCCTATTGATTATACCTATAACTCAAATCTAACTTTCATACTGTACTATAGACCAAGGCATCACTATCTCTTCCCTAGTACCATAAAAGATAATCCTTATTACCATATATAGGTACAGTACTGTATTAATAACTACTCTTCTCATAAACTATAACCAAGTTTGAGCCATAAGCAAAAATAACATAAATGTAACCTTCCGATTCATAGTATTTTAAGGATATATACCGTAAAATTTATAACTATTTTTCAATCCTCTTAAATACAGCTATATATCCCAAATGACCAATTAGAGTTTACGGAAATCTACAATAATCTGCCCACATTTACTTTCAGATAACTGTTACTGTACTAGAGAAATAAAGCTAATATTTCTAGCATTTGGGAAGAGTCAGCCAGGGTATCTTATTTTATAGGCAAATTCCACAGAGCATTAGTCAAATTTTCAGCCCCAATTATATAGATTACACTATTCTTAGACTGAACTGTATTTTATATACATTCAATACTTACTTTCTTCAGGCTAACATTTTTGTATTTAATTCTTAGCCTTCCACCCTATTAAACTATTCAAAATTTATAAACCATTAATACACTTTACTCAGCTTAGGAAGGATCTAAAGTTATAAATTGACAATTAACGTTTGCTTCCATTCCCGTAGTATTTTTTAATTATTTCAGGTAATTTACTCATTACACCACTAGGTAAATTTTTTACTAATACATTTAATTTATAATTTAAAAGTTCTATACCAACACTTCACTTAGGGATACTGCATTTGCAACTATAATATATATTACTGTATATTCTTGGAGAGTACCGGATCAAATCAAAAAATTTACTGCAAACTCATTTCAGTTATTTGCCATTAGTCTCACAAACTAGAATAGAGTTTCACTTATGCCAAAATTATTTGCTCTTGATTTATACCATTTCAAACTTTATTGCTAATTGCTATTTTGACAAGTACTTGGTCTTTATATAGTCATTTGTGTTTTGGTTTCTTTTGCAAGTTTTACATTCAAATTTGTAACTAAGCTGCCAGACTAATTACAAAAACATTAAAGACTACAGTACAGTATATAGAACCAATCATTATCACATCTTTTACCAAACTTATTCCTACCATATTTTACTATTTATAACTAGTCACTACTACAACTAGGTAGCCTACTTCTATTTTCAGCCTAACCTATCCATTGAACAATACAGCATATCAAAATGTATAAAGGGCTTATATGGTATAGATACAATTCACATCTCATATTTTTCTTTATTTACCAATGGAGCAAAAAAATTCAAAAACTTACAATAGTGCATTAAAATCAGCGTCGGGAAAATAAATTAGGTTAAAAGCTTGGATACTGCAGATAAATTCCTTTCCTTAACTTACGAGAGCTAACGAAAGCAACTCTAATCAGTAACCAAAGCTCTCCCATTCACTTTTACCTTGCCAAGTTCGGTTTGTATAAATTTACTCCGTTAGCAATGTTTACAAGAACCCTTACAAACTTAAAATATTTCCAAAACACCAGGATGGAAATTCTTTTAAAGTTAATAAACACCTTCAGGATGAGGAAGCGTTCAGTTTGTTCGATCATTAGATGCTTTTATTCAGCTTAGGAAGGATCTATGGATTCACATTTTTTCACCAACCAACTTTACTTCTAAACTCAATGAAAAATACATGGGACACTCCAAGGACTCAAACCAAGGATATTACTAAAGTAAATTTAATGAAAAATACTGTACTTGTGGCACTCCAAGGACTCGAACCTAGGAGTCACAGAAATTCTGCACATTTATGCATTACGCTATCAAGACCGTTAAAGAATTGTGCACAAGGCTACGTACGCTATATTGGGTAGATTTGAGTTGCCAAACACCTTCCTAAAACAGAAATTATATAAAGATCTAATAAACTTTATGCGCATCTTAATACCGAGGGAGCCAAGACTCTCCAAACATTGCTTCCGAAGGAATATAAATTATACCAGTGGAACAATTAATACCCCGAAGCTAAGCCTATATAAACAAACTCACTCTCTCCGTTCATCCCTATATCCCGGGCACCTCGGGGGCAGGACCTGACTTTCGGAATCACTACTTGTTGACACCTTGTTGCTTGCTAGCAGGAGACAGTTTCATGACCTTACTAGTTTTCAGGCTGCAGTCGTGGGCCCGGAATATACTCAAAAAACAAATAAAATAAGTTCTACAGCTAAAAACATTACATTTAAAGTTAGCCTTCCTAGCAATAATCCCACCCCTACCCTCCAAGAATATACTAAAAAAAAAAACAATTAAAATAAAAGTAATAAATCTAATAAGTACCACCCCATTCAAATAAAACTTATAAATCTAATAAGTAACACCCCATTCTTACCATCTATTACAAACTCACATTTACTTTAATAAACTGATTAAAGCATATGGTCCTTCCGGGATTCGAACCCGGGAGACCACAACCAGAATTTAATAAACTAATGGCATCCTATGATCCTCCCGGGATTCGAACCCAGGACACCACACCCAGAACATACCGTAACCACCTTAAGCCATTACACCAACAACTTTACTTCAAAACTCAATGAAATCAACAAATACATGTGGCACTCCAAGGACTCGAACCTAGGATACTCACAAAATCATACTTTCATTTTTAAGTTAATCCACCCACCCAAAACCATTCTCCCCCGCCCGAGAGATATGCTCCGCGGTTCCAATATTCTATTTGTGAACTAACTAACTGCATTCAATCGCCATTTCAGGGTAGCAGTACTGTACAAGGGGCAGATCCCTTCTGGCACTCCTCCATTCACATTCCAGATAAGTAGATAGGTTACAGGATTCAATTTTTGGCAAGATTCGGAGATCTCAAATAACTTTACTTTCATCACAGCTACCCTTAGACAGTTTTATTAAGCTTAGGAAACATCAGTACGAATCAAATACGCTTTGATGCCATAGACCCTTCATTAAACTTAATAAAATTGAATGAAAACTATAATAAAGCAGGAATTACAGTCTGGATTTACATTTAGTGAACACTTTTCTATACATTTGTGATAAACATTCACTGAAGTCCCCGATCATTAGGGCACCCACCCTAACCCAGCTATAAGTCAGCAGGCAGTACATGGTGGTAAAAACTGCATCAAATATAATACTTAGCGATTTTGATTAGTGGTCTTTTCTTTTTACTGCGTTCCTTTAAGTTAGTTTATTTTGAAAGTTTTACATTATAATTTATGTTAAAAAGATAGTTCAACTTTATTTACATTTGCCCCATTTGTGTGGCATTTTTATAACTTTTTATGTAATTTAGAAGAAATCGGCCTTTGGCCGAGCCATTTTTCTACCGAAAAGGCACCAATTTATTTTGAGTGTCTTAAGTATTTATTTAAACCTTTGAGGTCAAAGGAATTTTTTATTAATTTATATTTTTTCACCAAAACTTTACTTCTAAACTCAATGAAATCAACAAATACATGACTCTCCCAGGACTCTAACCTAGGATAGTCACACCAATATTCCGCACATTTATGCATTATGCTATCAAGACAATTAACATGAAAGGTCATAGTTTAAGTATTACGCTATCAAATCATGCCAAAATATTAAAAACCTTCGTAACCGTACCTATTCTTCCATCACTATCACACGTTAATAAAGTATCCTACTTTATGCAGTGCAAGACTGCATACCATCGAAAATACGGCGTCCAGGCCATAATAATAAGCCCAAATGGTGGAATAAAGATATTTCAAACTGCCTGCTTGCTAAAAAATTTGCTAATGATAGATTAAAATCCTCACAAAATGACGAAGAACGGGTGAAATTTGTAGAGCTACGACGCAAAGCCAAAAAGTTAATTAAGCAAAGTAAAAAGACCTTAGAGTTACATATTGCGAATCAAAGTAAAACAAACCCGAAAGAATTCTATAGTTATATCAGAAAGAAAAAAGTAGTTACTTCAACTGTTGGACCGTTAGTCGATGAAAAAGGAGAATACACCAAAGACGAAGTACAAATGAGTAATGCCCTCAATACCTTCTTTGCATCAGTTTTTACAACAGAAGACCTCAGTGATATCCCTACACCATCGCCGATTCAGATTGATAATTCAGATGTTCTAAGCAATATCACCGTTACAGAGAGAGAAGTATTGAATTGTTTAGATAAACTCAAGGTAAATAAAACGCCAGGACCTGATACAATCTCGCCTAGAGTTCTAAAGGAAGCTAAGAATGAGCTCTCCAAACCACTGACATTACTATTCAATAAATCCTTGCAGTCTGGAACTATGCCTGATCAGTGGAAGCTAGCCAACGTAACACCGATATTCAAAAAAGGCAGCAAATCCCTACCCAGTAACTATCGTCCAATTAGCTTAACCTCAGTTGTATGTAAAATGCTAGAAACGGTCATACGAGACAGACTCGTAAATCACTTAGAGGAAAATAACATACTTAAAGATACTCAACACGGCTTTCGTAAAAAACGTTCCTGTTTAACAAACCTCTTAGACTTCTTCCACGATATCCTCAACCTCTACGATGAGAGTAAAGCTGTAGATATTATATACCTTGATTTTCAAAAGGCCTTTGACAAAGTTCCCCACAAACGTTTACTGCTAAAACTAAAAGCGCATGGAATACAAGACGGTGTGTTGAAATGGATAGAAAATTGGCTCAGCAACAGAAAGCAAAAGGTAGTCATAAACGGTAAGGCATCTAAATGGACCAATGTAAGTAGCGGGGTACCCCAGGGATCGGTACTAGGACCAATTCTCTTTCTAATTTACATCAACGACATAGATGAGGGTCTCACCTGCACAATCTCAAAATTTGCTGACGATACAAAAATTGCAAATAGCGTACTCTCAAAAGAACAAGTTGACGATATGCAACACAATCTAGATAAATTGTCATGTTGGGCCCAAATTTGGCAAATGAGTTTCAATGCGGATAAATGTAAAGTACTACATGTCGGATACCTAAATGAGAAAGCAAACTATTCGATGAATGGCACTCAGCTTAAGAATGTAAACAGAGAAACTGATCTGGGAGTAACAATATCGAGTAACCTAAAACCGAGTCAACAATGTTCAGAAGTTGTTAAGAAGGCAAACAAAATAATTGGCTTTATAGGCAGGTCATTTGAGCATAAATCCAAAGAAGTTATCCTAACCCTTTACAATTCCTTAGTCCGCCCTCTTCTGGAATACTGCGTTCAATCCTGGTGCCCTTATTACCAAAAAGATATAAACAAGCTAGAACGAGTTCAACGTAGAGTTACCAAAATGATACCTAGCCTAAAGAACAAACCATACGAAGAGCGTCTTAGAGAATTAAATCTAATTCCTTTAACCCAGCGCAGATTAAGAGGCGACTTAATTCAAGTGTTCAAAATCATCAAAGGCATCGACAATATGAACTGTAGTAAGTACTTCACTATCGACCAATCTAATTACACGCGGGGAAACGGTTGCAAAATTATTGGTAAATCTTTTAACTCGCACGAATCTAAGAATTTCTTCTTCAATCGAGTTGTCAACTTGTGGAATGGGCTTCCCCGAGACGTTATAGACTGCAGCACCGTTGATTCATTTAAATTCCGCCTAGACAAATATCTCGCATCAAACCCGCGACTGACTGCGTTTGTAAATGAATAACTTTATCCTCCCCTCAGTTACTAACCCATATGTCCCCTACTAACTTCCTAGTCCTGCCACATTAGTGGCAGGGCAGTAGTTCCCTTTCCAATGTTCCCTTACCCACTCTAAACCACTGTTTGGACACTTGATCCTCAGTGTTTTGGAGGACAAGCAACCTAGAAGGGTCACTAGATCTGTTGTTGCTTGATTTCCTTTGTACTCCTTTGTACTTGTTCCACCGGGTTATTTTAAAGTTTACCCTGTAAGCATTATCATTTGGCTACATTCATGTTTATAGAGGATATAATTATCAAGTTAGGCTGGATTTAGAAGTTGTAATGGGGAGGGGGAGGGGGGATTCAGGGCGCTACAGGACAGACCATCACTTTCAACATCAATACTAATATTGACTGTCAAAGTTTTGGTTTGTTTAGTTTGCAAGTTTTACATTTTAATAAGTAAATAAGCAAATAAATAAGCCGTTCTATAGATATTAATAATAATAATAAATACAATGGGGAAGGTGACCGAGTATATAGATAAAGATTAAGTACTGTGGGACCAGTTATTACTTTTAACTGTTAATTTGCTAATGCAATGGCGAACATTTAGGTAACCAATTTTAAAAGAAATCTATTCTAATTCAGTGCACGCTCATTTTATTTAATTATTTTATACCTTTTAGTTTTAAGTTTAATTTCCGATAAATTTTAATGAGTTTTACCACATACAGTATATAAGGGGGAGTTTCTATTATTTTAAATTTTAAAGTTATATTAACCCTCTCCGACATACGACGCAATTTTGAGCCTATTGGGGATACTTTCAATCCTTTGTTACCATTGGGGTATTAAGAAACCTTTAGTTTAGTTACTTGTACCTCTGCAGTTGTCTGAGTTCGCTGTGGCCAGAAAACAAATTTTAGAGAGGTAATTATAACAGAACTATTATCTTATTGCTAATCTGGCAACCTCTGAATCATAAATGCGTGAAAGGGTTCACTACTGTGGGACCAGTTATTACTTTTAACTGTTAATTTGCTAATGCGATGGCGAAGATTTAGGTAACCGATTGTAAAAGAAATATATTCTAATTCAGTGCATACTCATTTTATTTCATTATAGGATTGTAGTTTTAAGTTTAATTTCCGATAAATTTTAATGGGTTTTTCCACATATATAAGGTGGGGTTTCGATTATTTAAAATTTTAAAGTTATTAACCCCTTCAGACTCATGACGCAGAGGTTGCCAGATTAGCAATAAGAAATAGAGTTCTCTCACCCTTTCTGCCCACAGCTAACTCAAAGACAACTGCAAAGGTTGAAGTAACTAAACTAAAGGTTTCTAAATACCCCTGATGGTAATAAAGGCTTTAAAGTATCCCTAATAGGCTCAAAATCGCGTCATATGTCCCTCTCCGACATAGGACGCGATTTTGAGCCTATTAGGGATACTTTAAAGCCTTTGTTACCATCAGGGGTATTTAGAAACTTTTAGTTTAGTTACTTCAACCTCTGCAGTTGTCTTTGAGTTAGCTGTGGGCAGAAAACTAATTTTGGAGAGGTAATTATAAGAGTGAGAGAACTTTCTTATTGCTAATCTGGCAACCTCTGCGTCATGAGTCTGAAGGGGTTGTTGTTGTTGTTGTTGTTGCCTAAGCTGCCTGGCCGAACAGCCCCGAGTCCCTGAGGAAGGCCATGGCCACGATCGGGCTTTCCCACAGAGCTCTCATTGAGTGTAGATTGTGTTGTTGGCGTAAGTGGTTGTGTGAAATGCAGTCTTCTATGATGTGTTTAATGGTGTGGGGTGCTGTGTTACATCCCGGGCAGGCGTCGACAACGGAGTCATCCAGTCTCTTCTTATCAGAGAGGCTCATGAGAGCTGGATGGTGTCCGCATCTCAGCCTGGCCAGGTGGACTCTGTCCTCGCGAGGAAGGGAGGATTCGGAAGGATGGATTTCGGGAGGTCATGCATGCACCTGCGTGTTGTCTGTGAGTGAGTGGATGGATCAGTGAGAGATATGAGTATGGATGTGCTTCTGGAAGTTGGTTCGGGGTGGGCAGGGAGGGAGAGAGGACAATAATTGTGTGTGATACCGTGTGCTGAGTGTAGTTTTAATATTTCTTGGTGTCTGCGGGTGTGTTGCCATGTAGTTTAGTGGGTGGTCTTGGTTCGTGGAGGCTGCTGCTAGGAATTGAGTGCCTCTCATGTCCAGATGGTCTTTGACTTTGAGGATTTTTGTTTCTTGATCTGTGGGTGCAGTAGCTGTGCAGCCTGTAATGATCTTCAGGGCTTTGTTTTGAATAGTCTGTAAGGTCATATGCGTTTCAGCTAGGTTAGAAGCCCAGGCTGGGCTTGCATATTCCATCACTGATCTTCTGTATAGTTTATATACTGTGGTGGTAGTTTCTTTGTTGTGTCCGAATTTTGTGTGAGCAAGTGACCTGAGGGCGTTCAGTCTGGGTGTCTGTTTCTTTTTAATGTTTGTGGTGTGCTGTTTGAATGTCATACGAGTATCATATGTTACTCCTAGGATTTTTGGTGTGTGTGTATGTGTTAGGGGTGTGTTGTTTATGGTGAGTTGAGGGATGTATTTGTGTTCTGTCCAGCTTGTGAGCAGGGTTGTGGTGGATTTGGCTGGGGCTAGATTAAGTCTGTTTGTAGTGCACCAGCCATGTAGTGTGTTGAGATAGGGTTGAAGGAGATCTGTTGCTCTTTTTGAGTCATGGTGTGTGCGTGTGAGTGTTAGGTCGTCTGCATAGGAGGCTAAGTTTATTTGGGGCGTATTGGGTGTAGTTATATCGTGCATGTACAGATTGAAGAGTGCAGGCGATAGGACGGATCCTTGTGGGACTCCGTTTGGAAAGTTTCTGATTTTAGATGACTGACCGGCAAAAGATACGTGTGCACATCTGCCTACTAGGAAGTTGGCCAGCCACCTTTTTATGTTGTTGTGCATGTTTGTGTTGTAGATTTTGTTTGTTAGGTTGTGGCGGGGGATGGCATCGAAGGCTTTACAAATGTCGAGTGTGGCCAATAGTGATCTGTGTGGTGATCTAGCGGAGTTGATGCCGTCAAAAGCTCTTTGTGTAAGGTCTGTGAGAAGAGTGTTTGTAGAGTGCAGTGGCCTAAAGCCATGTTGTGTTGGAGCTAGGGGTAGGTCAGGTGTAATTAGTTGTAATACTAGGCGTTCCATGACTTTGGAGTGGGAACAAAGGAGTGTGATGGGGCGGTGCGAGGAGGGTAGCGTGGGGTCTTTGTTGGGTTTGGGGAATGTGATGATGATACCATGCTTCCAAATGTCTGGTATTGTGTTGTGTGAATAGCTGTAGTTTGATATGTTAGCGAGTGCTTGTATGCCTTGTGGTCCCAGGTGTCTGAGGTGTATGTTGCTTATGTTGTCTAGGCCACAGGCAGGGGAGTGCTTAAGATTGTTGATATGCTTTATCTGGTGAAGGGTGTATAGTCAGGGTCTGTGGGGAATTGTCTCTTACGTCGGATGACACGTCAGTCGTCTTTGTGAGGTTTTAGGTGGCTGACATGTGAGAAGTGATTGATGAGAGTGTTTGCTTGTTGTTGTGATTGCAGCATGTGATTGTGTTGCTGTTGGAAATTGATGCTGTTTAGTGTTTTGTAGAGTTTTTTGGAGTTTGTTTTGTGATCAAGTGTTTGTAGGAAGTTATTCCAGTTTAGTTTTTGTTGTTCTTGTATTTTGTAGTTAGTTTGGGTGTTGAGTGCTTGAATTTGTTGTGTGATGTCTTGTGTGTGGGGTGCTGGGGAGTGTTTCAGTATGTCGCGTTGTCTGACGAGGTTTTGAATTTCTGGTGTGAAGTTGGGGTTGTGTCTTTCTGTTACCTCTTGGAATGAGTTTCTTGTCAGCGTTTTGGATAGTTTTATTGAGTATGTGTACAGCATTGTTGATGTTAGTGATGGGTGTACTGTTTAGAGTTGTGAAGTGTTGTTCAGTCTCATTTGTGAAAGCTTCCCAGTTAGCCGTTTTATAATTGGTGTATGTGTGTTCGTGGCTAGCTGGGGTGAGTCTGGTTTTGGTGGAGATAATGATCGGGAGGTGGTCGGAGCCTAAGGTTCTGACCACCCTCCAGGATGTTGTGGGGGAGAGTTCTGGGGAGCAAAAGGTGATGTCTGGAGATGATGGGTTATAGAGGGCTTGGTGAGGAATATGGGTATGTTGATGGATGTCGTTAAGGATGATGAGGTTATCGGTTTGGTTTTGTATTCCCAGCCCTCTGTCTGTGTCGGGGTTGTCGACAAACCAGGCCGACGTCTTGGCGTTGAAGTCACCACCCAGGATGATGTGTGGGGTGTTTGTGATGTGTTGTAAGTGTGGTCTGTATTCATTTGGTACTGTAGGGGATGTTTGGGGAAGGATGTATGTGTTTATGATGGTTATGGTGGAGTTGTTGCCAGTGCGTATTTTAATTGATTGTATTTCTGTTGTGTTATCATTTGGGGGGGGGGGGGGGGGGATTTGGTTTGTACACTGGTTACTATGCAAGATATTTCTTGTGTACCAGGGTGATGAGTCCACCGCCCCCGCCGACAGCCCGGTCTTGTCTGATGGTGGTGAAATTATGAAATGTGGGTGTTTTTTGTGTTGTGCGGAGTTTTGTTTCTTCAGTCTGAAGGGGTTAATTTGAACAGTAACTTTTAAAGTTTTATATATACAATTTACTTGCTAATGCAATACCGAAGATTTAAAAGGAACATTGTAATTCAGTCTAGTAATTATATTTCAAAGAAGTTTGTGGTTTTCAAAGTTTAAATTCCAATAATTTTAAATTAATTTTTACACATTTTAGTTAGTGCGCTTCAATAATTTTATATTTTAAAGTTACTTTTATTACTATGAACAGTACTTAGTTTCAAAGTTAGGCTATATATTTTAATTGCTGTACAAAGTATCCATACTAAAAAAGTTTGTTGGATTGCCCACTTTAGATAGATTAATTATATTGTCGACTTTTACTTTGCCAGAAACAAGTCCAATTCTATACAAAACTATCCACCAATTTTAATATTACTTTAGTGCACATTTACTCTAAATTTCATATTTATTTATAGTTTTAATTTTCTTATTTTTATTTAGCGTTATTCCTATAGCGACTTCTATTACTCATTTTGACTAACTTTAATTTGTCCCAGTTTTAGTTTGATTATTTTTAAAGTTTTAACATTCATTACTTATCTATACCGTATTATTACTTCTATTTTATTAAGGGGGAAGAGGGGAGGGGGGAATGGATCATTCTTAACCAACATGGTCAGACTAATTTCAACAAGGGCCATTAATTTACAACCAACAAATTCAGCATAACTGATAATATATCCTATCTATGGTGAGTTATCTGCTCAACAGGTGGCGTTGTGTAGGTGTGCGAGTCCGAGTGTAGGGGGTGAGACAGTGAAGCACAGGAACGAGGTGACTTCAGAGATGGGGTCGTTTCGGGCCATGAGTGAGCACCGTGCCTCATGTGAAGGCAAGATGGCAGGTGCTCGTTGTACTCTACGTGCTTCACATGTCTCACTCCCTAGACTGGAACAAGACCTCACGGGCTTCACTGTTCATTGTAAAGCGGTGAATGTTAAGGCTCTCAGCCTATGCCTGAGAGGAAGTAAGTTGGAATATAGAAAGAAAAAAAAAAAAAAAAAAAAAAATCTAAAACACCAACCTTGGTGAATGAAGCGACGTGTAGTGCAGAGTTGTAGAAGATTGGAGAGAGTAGCGACGTTTATCTTCAGACGTTGATTTGGCGAAGGTACTTATCTTGAGACGATGAGCTGGAGATAATCTTGAGACGTTGGGAAGGTCTTGGTCAGCTATACGATCCTTGTGCTGTAAAGCATAGACAAAGGTTAGTGGATTCCATGCTATACAGATGTGGATACACGTGCATCAAATTTTAAGACCGAATGCTCCACACATACGTGCAGTTTCAGGCTATTGTCCTAATGGCGGCATTCCAGGCAACCCTGTTAAGGGCTGCTCCACTTTTCAATTTTTTGGATTTGAGATCGGCACGTATAGTCTGATCACACGTTTGTTTTAAAATAATAATTTCAGATATATTTAAATGCATTTTTTTCACTTATTTTCTTTAGGGCGTTTCGATAATTATTAATTTTAAAGAGCGTCTTTAAATTAACAGATAGCTCAAAAGTTACCGTTCAAATTAACCCCTTCAGACTCATATGATGCAGAGGTTGCCAGATTACCAATAAGAAATAAGAGTTCTCGCACTCTTATAATTAACTCTCCAAAATCAGTTTTCTGCCCACAGCTAACTCAAAGACAACTGCAGAGGTTGAAGTAACTAAACTAAAGGTTACTAAATACCCCTGATGGTAACAAAGACTTTAAAGTATCCCTAATAGGCTCAAAATTGCGTCATATGTCTTGAGAGGGTTAAAAAAAAAAAATCCTACCAAAACCTTTTACTCTAAAATAATTATTTTCATTAAAAGGGACTCTTAATTCTTTACCATCAACATCTATAGCTCCAAAACAATAAGTCAAATTATACCGGTAGCTATACTGGATTTCAAACAATATGCAGAACATCTTTAACATTAACACCTAGAATTAAAATGTAAAACTTGCAAACTAAACAAACCAAAATTGGGACAAGGACAATATAAAGTCAAATTAAATTATCAAAATCGCTATGTGGAAACAACGCTTACTAAAATGAAAACTATTAAATAAAAGAACACAATCCACCACATAGGGTGTACATTACTACATGAGCAAGTTAATCTATAGGCTACTATTTGGAAACTATCAGCCAGGGAATAGGTAGAAATGTAAAGCTCATTTGCTCTAGTCCTTGAATTACACACACTAGAATTCAATAAAACTAAAAGATAATAAATAGATAGAAGGGGAATAGTACAGTACTGTAACTAGATAGATAAAACAATTTCTAGCATACCTATAATAAACAGGGTATAGATTATTATTATAAGACTAAATATTATCTACTGTACAGTACTGTCAAAAAACAAACAAAATTCCCAGCTTTACAATTTAGACTTTTCTCCCTCATGAATAGCCCCATTACTTTGGCAATTTTAAGACCTTTGACCCCATAGTCAATATTATGACTCATTGTGCCATTTATCCAACTTTCCTGCTGGCCAATAGGGACTTTTAGGGGGAACCGCCCATATGTCCATAGAAATGTTTTACAGAGAGTCTTTGGGTATATTTTTAAGTTTCAAAGTCTAGGGAGCAAACTATATACAGTATATCTCTCAAAGTATAAAATACATTAATACTAGTAGTATTTACATTTTAAAACTTTCAAAATAAAAAACTAAAACTGGGACAACAAAAGATAAAGGCAGAACTAATCAAATATTAATCAATCTTTAAATGAATATTTTCACTGAAACTTCCCATTTTACATTAAAAAATGCAACTACATTTACAATACAGGATGTACAGTTGTCCACATATCTTCTGCTATAGATTAGATTTTATAAGACTAAATACTATCTACTGAACTCAAGTCAAACTTTTTTTTCTTCAGTTTTATTAAGTAGACTCTTTCCTCACTCATTAATAGCCCCATTACTTTGGCAATTTTAAAAACTTTTACCCCATAGTCAATATTATGACTCATTGTGCCATTTATCCAGCTTTCCTGCTGGCCAATAGACTCATTTAGGGGGAACCGCCCATATGTCTATAGATATTTTTTTCTTACAAAGAGTATTTTTAAGCTTCAAGGTCTAGGGACCAAACTATATACATCTCTTCTTAAGTATAAAATACATTAAAACTAGTATTCCTTAAATTGTAAAACTTTCAAAGTAAACAAACTAAAACTGGGACGACAAAATAAAGGTAGAACTAATCAAATGTTAATCAAACTTTAAATTAGTACTTTCACTTGAAACTTCCCATTTTACATTAAACAATTAAACTATTTATAATATGTACAGTTGCCCAAATAACTTTTGGTCCTCTGTGATCTTATACATTTAAATTTAATGTGCACAATAAGATTTATTATACAGTACAGTAGTTATCTGAAGATTACTCAACTCCTTATTCATATTTTTTCACCAACCATACTTGTGGCACTCCAAGGATTCGAACCTAGGATACTCTCACCAAAATTACGCGTATTTATGCTATAAACATTAATAGTATACTGATAATTTCTTTAATAATTCACACCAACACCTCTCAAAGACATTAGTGAAACCCTGTGATCCACCGGGATTCGAACTCCGTTACCACATTCAGATTTTAAACACTATCCATTACACCATCAAGACTTAAAAACATCACTAGGCATAACTTTGATGGACAACTGTACAAAGACTGCTAAACTTAAAATAAACAAAATACTAACCGAATAGGCCTAGTAGTCTTTTAGGGAAGTAGTGGTAGTAGTACATTGCAGAGAATATTAGTCCAGTCCTGTAGTAGTCCATTGAAGATAGTAGTCCTGTAGAGTACCGGCAGTAGACCGGTAGACCATCGTTGAATCCAGGTACCATACTCCTAGGTCTGCTTGCGCTGTAATAAAAGTAGAAAAAATATATTAGTTATAAAATAACTTATAATTGTTTTTATTCCCAATTAATAAGATTTTGTAAAATCTGCACTAAAGTAGATGACTTTTGGGCTAGAGCTAGGTTACTATACAGACTCTTAGTGGACAGAGGTTTTGAGGCAAGTAAATTGTTCCATAAATTTAATCTTTTTAGGGTCAATTATTGTGACTGTATTCTAAAATTTGACCTCAATAATTTTAATCAAGCATTTTTAACTTGAAATTTCTTGTATAACCTCTGCTTACTTTTTGTCTGTATTTATTGTTTATCTTTTTCTTTTTCTATTATTAATATTAATATTGATGATTTTTTAAATTTATTGTTCTTGTTAAAAGAGTACTGTTTAAATCTGTTGTTACTTCATATTTTGCAATTATTTGTCTTTATATTATATGTATTCATTGTCGATAGTATCAATTGCTTACTTTTGCGATTTCCTTAGTTTATTTGTGCTATAAATGTAGGTTATTTGTAGGGTAGTTATTGATAGGGGTCACTTGTGGCATGCTATGCTTACAGGTACCTACCCGATAGCACTATCGTTAGTGAGTGCTGTACTGTATTTTATATATTATTTTGTAATAGTATAGATATCTTATCAATATTTGTATTTTGTACTATTGTTAATGTCTTTGTCATGTTGCAAATTTGATTTTAAATAATATTTTGACATTTAACATTTAGTTTCTTTATTCATGCAGAGTTTAGTAAAATTTGCCAGAACGTCCCGGACTTCCCAAACTTGACTACTTCCTTTAACGTGACGATAGTGCGTTGTTATATGTGCGATTAGTTTGCTTGGGAAACAGATTAACTTGCTCATGTAGTAATGTACACCCTATGTGGTGGATTGTGTTCTTTTATTTAATAATTTTCATTTTAGTAAGCGTTGTTTCCACATAGCGATTTTGATAATTTAATTTGACTTTATATTGTCCTTGTCCCAATTTTGGTTTGTTTAGTTTGCAAGTTTTACATTTTAACTTACTGGAACATAATATGTCGCAAGGAGTTAAGATTAAACATCGAAACTATGACTCACTAAACAAAATCTGTGGAAAAATTCATTTAAATTAATCGGAAATTAAACTTTGAAAACAATTTAGTCAGCTGGAAAGAACTTTAGTACAGTATAGACTAGGAATATAATCTCAAAATTGTACAGGAGGGGTAACGGTTTGTTACAAGCTTATCACCCATGCTAGGATTGAACCATGACACCTCCTGAGCAATATTAGCTTGGATGACACTTGATATTTTGATTTGGGACCTCACAGTGGGTTATTTTGTGAAAGAGGTCAATCGCGAAATATCTGATTTTCTCAAATACAAAAAATGTCAATAAAATTACCAATGCAGTTACAAACTTAATTTTGGTGTCAAAATGAGCAGAATAACAAGCCATATTGTAAAAATATTGCTTTATGCTTTAATAATGAGTAGATTAAATTACTTATTACAAACATAACATACATCTAGTGAAAATTTAAGTAACTCAACAGTGAACGATGGACGAAAAAGGCGCATCATTGCATATATGAAAGTTTACATGTACATGAAATGAAATGAAAGAATGTCGTGTTTAAGTCACTCTAGCCCAAAGTCATCTACTTTAGTAAGTCTAAGGAGGCGGGAGCCCGGTATCATTGCCACTGCACCACACAACTGTCAAAACCACACTGCTGGCCGTTAGAATTGTCGGAGAAACCTGGGGTTGCCACCAACCGACAGATCTTCATCTAACTTACCGGACTTACTGAGCTCCATATGACGCTCAATCGCGTCATAAACTTATTGGAGGCATGAGATAAGTCCATATGACGCGATCGCGTCACGAGTTTTTGGTCATAAGTTCCATATGACACTATAGCGTCATATGAGTCGCAAGGAGTTAAAGAGTTGTTACAAGTTTCAAAAGTAAATTTTGAGATAGGTTTAAAGTTTTATATCTTAACGCTCAAAGAGCGGGTGGTGGAGTATATTTCACTGTGCCGCCCAGCGGGTTTTTTTTACCATAGCGTTGTTTCCGTGCTCTTTTTAGCATAAACAAGACTCTTGAGCGTAATACTAGTATGTATCCCTGAAAGGGCGTAAATTGAGCTTTCCAATGACACCCGAACCATCCTTCTACGATCACTGGTTGTCTTGCAACGATCGTGCAACCGAAGGGCAAAATTACTAAAATACGATAATTTCTTTATATAATAACGTATGTAGTGAGGGAGTGAGGGTGGATGTAAGTAGAGTACATCTCAGTCGGTCCACGGCGGCCGTGGTGAGCGGTCATGAGGTAACCCAGGCTCCTCCCTTCGCTCGTCTCTCTCAGAGCCAATATTGCGCCCAAATTGCACACAGACTTCAGTCGGGCCCCGCCACATAGTCCAAATTTTTCAATACGGACTTAAGTCTGGCCCCGATAGACAAGGGTTTTTGTTGTTGTTGTTCCCAAGCTGCCTGGCCGAACAGCCCCAAGGCCCCGAGCAAGGCCAAGGCTATAACCGAGCGCCCCCACAGAACCCTCCCCGCCGACCACAATAAAGCCCGGGTGACCGAAGCCACTGCATGGCGGGGAGCTGAGGAGGGTGCGGAAATGCCCGGGAAACCAAAGCCCCACCCAGGGCCCTGTGTCCCTTAGCAATTATGAAGAGAAAGTTGAGGGGCAAGGGAAAAATGTGACACTGACTTCCAATCTTGGTAGATTGGGAGGTCAATCCATGTTAGAGACACCGTCACTTGAGATCTAGAAAATATATAAGTAAAAGGAACAATCAGTAAGCTATGGGTATGGCAGAGATTGCTCAGTTCTCACTCTGATAGACCAGCCCATCACTACATGACTAGAACCCAATCCTCTCAGCATCAGGTAGGAAAGGCCCTAGAAAGCCGCCTTGGCGGGGGGATAGCTCCCCTATTTCAACCCTTTTCGGGGTTGGGCACCCGCCGATAGACAAGGGTTAAATACTTTGCTATTATGAAAGTTTGTTTAATTAAATTTAGTCAAGTATGAAAACTTTGCAAGATAATATTTATCCATAAGTGCTATACAGTATCAAAATGTTCTACTAAGGATTATATTTGCAGTCAGCTGAAAACAAACTATAGGTCTAAGTTTGTTAGGTTAATGCCTTACATACTGTATACATACTATACTACTATATCTTAACCCCTTAAGACTCATGACGCAGAGGTTGCCAGATTAGCAATAAGAAATAGGTCTCTCACTCTTATAAATACCTCTCCAAAATTAGTTTTCTGCCCACAGCTAACTCAAAGACAACTGCAGAGGTTGAAGTAACTAAACTAAAGGTTTCTAAACACACCTGATGGTAACAAAGGATTTAAAGTATCTCTAATAGGCTCAAAATTGCGTCATGTCTGAGAGGGTTAATACGCATCTACATTCTCAAACTTTGACGGGTAGTAACAATGCAACTAATCGATTACGATAGATAAACAGACCGCTCAAAATTCAGACCTAAAAGATATATTTACCAATTAAAAAAATAAAATAAAAATTATACATAAAACTCAAAAATAAAATTTGAAAAGTAGGGAATGGGGTAAATACCAATAATAATTACAGTTTGTAGGCTCTTATTTGGTTTGGTTTTAGTTTGCAAGTTTTAAATTTTAATACACCAACTAGCATAAATATTTTACCAATGACAAACAAAAATAAAAATTAATATAAATAAAGTTTGTAGGCTCTTTCATTATATACACAATTAAACTAGCATTAAATATAACTCACCTGGTGGAAGTGTGAAGATTGTCCAACTTTGATCAGCTGTGAAGGATCTCTCGCACAAGATTGTACCGGTACCGGGTTCTCAGACACATCCATGGTGTAGCATCGTTTCTCCTTCACTGCTGAGAGTACGTAGTGGTAAATTAGGTAAATCTACAGTTATACTACCCCTCCCCCTTCAAAACGTAGTTTTATTCTCTTCGAAAACCACATTTAAAAAGTTATTATAACGTTTTCAACAGTTACCGGACCAGAAAAAGTTGTAGCTTTGTGTTGTATGCGTGGAAACCGAAAAAAAATCTGTATTAAATCCTCGGTGGTACCTGTCAAATAGGTGTCCAGTAACTAAAATCGTACCAAAATATATAAGTAACGCCCCATTCTTAACTTATCAATTACAAACCCCAATATACTTTAACCCTTGTCTAGCGGGGTGTTTTGGGCTCATTTGGGCATATTCAGGCCCTCCTGCATGATATATCAAGCATCTGCATGAACAAATATTATTTAGCAAAAAACTAGGCACTAAAAGCTTCAAAATGAGACTAGAACGAGCTACGTAGCACTTGTGGTTCTCTTGCAGTGGTGCCACGAACATGGAAGTTTAGCATATATCAGTATATTTTTCCCAGCTATGCTCACTACTGGCTACACTGCCGGCCTCTCGAGAACACAGGGAACATAAGTTAATGGGCGGAGGTAAGCCCTGGGAATCGGCTGTCTGGCCCGCTGCTCTCCCGGCCATTTGCACTCTATTTTAACCCTTTAACCCGTATAGCCCCAGCGACGCGCCTGACGCGTCGGCGATTTATGTAACGCACAGCCCCAGAGACGCGCCTGGTGCGTCACCCTAATTGCGCCGACCGTAACCTCAGGTGTAGCCACTCAAGAGGGCTCAGATTTGTATGGGAACTGTACGTATCCCACGCAACCGTGCCGATGGTTGAAAACTCTCAAAGTTCACGTGCGTGCGCGCAATAACCTGTTTTTTTGGGGATAATTGCCTTCAATTTTTTACTCTTGTAAAATCCGTTTTCGGGGGCTCTGTAGGACCATTTTTTAAGGTTTTTAGTGGTTTTTCCTTCATTCCTAACCCATTCGCTATTGTTTCTGGAATAAAACCATTTTTTGAAAACCGGCCGGGTTCTGGTGCGCAAACATTACAAAACTAGCCGGGGCTCCACGGGTTAAAAGCCTTAATAATGCTCCTAACTTGCTGCAAATTGGTGCAAGACTTAAGTAGAGCGCCGCTCTTTAAGGGTTAATAAACTAATGAAAGCATATGGTCCTCCCTGGATTCGAACCCGGGACACCACACCCAGAACAAAACTACCAAACCATTACACCACTAACAGATCAAAATATGTCAATTTAACCATAATCTCTCTTAAGACTTCATTTCAATCTAGTCCCAATTACTTTATCCTAATACTTTTTAAGCAATGACTAATACAAAATATATTAAGATTAATAATACATTTTCAAGTTGCATATGAAGTGCCATTGCTCTGTTTTCCCTATTCGGGCTCTGTCTCGAGTCTGCCGCCCCCAGAAACAAATTTAAAAATGGGAAATGGGCCTCAGGAAATACATTAATTTAGTAATTTTATATAGCAAGGATCATTGCATGCGAGTGTTGCCATTGGATACAGGATGGGTTGAGGGGAGTTATATTAGCTTTGTATAACAAAACATGTAAATATTGATGGCTCTGGAGGCCGGGTAACAAGACATAAAATACATAGGCTAGGCTAGCCTATAAAACGATGAATTGCAATAAATAAAAAAACATTAAATTACCAAGGCCTAGCCAATAACTACCAGTTCGGGCAATATTTAAAAAAAAAAAAAAAAAAAAAAAAAAAAAAAAAAAAAAAAAAAGGTCTAGGCTAGCCTAGCCTATTAAGAAGCCTCGTATCGTCTGGCCTTTTATATGTTACTTAACTTAACGGGCTCTATAAGTCTACATATAATTTAATGGCCACCAGTGAATATATATAGACTTATCTGGTTAATGGAGCATGTTTATTTAAGACAGGGTGCTAGGATGGTAAGTATGGCACAACAGGTGAAGGTGATGGCGGCGGCCATTGTTAGCCTATGGAGAAACTAATTTACCGTCTCGCCATATGTAAATTCACGGGTTCTTATAATAGTTATATATTTGAATGGCCACTAGTGAATATAGATACTTAGCTGATTAATGGAGCATTTTGATTAATGACAGGTGCTAGGATGATGAAGATGCAGAGCGATGAATATATGGTGTAACAGGTGGAGGTGATGTCGGCTTGGCTGGCGTTAGAGCCTTAGAGGAGTGAGGCCCTTTATAGGTAAGGTTCTTCGAACGTCAACTCTAAACAAATAAACTTCGACATGCGCAATAATTCTTGAGCCAGATTAAATTAATTAAAATTTCAAATAGTAGTTTATACCTATTAAAGAACTAATTACCTTCTAGAAATTCGGATACTTGCAGTACTAGGTTAATTAACATATCACTTCAGGTGATCAAACTTAGATTATTATTTAAGCCAGCACACCGCAAGTCGAGAACTTCAGGAATACCCGCTTTCCGAAAAAATATTCCCTCTAGTATAAATTAACCATATAAATAACGCGCGCACATTAAAATAGGCCTTCAGCGGAGGATTAAAAAGTCCCGAGTATAACATTAAATTAATAACCCTATGAAAATCGCGGACACATACGTTAAAATCGGACTTTTAAAAGAGGATATTAGTCTGGATTATCAAGCCAGCTGCCAGCACACCATATATCAAGAATAGAGGCCCCTTTAAACATTCCTCTAGTATGAAATAATTAAATACCCCTATCAATATCGCGGACACATACGTAAAAAATAAGACTTAGACATTATTTTGGATTATTAAACCAAAATAGTTAAACATTGCAAGTTAATGTAAAATAGAACTTCAGAGTGTCAAGACTTACGATCGTATAGTGGATATTGGTATATTTCTATATATTTACCCAGGCACATTCCATTTTTGTTTTCTTAAGACAGTAAAACGAGTTTCATTATTAGCCTAGGCCCTAAGGAGAAGCCTCTTATCGTCTGGCCTTTTTTTTTATGTTAATGCACAAGCTGTATAATAGTCTAAATCTATTTTAAATAACAACCAGTGAATATAGATACTTAGCTGGTTAATTGAGCACATTGATGAATGACAGGTGTTGGGATGGTGAAAATATCCATCGATAAATATGGCACAAGCACATCAGGTGAAAATGATGTCCCTCGATTATAAAATAATTAAATAACCTCATCAAAATCGCGGACACATAAGAGAACAAACACTTCACGGGCTATTATGATCCTGGATTAAGCAAGCACACCGTAAATACATAATACAGTCCGATAAAAAGATAAGTCCCTCGAGTATAAAATAAGAAAATATAACCTTATCGGGAACTAAAACACTTACATCACGTCGTTATGGAGTCCAGCTAGAAAAGAGCCACCTCACCTGCCCGTCCTAGTAGATGAGTCAGTGAGCTCCTGATTGGCTGATGGGTGATGACGTGGCGCTCTCTCATTGGTCGAGCCACCCCCCTCCCCGCCCAACAGGATACGAGGTTTAGCGCGGGCTTTTCGTTTAAATCACCCTACCCCACCATCCCCTCCCCTTTTAACTGCGACCCCCTCCCCAACAGGATACTCTCTCTCTTTGTTCAGTCGCCCCCCCCCACCCTAGCCTTCCCTCCTCCTCCTCTTTCTCTCTCCCGTTGCCTTATATGGGCATTCTTTCGTTGTTCCGTTCCTCCCCTTCCTTCCTCCTTCCTCCTCTCTCTCTCCCCCCCCCCCTAAGTACTCAGTCCCCCCTGTCCCTTTAATACTCGCTTTTCTGGACCCCCTTCTCCCTCATGTTTAGCATATTATCATATCATCACCACCTGACCAATTAACTTACAAATATAGGCTACCTAATTAAGACTTTCTGTACCAGTGACGTCTGTTATATTTTGGTCTAGCTATAATTAGACGATTTTTTGCAGTTTAGGAAATATCTGTGGTAGTTAAAAGGGTCGACTGATATAGTTCCAAGCCTTATAATTGCTAGAGATCCTTCCTAAACTGAGAACAATTAACTAGTAGTCGCCAGAATAAAATTAAAAAGACGTCGCCGGTAGCCTACAGTAATGGCTAATGAAAGCAATCACATTCATTAGGCCTAATACATGCGGTACTCCGTGGATTCGAACCTAGGATACTCACACCAAAATTCAGCGCACTAATCATTAACCCCTTCTGTACTGTTCCGGTGACGGCCCTTCGCCTTTCACATTATTATGGACCCTATTACACGATTATATTCAGTTTAAAAAGGTCCGCTAGCAATTAACAGGCTTTGAACTATCGCATTTAACCCTTCTTACTACCACAGATCCTTCTTAAACTGCACAAAATCTTCTAAATATGGCTAGAATGAATTGAGAAAGACGTCACCGGTACAGTCGCGCTAATAAGTGATGTCTTCGCACCAAGTAGGCCTATGTTTTGACCAATAATTGGTATCAACAATATCTAAGCTTCATTTCTTCATATGGAGTGAGATATACAAACATGTTCCTACACTTACCCACCCTTTTCAACATCTGAGAGACATTAATACAGCACAGAGCAAGCCAAACGTAATGCCAGCTGAGACATTACTTATTAGCGCGATCGTACAGGAGTTAAGCTATCAAGACAAGGTTATGTAAGATTAGCCTATATATGGTTATATATGATTAATAGGCCATGAATTAGCGAAATATTGAATTTCAGTAATGGTTAGATACTTTTATGCAGCTTAGGAAGGTTGTATGGGCGTCAGAAAGCTATAGTTGTGTTATAGTCTATTTTTTTCCAGCTGAGGGTAAATTGTCATGTTTATATATATCTTTGTTACTCGGCTATAAGGTACATTTTGTAGCGAAAGATGATGGTTATTCTGAAAACTTGGCATTAATATGACACACAGCCATAGTAGTTTCATATATTTCCATTAAGTATCGAGAAATCAGCTAAATAAGAGATTCAATTTACGATCAGCTGGGAAAAAATAGAGTATATAAAGTTAATATTAATTTAATCCCTGTACCGGCAACGTCTTTTTAACTTTTTGTCTAGCTATATTTAGACGATTTTGTGCGGTTTAAGAAGGATCTGTGGTAGTAAATGTGAGATAGTTCGAAGCCTAAACATTGCTTGAGGCCCTTTGTAAACTGAATAAAATCGTCTAGTCTAGCTATATTTAGACGATGTTATACGGTTTAAGAAGGATCTGTGGTAGTAAAAAGGGTTAAGTGAGATAGTTCGAAGCCTTTTAATTGCTGGAGACCCTTTGTAAACTGAATAAAATCGTCTAATCTTGCTATATTTAGACGATTGTTTACGGTTTAAGAAGGATCTAGCTATATATTTAGACGATTGTATGCGATTTAAGAAAGATCTGTGGTAGTAAAAAGGGTTAAGTGAGATAGTTCGAAGCCTTTTAATTGCTGGAGGCCCTTTGTAAACTGAATAAAATCGTCTAATCTAGCTGTTTAGACGATTTTATGAGGTTTAAAAGGGGTCTCTAGCAATGGACAGGCTTCGAACTATCCCACTTAACCCAAATTTACTACTACAGATCCTTCTTAATAACTTCAGTGCGGGTGATTTCCTTTTGTACTTCATTCTGGCTACTATTAGATGATTATGTTCAGTTTACGAAGGACCTATAGTTATTAAAAAGTTACAATAAACCATCTAAATTAACCCTTACAGCCACCGCATATCCTTCCGAAGCTGTATAAAATCGTCTAAATACACTAAATTAAAATGTAAAACTTGCAAACTAAACAAACCAAAATTGGGACAAGGACAATATAAAGTCAAATTAAATTATCAAAATCGCTATGTGGAAACAACGCTTACTAAAATGAAAATTATTAAATAAAAGAACACAATCCACCACATAGGGTGTACATTACTACATACTATTACTAAATACAGAAAAGACGTAACCCGCATTGAAAGAATAAAACACACTGTACTATCCGATTACCTTGTTCATTAGATAGTTTATTTATTAAGCAGAGTTTAGACATTGTGACCCATAGCCTATACCATTTATTATGCAGAGTTTAGACATTGTGACCCATAGCCTATACCATTGTGACCCATAGCCTATACCATTGTTTGTTTTATAAGTAACTGAGGGACCTCCACCAAGCTTAAAAAACACCCCCTAGTTCCCCTTTTAAGATAAATTTGGTCATTTTTCGGTAGACAAATTTCCACTGCCAAAGACCGGCTACTTCTAAAATTAAAGGCTCGATCGCTCGACAGGAAAAAATCGACATCTTAAACTGCACAAAATCGGTGTTATGTGTTTATAAATGCACGACAACCGCATTTTAACCCTTTGAAGCTCTGACGCGTTTTAGCAGTATATTTTGGCTATCATTAGACAATTTTATGCAGCTTAGGAAAGATCTGTGGGTATTAAAAGGGTCAAGACTCTCTCAATCAACCCTCTGACTTCCATATACCCTTCTTAATCTAAATAAAATCGTCTAATAATTAGGCTACCAATAAACAAAACAGAAATGCGTATTGGAGCTTGAAAGGGTTAACTGGTAATTCTGTTAAATGTCGACCTCTACGGCTCCAACTTCCTTATAGCCTGAAATTAGAAGTATAAACATCGATATTTAGCATAATTTCTAATTAAATTATGGTTGTAGGCCTAGTATATTTTTAAACGTATAAACCAAATTTAAGCGGGGTGACCTGCATTTGTTCTCTCCTTTTCTCTTTCTCTGACTTTTATCCATTTGGCCCCATTCAGCCTACTGTTTTAAGACGTTTATCCCCATCCAGGTGTCAATTTTCTTTACTGACGAGCGGTAGCGAGCCAGCATATTTCTTAAATGTTTTTGACAGCAGGCTAAATTTGTAAATTTTTCGATAGAAAAATTTCTCCGGCGAAGCCGGATTTCTTAATATAATGCTGGCTCGCTTTCGCTCGCCAGGAAGAAATCGACACCTAACCATTTCAGACCCCATGAGGCATCGTGTTTCGCGAATATCTTCATGGCTCTTAGTCACATCATTATGACATTCTAACACAATGTTTACGACAACCCGCCGTAATTTATGGTGGTATAGTAGTTTGGCAAATTGTTATACTTAAGGAGTTTACTCTTATCATCTTAGGTGTAGTCAGTGAGAACACAAAAACCTGAGCAAATGTTCGGACAAGACGACGTACCCCCCTCCCCTACATCTATTCCTTCCTTCCCCCACCAAACAAGCTCCCCGCCATCCCCCTCGCACACCCATCCTTCTATCCCCCCTCCCCCCACCCCTCTCTCTCTCCGTCCCTCCCTCCCTCTCTCCTCTTATATTCGTGAATAGTATGAAACACAAATACGTGTAGCATACAACTGGATATTTATAGGCACAAACAACTCGAAAGGACACTAAAACTGAAGTATGAATGGATTTTACACAGAAACGCTCTCTCTCTCTCTCTCTCTCTCAATTGCACACAGGGAAATATAGTCTTACACATACAGTAGTTATTCTATAGTAATTTCGTATAATACCTTACGAATATAACATTTGGGTGTAGTATGAATTGATGGTTTATGGAAACAACCGTGATGGCTCAGTTGCCAGTTTGATATTTTGCCAATGTTTGGAATATTTGAGCAGGTAGATGGTCACTGGCATACGATCGAAGAAGGTGGTTTGTCGCAAGCTACTGAAGGTATGCTACATCCCTGCTAGCCATGGCCAATATGCTGAGATGCCCACGTGGGTGCAAAGGTGTGATTGCAATATGACTGTTTAATATGTTCAACCACGAGAGGAACGCTGACGCACTGAAAATAAGTCTTAACAGGTAATTATTACCCATAACTCTTTTTATCTATAACGTTATGCAACATATTTCATAGCAATGACAATGTTTGGGGAAATTATCTTGATCTTAATACCATCTATTATAATAAACGGCAAAATCCGTCCGTCTGTCCGTCCGCATAGACCCAGGTTAGGTTAGGAACGAGGGGTGTGGGGGGCAAAGGCCCCCATCGAAAAGGGGGGGGGGCCCCTGGGCGAACCCTTTTAGGTTAGATAAGAGTTATCATGAACGGCAAAGTTAGCGAATGACATATAGTGTCTACCAGCAAATATAGTGAAGTTAGAACATGATACTGTACATTAACCCTTCTGGTGCTTGAACACCGGATTTCTAAGCTTGACCAGAGGTCCCTTTAGGTTTGGGCCGGAGGCCCAAAACGCCCTCCGCAGGAGGTAGCTTAAAAGTCCGCACGGAGTGCGGACTTTTAAGCTAGTGATAAATATTATGAAAAGCATGTGTTCCTAAATATTCGATCTTTTTCCTTAATCTACTGTACATTTTTGTCTTCCCACACAGGCCGTATGACCGTGTGGCCCATGTGATGGGTATGACCACAAAAGCAGTGCGGCTGATAGTTCAATGCAACCTGCGTTCCAAGCCAGACGCACCACCCGAGACAGCGAGCACTCTCACTGTTACACCACCTGACTCCCCGACACCCTCCACTACACCACCTGTCTTTGACAATTTCACTATTGGAGCCATTCGACGTTTTGTACATGCAAAGTTTGCTGCAAAAGAACACTTTACTATTGTTACCCTGACTGAAGAAATAAAGAGGGCCAATATTATTCCCAGTGAGACCTCAGAGACGGCGATATGGCATGTGTTGCACTGCATGGGATTCCGGTACAGGGTATCACAGAGAAAAATGTATGTACGAAAAGAGTCCCTTGATATTGTATGCCGCCGCATTGATGCTCTTCGAGCACTGTCACCGACAGGAAGGAAGACAGGTGGTGTACGTGGATGAAACGTGGTTCACCACACGGATGTCACACAACATGAGTGGGTGGACACAACACAACCTGTAACTAGTGCCACCTATAGCCGTCAGGTGCCACCTGGTGAAGGGGAGCGGTTTGTGGTGGTAGCAGGTGGCACAGTCGAAGGTTTTGTGGACGGCTCCTTTCTAAGTTTCCCTGCGAAGAACAAAACGGGTGACTACCACGGGGAAATGAACAGCAGCCTTTTCCTTCGCTGGCTAACATCTCGACTTTTACCAGCATTGGGTGAGCCATCGGTACTGGTGTTGGACAATGCGCCCTATCACAGCCAGTTGTCGGAGGAGACTCGCTGCCCCACCACCGCCACCAACAGAGCTGGCCTTGTAAAATGGCTGGAGGAAAGAAAAATCCCCTTCTCACCTCACGCTACTCGTCCTGAACTGCTACGAACATGCAAGGAAAACAGACCAAAGCCACAGTATACAGTTGATAACCTCATCCGAGAATGGGGTCACGAAGTGGTCCGACTACCACCAGCCTATCCTGAACTTAACGCCATAGAGCAGGTGTGGGGGTGTATGAAGATATATGTGCGCTCCTCATTACAACGCTTCACTCGTGCCAGCTTACAGGCCAGGTTAAAAGAAGCAAGGCTATGCGCAACCAAGGAGATTTGGGAAGGTGCCGTTCGGCGAGCCAGGAAGTTTGAAGAGGATTATTGGTCATCTGACAATATCCATGAAATTGTGGATCCCGTCCTTATCACTTTTGACACCGACGATGAGGATGACCTCTTCCTTGACAGCGATGAATAATAAAATAATATATATGTATACTTGTCTGTATCATTATTCCATTAATTATATAACTAATATTGATTTTTGTTGCAATTATACCGACTCCTAATTTTAAAATATTTATGCCCATTGCCCAATCTATCTCATCACAGTATACGAACAATCGAACAACAGTTCCAGATAAACGACCATACGCAAACGTACAATCTAAGGTTATAATTATAATTTCCCACCAAACTTCTTAGGCAAAGCAGTAGAATGAGGTTAAACAACATAATACTTCAGTTCATTTGCACAAACCACGCAACTGATTGTTGGGGTATATACTTTTGAGTTATACTGTAAGCCCATTGTGGGCAAATCATGCGATATAATAATGCACAATGTATGTCTTTATATTTTCCCGTGTGCTGTGTAATTGACAGAGAGAGAGAGAGAGCGTTTCTGTCAACAATCTATTCATACTTCAGTTTGACTCTCCTTTCGAGTTGTTTGTGCCTATAAATATCCAGTTATATGCTACACTTACTTATTTGTTTTTCATAATATTCACGAATGAGAGAGAGAGAAGGGGGGGAGGGGGGATAGAAGGATGGGTGTGCGAGGGGGATGGCGGGGAGCTTGTTTGGTGGGGGAAGGAAGGAATAGATGTAGGGGAGGGGGGTACGTCGTCTTGTCCGAACATTTGCTCAGGTTTTTGTGTTCTCACTGACTACACCTTAAGATGATAAGGGTAAACTCCTTAGGTATACCAATTTGCCAAACTACTATACCACCATAAATTACGGCGGGTTGTCGTAAACATTGTGTTACAATGTCATAATGATGTGACCTTACAGACTATTCAAAATAAAGCCCTGAAAATCATCACAGGATGCACAGCTACTACAACCACATATCACCTACATCAAGAAACCAAAGTCCTAAAAGTCAAAGATCATCTAGACATGAGAGGCACTCAATTCCTGGCAGCAGCCTCCACGAATCAACACCACCCACTACACTACATGGCAACACACCCAGAGACACCAAGAAATATCAAAACAACACCCAGCACACGCTATCACACACAAATACTGTCTTCTCTCCCTCCCTGCCCACCCCAAACCAACTTCCGGAAGCACATCCATACTCATATCACTCGCCGTTCCATCCACTCACTCATAGACAACACGCAGCTGCAATCCTCCCGAAATCCATCCTTCTGAATCCTCCCTTCCTCGCGAGGACAGAGTCCACCTGGCCAGGCTGAGATGCGGACACCATCCAGCTCTTCTGAGCTATCAGAAGAGACTGGATGACTCCGTCGTCGACGCCTGCCCGGGTTGTAACACAGCACCCTATACCATAAAACACATCATAGAAGACTGCTATTCACACAACCACTTACGCCAACAACACAATTTACACTATTTGAGAGCTCTTGGGAAGCCCGACCGTGGCCATGGCCTTCCTTAAGGACTCGGGGCTGTTCGGCCAGGCAGCTAAGGGAACAACAACATAGCCTACTTTCTATCTATTAGAAACCTACATTATCATGACATTGCTGTTTTAATATCGATGCTATTTACGGCTCCAACTTCCTTATAACTAAAATCTCGCAATTGATCAATTCTTTGTTAGAACATAAGAAAATGGGAGTCTGCAGGAAGCTGATTGGCCCACACAAGGCAGTTCACACTCGCACCCAATTCCAATTACAAGGCCTAATTATAGGCCCAGCTCACTGACCGACCTTACCAAAACGGTCAGAGGTCAGAAAACGGGGGTCTGCAGAGCGCTGATTGGCCCACATCCGGCAGATCCCCCTCACACCCACCCCATCTCGTCCATATGCCTATCTAATTTTATCTCAAAGCTCTCTATCGTTCTTGATCCCACTATATCACTTGGTAGCCTATTCCACCCATCTACAACTCTGTTACCAAACCAATATTTGCCTATATATTTTCAGAAACGAAATTTATCTAATTTGAAACCATTTGTTCGAGTTCTTTCGCTATCACTGAGCTTTAGTAGGCTACATCTTGCATGTCCCCTTTATTAAGCCCACTAACCCACTTGAACACTTCTATCATATCCCCTCTAACTCTGCGTCTCTCTAATGAATGTGGCCTTAAGCTCGGTTCACACATACACGTTCTAACGTCCCGTCCGGCCCATTCCTCTTAATAAAAAGCGCCTAGGCGGCGTCCTTTTTATGCATGCATAAAATGGTCCGTGTGGGTCGGGGCAGCTGCCAGAAAACGTGTTATGCCGGGACACCCACGGACACACACAGAAGTTATTTTCTTGGTCGGGGACGGACGGGACGTTAGAACGTGTATGTGTGACCCGAGCTTAAGCCTAATTTCTTCAACCTTTCTTCATATGGAAGATTTCTAATATTATGAATAATTTGTGTCATTCTACGTTGTAGGAGTCTCTCTCCAAGGAATTTGTCCATTCTGTAATAAGGACACCAAAATTGAACAGCATAATCCACATTGGGTCTCACTAATGACAAGTAAAGTTTTAAGATAACATAAGCAGTTCTGTGTTAACCTCTGAAGTGCGCATGGGGGGTATGAGACACCTCTGCCTGTGCGCATGTATTTGAGCTGTTTCCATCACTAAAATATTTATTTTACCATAAATAGCATTAATACTTCTCCATATGTGCCTATTATAGGTTGATTATAAAGGTATTAACCTGTTACAACAATAAAACAAGTGGAAACAGCGTTTGGATGGTCAAAATCGGCGATACAGGCCGGGAGTTACATAATGTATGGCTGAGGCAACCTCCTTTCCCGCCACTTTTCCCCAAGTCTGGAGAGACACTGTCGATCGATACTCTCTCTCTCTCTCTCTTGTACTCGCTTGCTAACAGTGATGACAATGCCCTGCTTGTAACTCGCTAATGTTAGCACGAAAATATACCACAGAATAAGGGAATAACAGGGAAAATAGGTGATAATTGAAGGAGGGGAGGAAAGTGGGGAAGGAGGGGAGGAAAGTGGGGAAGGAGGGGAGGTAGAGGAGTGATATTTTGCATGGCCCAGGGGCAAAATATTGTTTTTTTTTTTTTTTTTTTTTTTTTTTTCGGTTTTAAATTGATTTTTTTTCCCCCTGCCTCTTAAGAGTCTTCCCGCAGTCCGCCAGGGGAACTCTTAAGAGTCTTCCGGCAGTTCCCGGGTTAAGGGGCGGTTACACATGCCCGAAGTTTTGCCACCCAAGCAACTTTTGTCACCGTTACAGGCAACTCGGCTATGTGTAACCGCGCCTTTACTCACACTCCTCGAGATGAACCCGAGAATCCTGTTTGCCTTGTCACGAACGCTTACTGTACCGAAGACGTCTATTTTATTTTATTATTGCTACATTTGAAGATTTTGTGCAGCTTAAGAAGGATCTGTGGTAATAAAAACGGTCCAGTGAGATAGTTCGAAGCCTGTTAATTAATTGCTACAATCGTCTAATAGTAGCCACAATAATGTTAAAAGGACGTCAGCGGTACTGACAAGGTTAAACTACCAAACAACTTTTTACTATAATAGGCTACTTGTATAAGAAGCGCGTCAGTATATGGGATCTTAATTGACCACTTGCGAGTTTCAGGCTATAAGGAAGTTGGATCTGTAGACATAGATAATAAATAGAAATGCAATAATAATGTAGGTTTTTGATGGCTAAATGGTATGTTGAATTGGGTTTTATGTAGCCTATTTATAAATGTACTACGACCGTATTTTAGCTCTATCTATCTATCTATCTATTGCCTGACGCCGTGATCCCCGAAGGGGTGACCACGAACGAACCGCCCCCATGCACCTCTGTCCCCAGTCAGTCGATGCCCCTCCCCCCAACCAGCACTGCCTTCGTTCATATACAGTACTTCCTCACTCCATCCTTCCACCTCTCATTCGGTCTACCTCTCCCTCTCTGTCCCTCCACCTCGCTCTCATACACCCTCTTAGTCATTCTCTCGCTTTCCATACGTTCCATATGGCCGAACCATCTCAAGTTGTTCCTTTTCACACTTTCCAGCACATCTACCTCCACACCACACCTCCTCCTTACTTCCTCATTAGTCTGTCTATCCGTCCATGTAACTCCGCACGCACTCCTTAAGTAATTCATTTCCACTGCTCTCACTCTTGGTCTGAGTCTCTCAACCAACGTCCATGCTTCTCTTCCGTAAGTCAGTGTCGGGATTACCACACTGTCATGCAAGGACTTCTTCACTTCCATACTGACCACCCTATTTCTTGTTACTGCTTTTAGCGTTCCTACAACCCTCTTCCCCTGTTGTACCCTCTCCCGCACTTCTTCATCCATAGTCCCATCTTTACTCAACACACTGCCCAGATACTTAAAAGAGTTGACGATCTCCATAGCCTGACCGTTCAGCTTCACCTCACACTCTGTGACTTCACCCCTTTCGAAGACCATAACCTTGCTCTTCCCCGCATTTACCTTCAAATTCCGTTTTTCGCACACTGTTCCAAACTCATTTACTAGACCCTGCAACTCCCATTCATTATCACTCATCAGAACTGTATCATCCGCAAACAGCAGTATAGGTAGCTTCCACTCAATTCCCTCCCTTTTCAGCGATACACCAACATCCACTGCTCTTGATAGTATTTCTTTCATGACTCCATCCATATACAGTAAACAACCACGGGGACATCACACACCCCTGTTTCAAACCAACATTCAGGTCAAAGAACTCGCTCTGCTCACTCTCCACACGTACTGCCGCCTTTGCACCCTCATACATGCTCTTCACTGCTTTCAGCAACTTGCCCTCTACTCCGTATATTCTAAGTACTTTCCACAAACCTTCTCTATCCACTCTGTCATAGGCCTTCTCCAAGTCCATAAAGGCAAGATACACTTTTGTTTCTTCTCCACAACACAATTCAGGGTAAAAATCTGATCTACACATCCTCTTCCCTTCCTAAAACCTCCCTGATCGTCGCCTATCCATTTCTCCGTTCTCACTCTCACTCTCTCAATCACTACCCTACTGTATACCTTCCCTACTACGCTTAGAAGACATATTCCTCGGTGGTTACCACACGCTCCTCTTTCCCCTTTGCCTTTATATAGGGGGACTATTATGCCAGTCTTCCAGTCATCGGGTGCACTCCCCTTCTCCCATGCTAGTTTGCACATTTTCCATAGATAGAATAGATAGATAGATAGACTACGCCGTATTTTAGCTGTAAATTCTGTTAAATATCGTTGTCTACAGCTACAACTTCCTTATAGCCTGAAACTTCCAAGTGATCAATTTGCATATATAAAGTTATATTATGTAAGTATTTAACCTCAGATTTAAACCTCCCACGCTGTCAAGCTAACCAAATGAATACCCGCCAACTTGCTTAAATAAACAATAATAACTAAAGAAATCTATTAAAAACCTATATATTATCAGTAAAATAGCGTAAATAACACTACTATTTTGTATTTCCTTATTCATTAACGTTGCATATATATAATTACTAAAGTACCAAGCAAAAACAACTATAGAATACTGTCACGGGTCCGACCGTGACTGTGATTATATACATATAGGAGTTAGGTATATTTCTTGAGCGCGGGAAAAATTGAGGAGGTGGGAACAGCTGTAGTGAAAGAAAGGAAGAGTGAGAGGTGCGCGGGGTAGGCTGACCGTCGGCGTACATGTGTGAGTGTGTGCGTTTTTCTTGTAGGCTTGTGTAGTGTGTACCGCTAGGCGCCTCGCGCGTGTGTGTGTGCGTTCGCGCTCGCAGGCGGGGTCAAGGTAGTGTCCAGGCTTCCTATTGGATCCAAATTCAAAATGCATTTGGGGGAGGGGGACCGAGGTTATAAAGGGGGCAGGGATGCCCAGGATAGTCCTTCTCACCTGCCCGACCCCAACGAAACCAGTCACTTTTTGTTGTGCACGCGATGAATGGATCGGCGGGTCTGCGAGGGTACCTCGTGCCCTAAATCCTACCATAATCAGGTGAGTCCAATTCAGTTAGACAAGTGTCAACGTATGTCTGAATTCGGCGGGATGTGCGGTGGTGTGCGTGATGTGTGGTGGTGTGTTTGTGTGCAGTCACCAAGACTGTGCCAGACCGTACACATGGCCAAGTTTGTGACGCTGACCGAATTAGCTCATGCTATGGCCGGGAATGGCAGGTGTAAGCATGACCCCACAGAGGGCTTGCTAAAGGCTATAGGGATGCCCAGGGCGACGTAGTTCCCCTGCGGCGATATCTCACTGTTTAGCTATGCACGTGGCCAGGGGTGAGTGTTGGGTGTGCACGTGTGTGTGTGCGGGTGTGGGTGAGTGACGCCGTAGCATCTCAACCCCACAGAGGGTGATGGCTACCGCTAGAGGATTGTCGGCTTGAAGGGCTTGTCGTACTGCCTTTTTGAGACTCTTTAATTAGACAACTCTCATTAGTCTAGCGAGTCACGTGTGTGTGGCGTGTGTTGGTGAGTGACGCCGTAGCATCTCAACCCCACAGAGGGTGATGGCTACCGTTAGAGGATTGTCGGCTTGACTCCCTAGGTCCTGTCGTACTGCCCTTTTTGAGACCCTTTGTTTAGGCAACTCTCATTAGTCTAGCGAGTCACGTGTGTGAGGTGAGGAGGTGAGAGTGGAGAGAGAGAGAGAGTGATGAGTGTGATTGACGGGTACTGTGAGTGTGGGAAAATCTCGTGCCTATTCGATCATGCGGTCATTTGCTGGGCTAGACGTTATCAGTGTCACAGTAGACTAAAGGGTTGGTTGATGTGAGATTTTGTATGACTAGCAGAAATCAGTATAATGATTTGGGGTAATCTTAGGGGTAGTTATAATACTGGGTAATTGTATTTAGGTAAGTGGATTAGAAAAGTGGGTTAGATTGAGTGGCTGAGTGTTTGAATGAAATTGTCTCTTTGATTAATGCAATTTCAGTGTCGCTATTCAATAAAACCGTTTTTAGTAGGAATGTTTGTTTCTTTAATTCTTGCTAACTTTAAGAATATAATTATTATCAATATATACCTATCATTGCAATAAATCTGTGTACTCTAATATCCCGCAAGCTGGGAACTGCAATTTTCTTTTCAATATATATTACTGCATCGAGTCAGTATAGTTATAAATGTATAGCATGTTCTGGGACTTTTGTTGTCTTAATTTCACAAGGGATATTTGTCTATTTTTGATCTAAAGTAACGACACTATCAACATATAGATTTATTTCCTAGGTAAGGGGCAAGTGTTACAGTAACCCATTAGTCACCCGGACGTGAACCATTACAAATACATAAAAACCTGCAATTTATAAGTAAAATAGGACAAATAACACTACTATTTGTAAATTTATATAAATTAATTACTAAAACCATCACTGGTGATGGGCTGGTCTATCAGAGTGAGAACTGAGCGATCTCTGCCATACCCATAGCTTACTCTGACTGCTTACCTATTGAATGATAGTGGGGAATTAAGAAGCAGACTTCTTGTGTGAACCCCACCTCCAAAGACTGGTCAGCCAATATTAACTAGGTTATGTTATTATGTTTGTCGTATCTGGCTTTAAAAGTGGCAATCGTTGGCACTGTAACCACACTCTCTGGGAGTGCGTTCCACTCGTCGATGACTCTGATAGAGAACCAATTCCCCTTCAGTGTCGTTCTCCAGTGGTCTGGTTTGGAGAGTTTCAGCGAGTGGCCTCGTAGGTGGTTGTTATTTTTCTGGAAAAACCTGGTGTATGGTATGTCCTCAAAGCCGTGTAGAAGTTTGTATGTTTCTATCATATCCCCTCGTTTTCTGCGGTCACTTGGTGTCTGGAGGTCAAGATGCTTACACCTTTCTTCGTAGGGTAATTCTTCTAGGTTTGGGACCATCTTGGTTGCTCTTCGCTGCACCCTCTCAATAGTCTGTATGTCCTTGATTAGGTAGGGTGACCAACATTGGACACCAAAATCGAGGATCGGGCGCACCAGTGACACATAGAGTGGTACAAGGATTTCTTTGTCCAATATGGAGAAGTTCCTCTTAATTATGCCCAAACGACTATTTGCTTGTGCAGCGATTTTAGCGACATGTGCTGAGGATTTTAGGTCTGAGGATATAATAATGCCCAAGTCTTTTTCATTTGAAGATTTCTGGAGTGTTGTCCCGTGTAGCTGGTAGTCCTCTTTCGGTTTATTATGCCCAATGTGCATAGTCTTGCATTTGTGTGCATTAAATGTTAGGAGCCATTTCCTGCTCCACTCGTTCAATCTCTCCATGTCTCTCCGAAGGGTCTCGACGTCTGCGTCTGTCCTGATGGTTTTGTATATCTTTGCGTCGTCTAGAAAATTTAGTTACTTCAACCTCTGCAGTTGCTGATTCGAGGTTAGTAACAAGGTCATTAATATAAATCAAGAAGAGAATTGGGCCCAGCACTGATCCTTGAGGAACTCCACTCATCACCGGCAGCCAATCCGACGGGGAGTTCCTTATGGTAACCCTGTGGAACCTATCTGAAAGGAATGCCTTGATCCACTTCAGGATATTTCCACCTATTCCCATTGCCTCCAGTTTGGTGTGAAGTCTCTGGTGGGGAACCCGATCGAAGGCCTTTTCACAGTCCAGATAGTTTATGTCCACACAGTTCTATCTATTCTATCTATTGCCTGACGCCGTGATCCCCGAAGGGGTTGTCACGAACGAACCGCCCCCATGCACCTCTGTCCCCAGTCAGTCGACGCCCCTTCCCCCAACCAGCACCGCCTTCGTTCATGTACTTCCTCACTCCATCCTTCCACCTCATATTCGGTCTACCTCTCCCCCTCTGTCCCTCCACCTCGCTCTCGTACACCCTCTTAGTCATTCTCTCGCTTTCCATACGTTCCATATGGCCGAACCATCTCAAGTTGTTCCTTTTCACACTTTCCAGCACAATCTACCTCCACACCACACCTTCTTACTTCCTCATTAGTCTGTCTATCCCTCCATGTAACTCCGCACGCACTCCTTAAGTAATTCATTTCCACTGCTCTCACTCTTGGTCTGAGTCTCTCAACCAACGTCCATGCTTCGCTTCCGTAACTCAGTGTCGGGATTACCACACTGTCATGCAAGGACTTCTTCACTTCCATACTGACCACCCTATTTCTTGTTACTGCTTTTAGCGTTCCTACAAACCCTCTTCCCCTGTTGTACCCTCTCCCGCACCTCTTCATCATAGTCCCATCTTTACTCAACACACTGCCCAGATACTTAAAAGAGTTGACGATCTCCATAGCCTGACCGTTCAGCTTCACCTCACACTCTGTGACTTTCACCCCTTTCGAAGACCATAACCTTGCTCTTCCCCGTATTTACCTTCAAATTCCGTTTTTCGCACACTGTTCCAAACTCATTTACCAGACCCTGCAACTCCCATTCACTATCACTCATCAGAACTGTATCATCCGCAAACAGCAGTATAGGTAGCTTCCACTCAATTCCCTCCGTTTTCAGCGATACACCAACATCCACTGCTCTTGATAGTATTTCTTCATAACTCCATCCATATATACAGTAAACAACCACGGGGACATCACACACCCCTGTTTCAAACCAACATTCAGGTCAAAGAACTCGCGCTCTTCTCACTCTCCACACGTACTGCCGCCTTTGCACCCTCATACATGCTCTTCACTGCTTTCAGCAACTTGCCATCTACTCCGTATATTCTAAGTACTTTCCACAAACCTTCTCTATCCACTCGGTCATGGGCCTTCTCCAAGTCCATAAAGGCAACATACACCTTTTGATTCTTTTCCAGATATTTCTCCACAACACAATTCAGGGTAAAAATCTGATCTACACATCCTCTTCCCTTCCTAAAACCTCCCTGCTCGTCGCCTATCCATTTCTCCGTTCTCACTCTCACTCTCTCAATCACTACCCTACTGTATACCTTCCCTACTACGCTTAGAAGAACGTATTCCTCGGTGGTTACCACACACTCCTCTTTCCCCTTATATAGGGGGAATATTATGCCAGTCTTCCAGTCATCGGGTGCACTCCCCTTCTCCCATGCTAGTTTGCACATTTTCCATACCCATTCTATCACTATCTCACCACCATACCTCAACATTTCCCCACACACTCCATCTGTTCCTGGTGCTTTCCCCAACTTCACTCTTTTCATGGCTTCCCACACTTCTGACCTCCTGATCCCCACCTCCTCCTCCACTACTTCTCTTCTTCTCCCTCCCATACCATATCCAGCAATGTTTGCTGGCTCTCATTCCTTTCATTTAGCAACTCACTGAAGTACTCCCTCCATCTTTCGACTCTCTCTTGCTTCTCGGCTAGCATTCTCCCATTCTTATCTTTCACACCCTTACTGTTTCCCTTGCTACCTTCCCTAACTTTCTTGATTCTTTCCAGAACAGTTCTTACTCTCCCTCCATTTTACACTCAGATTCCTTCCAAATTCCTCATCTACTCTTCTTTTACTTTCCTTCACTACTCTCTTCACCACCCTCTTACTCTCCACGTACTCGCTTGTTTCTGTCTCTCGGAATCTTCATTCCCTCTACTACCCAACCACTCTATATGCTTTCTTCTTTTCTTCCACAGCTATTCTACCTCTTCTGTCCACCATGCTGTACCTTTCACTCCCCTCCCTCTTCTCCTCGCTCCACACACCTCCTCACATGCTGCACAGATCTCATCCTTAAACACCTTGCTCATCTCGTCCACTTCCTCCAGAACTTCCAGGTCGAACCACCTAGTCGTTCTTTCCACTGCTCTCCTGTACTCCGCCTGATTTCCTCTCCTGCAACCTCTCCACCCTCCTCACCATTCCACCATCCTCTCGCCTCCCTCCCGCTCTCCTCACCCACTTCTTTGTATCCTAACCTTAGCTACCACTACATAATGATCAGACAGACCCCCTCCAATACCCCTATACACCCTAGCATCCATCACAGATTTCTTCATTCGTTCATCCACACATACATAATCAATCAATGACTTCGTTCCCACCACTGTCTTATCCTTCATCGTCAACATCCGTTTCCACGTGTACCTGTGGATCATTCTGTGTAGGAAGAAGGTGTTGGCTATCCACAGCCTCCTCCCCACACATACGTCCACAAGTGCACTACCATTCCCATTCACCTCTGATGGTAAACCCAACCCTCCCACCACTCCCTCAACTTTCCTATCACCCACCTTACCATTCATATCCCCAATCAGAAATATTCTTTCGTTCTTGTCAAACTTCTCCAGGCACGCCTCCACATTCATCCAGAACTCCTCTTTCTTTCTTTCAAAGTATATCCTCTGTCGGGGCATACACGCATACAATCACCCACGTTTGTATTCCTACTTTCATTCTCACCCACACAATCCTTGAACCCACAGACCCATACTCTCTTACACACATTCCTTCCATTTGCTACTTACAAACAAAACATGCATGTTCTCTCGCTGTTCCTCCCCTCACTCCAGCACACACAACCATTCCACACTCCACTCTATCACATCTGAACCTTTCCATTGGTCTCGTCATTCCACATACATCCAGCCTGGCATTCACTAACACTTCCAGAACCTCTCTCTCTTTTGTGCCATCATTCATGCCACTAACATTCCACGTAGCCATTCTCAGGATGTCCGAAGGCATGTCCTTAGTCGGTCGTGGTTCGTCAACGTTGGTTCCGTCCGCATCCGAGGCTGTTCGTTCGTTTTTCCTTGCTTCGATATTTTTTCCGGGTGGGGGTCGCAAGCCCACCGACCCAACCTCTTTAGTCGCCTCTTACGACACGCAGAAGGCACGTGGGGCATATTCTATTCCCTAACCCCCAGGGGGGTTACCACTATCAATATCATTTACTAGGTCGTCGATGTAGCACAACATGTTTGTGAGGCAGCTCCTGTTGCTCCTAAATCCGTGTTGTGCGTCGCTGATGAGATTGTTCTCAGCAAGGTGTCCCATGATGACTTGTCGTACGATACCCTCCAGGACTTTGGACACTATAGATGTTAGCGATATTGGCCTGTAGTTTAGTGGTTCGGTCTTGCTGCCTTTTTTCAGAATGGATGAGATGTTAGCCCTTCTCCAGTCGCTTGGAACATCGCCCGTCGCAATGGATGTGCTGAAGATATCCTGGAGTGGGTTGCACAAAATATATGAACATTCTTTGAGAATCACCGGAGACACTCCATCTGGCCCTGGTGCTTTACTGGCGTTGAGTTCTTGTAGTCGTTTCCTAACTGCTTCCCTGGTTATTATGATGTCCTGCATTTTGGGTCCCTGGAATATTGTGTCCGGTACTGGTGTTGCTCCGTGTGTATCCTCCTGCACAAATACTCCGTTGAATGCTTTGTTAATTTCAGTAGCGATTTCTTGGTCGTCTTCAGTTAGGTCTCCATTTGTGGTCTTTACCTAGGTGATTTTTTCCTTGGCAGTCATTCTAGATCTGACATAGGCCCAAAAGTGTTTGGCATTGGATGTTGAGTCCAAAGCAACTTTCCTCTCATAGTCATGCTTGGCAGCCCTCACTTCCCTGGTTACTGTGTTTCTTTCTGTGTTGTATTGTTCACGCCTCATATCACTCTTTCTAGCCCTGTACCTTCCCCATGCTTCTTTCTTCCTTTTTATTATCATCTGCAGTCGTCTAGTCATCCACTTGGGTGCATGCGAAATTTGCTTGTTCCTATAGACTGGCACGCATTCCTTCACAATTTTGTCGTAATTTTCGTGAAATATGTTCCACTTCTCACTTGCTGTTTTCCCATTGAAGAGGTTCTCCCAGTTCACTTCTCTGAACAGTGCTTTCATCCTTTCCTTGTCTACTTTGTGGTAATTCAGTTTTGTTGGGACACCCTCCTGGTCCCTGGATATGGTATCAGTGGAGAGTGTAAAAGAAAGAACGGCATGTTTGCTCAGTCCTATTGGTGGCAGGTAATGCATGTTTTCAATTTCACAGTCAGTTTTGGTGAAGATGAGGTCGAGTCTCGATGGGTTGTTCGTCTCCCGTAGGGGGGTCCATTCCTTGACGTTCTGGGTCCAAAAGTTGTCATTTACGGCTTCCAGGAAATTGTCGTCTTGTCTATGTCCTTGAGTACGGTTTACCACCATATTGTCTTCCCAGGTGATGTTACCATAATTAAAGTCGCCACACACTAGAATTTGTGCATGTTTGTTGCTGGTCTCACTCTGTTTAATGAGGTCACATATTTTATAATTGTTCTCTGCTGGGGAGGAAGGTGGTCTGTATACTGTACCTAAGACTAAGTTTTTCCCTTCCTTGTTCCTTACCTCACACCAGACAGACTCTTGTGCTTCATGATTGACAAGGTCACTCACCGATGTCTCATCTATAATAAGTTCCTTCCTGACCAGTATTACGACGCCTCCCCCAGGAGCATTTTGGATTTCTCTGTCCTTTCTTATGACGCTGTATTTATGAACATTGAAAAAGTTACCACTTAGCATTTCGCGATTCATTTTTGTTTCAGTTAGAAAGATGAGGTCTGGGTTCTCATTGTTCAGTAGTGTTTCAAGCTCAGCAGTCTTGTTACCGAGTCCATCTAGGTTGGTGTATAGGCACTTCAAGGTCTGGTGTGGGTGTTTGTTGCTTGGTTTACCTGTACTTACGTTGGCAAAATGCCTTCTGCCTTGAATTTTCCTTTGGCACTTTAATCACCTCCTTTTTCTTGTAGTCCACGATCCACTTGAATTCCTCGCTGTTGTTCTCCTCGTTTCTCTTTACAGCTAGATTGATCAGCGTCTTCCTTTCTTCCCGTTCGCTCTTTGTCTTATCCCTAAATATCCTTATTCCCTTGGCGATGTGGTTGCCTGTTGATTCGAGGCAGGGTGCGGCCCTAGCTACTACCCCAACCATTTCTTCAGCTTCAAACCTAACCCTGAGAAGTCTTGGTTCCACCTTGTAGTCTCGCGGCTGGCTGGATTCATCGGGAATTTTCCTGTGTAGCCTGGAGGTGTCTGAAATCTTGAACTCTTCCCTATCGAGTTTCATGCGCTCCATGAAGAGCTTGGTGACAAATTCCAGGTCACTAGCTGTGCCTATTGCCATATCATCCGTGTCCGGCTCTGGAGCATTGGCAAGTATTAGGTTTCTTGATCTGTATAGTCTGTCTCTATCGGTGTTCATCACTGTTTTCATTTCTGTTTTAATTTGTTCCTTTCCCACAATTCTTTCAGTTACTGTTTCGTTCTGGTCCCTGATGTTGCCAATCCTTTCAGTTACTGTCTCGTTCTGGTCCCTGATGTTGTTAATTCTGGCATCCAACCTCTTCACTTCTTCCTCCACATTTTGTTTTTCAGTGTTGTCACTTTCACCAACATCCATGCACTTGGCTTCTACTACACTCAGTCTAGCCTCTATTTCCTCCCTTTCTTTAATTTCCCTTGAAACACTTTCCTTCAATTCCACTATTTCTTCACATAAAGCCTTTTGTTTACTGTCCATCTCCTCCTGCTTTGAGTCTATTCTCTTTATGTATTTAAAGAGCTTCGCACACCCTTTTTTACAGTCTATACAGTGCCAGTTAAAATGATCCCCACCTTCATCTGCAACCATATAGTCATACACGCTTTCCGGCACTTTCGCGCATTTTATGTGATACCAAGTATCAAATATTTCACACTCAACTGCCTTATTGTTGGCCTTGACTGGGCCTTCACACTTACCAGTCAGTTTTATGTGTTTGTTGTTTAATCCGTTCACTTGATCTGCTGCACTGTTGATGGTCCACTCCGTTTTGTTGATCTTCCGTGGCGTTCTCGTTGGGTTTGTTTACTTCCACCTTGTCCGCCATGTTGGTACAGTCTGGCCTGTCAATACGCGAGCTTTTAATATGCGATTCACCTTATACGCGAGGAGGGGGTTGAACCATACCCAAAACTTTCAAAACGCGTGATGTACCTTTAAAACGCGAATCCGGGGCCGATATAAGGGCAATTCCGGGGAGTTCAGCTAATACGCGAGGCCCCCCACCATTCCGCGCATCCATCTGCGCAGGGACGCCAGTCTACCCTCAGTCCACGCAGTCCGACTCATGTGCAGTGATATAGTTTTTTGCCCCCATCATCATGCCCCCTCGCAAGAACAAACTTATTATTGTTATATTTTCTTATGATTTGGATGTTTATGTATACATATATGTACCTTTTGTGGCAATTGACTGAGATAAATAGGCATAAAGTAGACAACTTGGAGTCAGTGCCGCCCATATCGATTTATTCCCATATAATACTCTATTGCTAATACGTGAATTTCCATTCCGCGCCCTCGTGTGTCGCCCATATACTCGCGTATTGAGAGGCCTGACTGTACCAGCGTTCTACAAATGCCACCACTTATTTTGCCACTTTAAGCCCTAGTTATTGGTCTGACACAGTCTTACCTGCTATTCCCCACTATTCACACTTAGGTAAGCGATGTTGAAGTAGATGTAGAGGCATCCACTGGCTCCAGGCACAGTACAGTTGATAACAATCACGGAGCACGCTCTCACAACGTCCGCGTCCTAGCGTACATAAGAACATAAGAAAATGGGAGTCTGCAAAAAGCCGATCGGCCCATACAAGGCAGATCCCTGTCACACCCAACCCCAATTATAGGCCCAACTCACTAATACCTTGAGTACTGACCCCACCAAACGGTCAGAGATTAACACAAGATAACGGGGGTCTGCTGAGCGCCGATTGGCCCACACCTGGCTTTAACCCTCCAGCCCCGGCTATGTATTATATATATATTCCTCGAAACCCGGGTGTTTTGGCCGAAAAACGTCTAGGCTAGGCTACCGTATATTCGTTAATCAGACTGCTTCCCGCATATCCCCAAGCGTAGCTGTGTTATTTACCTGTAGAATGGCATTAAGTAGAGCTCTCTAAGTCAACTGGTTGAGCTGTGATGATGATTTCATTGGAGATAACTTTATGGCCAACACAGCCACTTTACACCACTTTTCGATACTTAACAACAACATACAGGCACACACGAACAAGCGACGCTCTCCTTCTTGTGGCCGGAGATGCGGGGCGTCGGTCCAGCCGGCTGTTGTTTACATGCGTCGGACCGACGCCTCGCACACGAAGCTCACAGGCTTTCAACCACTGGGCATTCAAGAGGCCTTCCGGGTACCTGTTATATGCTTTTTTATGGGCGTTCAAGAGCCCTTCCGTGGTGAGAGGGTTAAAGAACCCAAAGGTTATCTAATTGTACTCTCATTCATTTTCATTTCCTATGGAGCTCGTCCTGGAATCTTTACGACTCTGAACCTCACGATTCTATACAGGACTGGCCATTTGTATCGGCACTAGCTCAGAGAAGAGAGTTGAGAGGGGAGAAGGGGTGTTGGAGAGAGAGGAAGCTGTTAGAGTGGCTTTGTTATGTGTGTTTAGTCTGTATACGTCGTCAGGATGTCCCCTGACTGGGTGTGAGCATGTGAAACATGCTAGGACGTACTACCACACCCACTAAATGTCCGCCGTGGCAGGGATTCGATCCCGGGTCTTGCAGATTCACACGTGAGCGTGCTCACCACTGGACCACCACGGCTCCTGTCTGAAGTAGTTTAGAGAGGCCAGGGGTAGAAGTTTTCAAAACACCTTCGAACTTACTTGACGGCTGACGGGACTGACTGTTCCTTTTACTTTTATATTTTCTAGATCTCAAGTGACGGCGTCTCTTCCGTGGATTGACCTCCCAGTCTACCTAGATTGGAAGCCAAAGCGTCACATTTTTTCCTTTGCCCCTCAACTTTCTCTTCATAATTGCTGAGGGGCACAGGGCCCTGGGTGGGGCTTTGGTTTCCCGGGCATTTCCGCACCCTCCTCAGCTCCCCGCCAAGGAGTGGCTTCGGTCACCCAGGCTTTATTGTGGTCGGCAGTGAGGGTTCTGTGGGGGCGCACGGTTATGGCCTTGGCCTTGCTCGGGGCCTTGGGGCTGTTCGGCCAGGCAGCTTGGGGAACAACAACAACTAAAACCATCATACATAACAAAACATAAAAAAACATACACCATATCACTAAAATAGCACAAATAACACTACCAATTGAGATATACTTATTAATTAACACTAAATAAATAAAATTACTGAAATGCTTAAGACATATATACTGAATAATTATGGTAAATAAAGAAAATTACTGAAACACTAAAGACACTGATTTGACGCCCCGAAATCATGTAGGCAGCTTGGACAACAACAAAGCGCCCAGAATGTACCGGTAGGCCCTAACCCAAACCCAAACAACCCGAGTGAGTACCCATACCCAGTACAAACCATTCTAGTCCATCCAACAGATCCTAACAGCTTTTTTGCTAAGGAAACAAGATATCTGGACTTCTGTAAAACACTAGAGAACCAACTACAAATAAAAGTGAGGGACTTTAGATTCAACAAAGCCAAAGGTATCCTAGCAGTAGACATAGATACAGAAAGCCCAAACCTTAACACCCAAACGATTGAAAATGCCCTTCAGACAAATAAGATAGGAAACTGGGAACTCTCAGTCACTCTTCCGAAAGATAGCACTAGATACTATTATGGCATAATCCACATTCCCACATACGTGACCGTGGAGGAGGTGGAGACAAACCTAGCCGATACACCCCTAGGCAAAGACATAGTAGAAGTACATAGATTCAAGACCAAAACAAATGGACACCTAGAGGAGTCCACCAGAATATTATTAACCTCCCGCTCACCACTTCCCGAAATAATAAAAATATGGAGACTAGTTAGAACAGTTACCCCATACATTCCACCTCCCATCCACTGCCGCAAGTGCAAAAGATTGGGACACATCATGAGGAACTGTACGGCCAAGTCAGTCCGATGTGCTAGATGTGCCCAATCACATTTTACCAAAGACTGTGACAGCACAGAATTCAAGTGCCCAACTGTGGAGGAGACCATCCATCCACATTTAATAAATGTCCAACTTTCCTACAAGCTAGAAACTGGAAAAACCTAAGTTATACTGGTACCACAACAAAACCAAATAATGAAAATCTAGACAGCACTTCAAAACAAACACATAGGCCTACTCAAATAATTATTAGTAAGCCCAACCCCCAACTAAATCAACACCAACAAACCAGGCACACCCCAATAAACCCTTGGTTTCAAAACCCACATAAGGCTAGGCTAGTATCGGTAACAGAAACCACCCCATCCACTTCTACTGGCCACAACCCCCAACCCAGTAGGGCCAGTTTGCCTACTAGCACACAACCAACCACAAAGACTAATACAGTACACAGCCAGAAGAGGACAAAGAAAGTAATATATTGAGTATGATCGCAACACTAACAGGAAGAACAGTTAAACATAATACTGTAATCACAGTTGTCAATAACATTCAGAAAAACATAAAAGCCAAAAACTCGTCCCACAACAACAAAGACACATCAACACATCCACAACAACCACTTCCAATCACAACCCAAACCTTACCAACTCCAGCACCCACACCTGTGACTCCCCCAATATCAACCACCCCACCACAAAATGTCCCTACAGTTACAACTCCACCTTCCACAAATGTACAGGCAATCCCAGATAAGACACCTCTACAATCTAATCTACAACCACCCCCGCCAGAAAGGGAGTCTGATACCGGCAACGGTTCAGATAACACCTCCCACTGCCTACAACCACTACAGCAAGAAGGGGAGTCTGATACCGGCAACGGTTCAGATAACACCCCCCATGACCTACAATCTACCCTACAACCACTACAGGAAGAAGGGGAGTCTGATACAGGCAACGGTTCAGATAACACCTCCCATGACCTACAATCTACCCTACAACCACTACAGCAAGAAGGGGAGTCTGATACCGGCAACGGTTCATCTACCCTACAACCACTACAGCAAGAAGGGGAGTCTGATACCGTCAACGGTTCAGATAACACCCCCCACTGCCAGCTTGGAAATAGACTTACTGGTGTAAGTCTAAGCAGAAGCAGAACAAAGCCAACCACCGACAGGTCCGACACAGACAGAACCCGATACGGATAACGTTTCCGAAAATCTGAATAATCATGGCAACGATGAACCCAACGAATAAACCAGAAAAAAGAGAAGCACATGGTGAAGATCAACAAACCCCTTCCATCACCCAAGCTCCAACTAACATTGCAGAAACTACCCAAGAAGCACACAACACAAGAAAAACACAAAACCACACAAACAATACCCAAAAACAACACCCACCATCGCAGCTGACGGATAACCGTGGAAGACCCTCTAGGAACTCCACTAAGAAACGACCACAATAATGGCTCCATTACAAGTAATGACCTGGAATGCAAAATGCCTTAAGACATCATTATCAGAGTTAAAAAACTACCTTAATTATAAATCCCCACACATAGCTATAATTATTATGTTAACAGAGACCTGGCTAAAAGAAAATACCAACCCAACTTAAAACCTTATATAACTCTGAGGAAAGACAGGCTTGGAAGACCAGATGGAGGAATATTATTTTTAATGAAACGAGAGCTTCCTATTAAAGAAATTAAACTCAGGCCATTTCCCAATGGTACATTAGAAATCCTTGCAATTTCACTACCATATCAGAATACTCAATTATCCATCATTGGCACATATAATCCTGGCGGTCCGATATCACATCAAGAATTAGATCACTACATCCAACAAGTCACCTCGCCATTCATGGTGATAGGTGACCTAAATGCCAACCATCTATCTTGGAGCAGAGGGACACCCAACACTGCCGGAAACAACATTTATAACTACATACAAAATACCAACTATAGCCTGTTATCAGAACCCTTTTCCCCAACATATTTCAACCTACAAACAAATTACACGTCTACAATCGACATCTGCTTTGGATCAGGAATACTATTTGCGGACATAACATCCAAAGTAGGACCTGACCTAGGTACAGACCACTGCCCCCTACACCTAGTATTTAAAAATTTCACCCCTCCAATTTACCCAGTAGCACTACCCAAATGGTGCATCCCTTCCAAATTCAACTGGAAATGTTGGCAAAATTCAGTTACAATCCCAGAAACCAGCTCCACAGATCCCAACAATATGCACAACAATCTGACCGAATCAATAAACAATGCAGCCAAACAACACTTTAAATGCACATCAGGTCAACCCTCCAACAAAATTTTAAGGCCATGGTGGAATGAAGAGTGTTCCAAAGCGGTAGCTACTCGCAGAAGAGCGATTCAGAAACAAAGGAGATCAAAATCGCTACAGAACTGGATCCAGGTCAAGAAAACCACTGCTTATGCCAAGAAAACCACTCAGTCAACATGCACCTCTTCCTGGAGGAAATACTGTAGCGAAATAACTCATGAAACACCACTAAAAGAAGTCTGGAACAGATTCCGAAACATTAAAGGCCGTCCATCATTCCCAACATATCCCTTTATAATAGACGGACAAATGTGTCTATTACCAAAAGATAGAGCAGACGCAATAGCCAACCATATACAGTCAAAACAGCATCAAGAATCCCCTGCAGACCCAGAAGAAACCGCTAGAATTAACAACGAAATCTCCATCTTACAAGAAACAAAACTCCGTACAACACAAAAAACACCTACATTTCACAATTTCACCACCATACGACAAGACCGGGCCGTCGGCATTGGCGGTGGACTCATCACCCTGGTACACAAAGATATAAAATATATAGACACCAGTGCACATACCAAATCCCTCCTCCCCCCAACCGATAACACAACAGAAATACAATCAATTAAAATACGCACTGGCAACAGCTCCAACATTACCATCATAAACACATACATCCTTCCCCAAACATCCCCTACAGTACCAAATTATTACAGACCACAAATACAACACATCACAAACACCCCACACATCCTGGGTGGTGATTTCAATGCAAAGACGTCGGCCTGGTTTGTCGACAACCCCGACACAGACAGAGGGCTGGTCCTACAACACCAAACAGACAACCTATATATCCTCAATAACATTCATCAGCATACCCATACTCCCCACCAAGCCCTCTACACCCCATCATCTCCTGATATCACCTTTTGCTCCCCCGAACTCGCCCCCACAACATCCTGGAGGGTGGTCAGAACCTTAGGTTCAGACCACCTCCTGATCATTATCACCACCAAAACAAGACTCACCCCAGCTAGCCACAGACACACTTACACTAACTATAAAAGAGCTAACTGGGAAGCTTTCACAAATGAGACAGAACAATACTTTGAAACCTTAAACAGTACACCCATCACTAACATCAACAATGCTGTACAAACATTCAACACGACTATCCAAAACGCCGACAAGAAACACATTCCAAGAGGTAACATAAAAAAACACAACCCCAACTTCTCACCAGAAATTCAAAACCTCATCATACAACGCAACACACTGAAACACTCCCCAGCACCCTACACACAAGACATCAATCAACAAATTCAAGCACTCAACATCCACATTAACAACAAAATACAAGAACAACAAACACTAAATTGGAATAACTTCCTACAAACACTCGATCACAAAACAAACCCCAAAAAACTCTACAAAACACTAAACAGCATCACACTTTCCAACAGCAACACAACACAATCACATACTGCAATCACAACAAGAGACTCTACTCCTTCACGTAAACAACAAGCAAACACTCTCATCAATCACTTCTCTCATGTCAGTCACCTAAAACCCCACAAAGACGACCGACGTGTCATCCGACGCAAAAGACAATTCCCCACAGACCCTGACTATACACCCTTCACCAACAACCAGACAAAGCATATCATCAACAATCTCAAGGTCTCACCCGCCTGTGGCCTAGACAACATAAGCAACATTCACCTCAGACACCTGAGACCACAAGGCATACAAGCACTCACTAACATATCAAACTACAGCTACTCAGACAACACAATACCAGACATCTGGAAGCATGGTATCATCATCACATTCCCCAAACCTAACAAAGACCCCACACTACCCTCCTCACACCGCCCTATCATACTCCTTTGCACCCCCTCCAAAGTCATAGAGTGCCTTGTACTACAACTAATGACACCTGACTTACCCCTTTCTCCAACACAACACGGCTTCAGGCCATTGCACTCCACAAACACTCTTCTTACAGACCTTACACAAAGAGCTTTTGACGGCATCAACTCAGCTAGACCACCACACAGATCAGTACTTGCCACACTTGACATTAGTAAAGCCTTCGATGCTATCCCCCGCCACAACCTAACAAACAAAATCTACAACACAAACATGCACAACAATACAAAAAGATGGCTGGCCAACTTCTTAGCAGGCAGATGTGCATACGTATCTTTTGCCGGTCAGTCATCTAGCATTAGAAATTTCCCAAACGGAGTCCCGCAAGGATCCGTCCTGTCGCCCGCACTCTTCAATCTGTACATGCATGATATAAATACACCAAATTCACCCCAAATAACCATAGCCTCCTACGCAGACGACATAACACTCACAAGCACGCACCAAAACCCAGACACAGCAACAAGACTCCTTCAAGACTATCTCGACACATTACATGAATGGTGCACTACAAACAGACTCAATTTAGCCCCAGCTAAATCCACTGCAACCCTCCTCACAATCTGGACAGGAGAGCACGATTACGTCCCGGGACTCAACATAAACAACACACCCCTAACACACACACACACACCCAAAATCCTAGGAGTAACATACGACACCCAAATGACATTCAAACAGCACACCACAAACACGAAAAAGAAACTGACACCCAGACTTAACGCCCTCAGATCACTTGCCCACACGAAATTTGGACACAACAAAGAAACCACCACCACAGTCTACAAACAATACATAAGATCAGTTATGGAATACGCAAGCCCGGCCTGGGCTTCTAACCTAGCTGAAACACATCATAAGACCTTGTAGACTATTCAAAATAAAGCCCTTAAAATCATCACAGGATGCACAGCTACTACACCCACAGATCACCTACATCAAGAAACCAAAGTCCTAAAAGTCAAAGATCATCTAGACATGAGAGGCACTCAATTCCTGGCAGCAGCCTCCACGAATCAACACCACCCACTACACTACATGGCAACACACTCACAGACACCAAGAAATATCAAAACAACACCCAGCACACGCTATCACACACAAATACTGTCTTCTCTCCCTCCCTGCCCACCCCAAACCAACTTCCGGAAGCACATCCATACTCATATCACTCGCCGTTCCATCCACTCACTCATAGACAACACGCAGCTGCAAGCACGACCTCCCGAAATCCATCCTTCTGAATCCTCCCTTCCTCGCGAGGACAGAGTCCACCTGGCCAGGCTGAGATGCGGACACCATCCAGCTCTTCTGAGCTATCAGAAGAGACTGGATGACTCCGTCGTCGACACCTGCCCGGGTTGTAACACAGCACCCCATACCATAAAACACATCATAGAAGACTGCATTTCACACAGCCACTTACGCCAACAACACAATTTACACTATTTGAGAGCTCTGTGGGACAGCCCGACCGTGGCCATGGCCTTCCTTAAGGACTCGGCGCTGTTCGGCCAGGCAGCTTAGGGAAGAACAACAACAACAACAACAACCGTCCACTAGCATACTGCACCTGAACATGTTTCACCTATTATTAGGCCTAGATATCTATGGTTTCACCTGGGCCAGTTAGACTATAGTCCATTCATTATAGGTAGGCAAGACATAGTGACCTCTAACCTCTGTAACTCAAAACGGACTAAAGCAAATGGGCTGTAAATTTCCACACCTATTTCTTGGCAAACCTTTCCCAAATGGTAGAAATATTAGTTCGATTACTCTTGTTGTTTCAGATTTATAGAAGTAGTTAAGAATTTTGGCCAACTTATAACGAACAGAGTATAGTACAATAGGGTAAAACTATTGAAGGCTACAACTGAGTCCCACAGGAAATAAGAAACCTGACAGGCATTACAGCTTCAAGAACAAGCTAGATAAGTGGCTGGCTACAGTTCCTGACCAGCCTCCAACACCAGGATACACCAGCACCAATTCCCTCCAGTCAGTGGTCCACAACATGGGAGGGGAGGAGCTGCCTGGGACCAGCGGACGTCCACGTTAGCTATGTCCATCAAGACAAGATTCAACTAAGGTGATTAATTCTAATTATTTACTGTACCTGTCATTCCCTGTATCCACCTCCACTCCTGTAGCAGTATCTCTCCCAACCCCTGGAGGTTCTTTGGCTTCTCTCCCGCTGCTGGTCAAAGAACTTCTTGTGTCCACATTTGTTATCAGGTGTCGGTGGGGAGCGGTCTCGGTTCCTCTGGCCAATGCAGACCATATTGGGAGAATCTGCAAAGCAATTCTATGATAATACTCTGTCTTCAATGACTATATTCAAATGATGCTCTAGCACTCTACAATTGAATGAAAGGAAGAGGTTAAATGAGGAGGATACAAAGTGTTTGGTCAGCGAAGGAGAAAATTAAAGGAAGAAGCGCTGCACTAGAATATAGGGACCTCTACCAAGATAGAAGTCCGAAATTGAGAAATTTGTATGCAAAGGTGAGCTTGTGTTCAATGACCGGCTCGAGAGTGGTAACTCTGGCAATGAGTCCTGGAGATGGTGGATAAGTTTTGCTACTTGGGCGATACCATCTCTGCCGGTGGTGGGGCTGAGGCCGTCACTATCGCCAGAATAAGATGTGGCTGGGGAAATGTTAGATAACTTTTACCACTATTCACCATGATAAGACTCTCTCTCCCCTTGAAGGGAAAGGTGTAAGCTTCACGCGTTAGAAGCGCAATGATCTATGCTTCAGAAACTGTCAAAGCGGATGATATCAACAGAATGGAACACAATGAGATGAGAATGGTAAGATGGATGTGTGGTGCCAAACAGCAAGTAAAGAGCTAAGGAGAAGGTTAGGTATCAAGAGTATCAGTGATGAGATGCATACTAGCAAGCTTGGATGGTTTGGACATGTGGAGAGGATGGATGAACTAAGCTAGGTGAAAAAGATGCAAGTCCATTAATGTGGAGGGAGCTGCACCAAGGGATGAACCAAGAAAGACGTGGGATCGGACCTTGCGGTCTGACTTAAAATCAAAGAACCTGACAAGTGAGGCAGCTCTTAACATGGTTGCCTGGACCGCCGCCATTAGGACGTGAGACCGGAACCGCACTTCGTGTGGAGCACTCGGGGGATGGATGTAGAGTTCGGACGTACGGTCGTCATTGTTTACATAGGGCGATCACCGCGGTCGCACTTACGTTCCCGTCTATTTCGACGCTATATTTTCTGCTATTTGCCCCCTGTCATTACTACATGAATACTAGGTTAGGTTAGGTTAGGTTAAAATAGACGGGAACATGATAGGAAAGGTCCGACGCCACTACGCGTAATGTAAACAAAGATGGCGGTACGCCCGCTCACTACATCCTACCCGCACTCGGTCTTTAAATGTGTGTATGTATGTATGTAATATTATATACAGTATCAGTAAAATAAGTTTGTGAAAAGGTAGCTTGGATTTTCCATTTTTTAAAGTAATAAAACCACAACATTTTAAAATCTGATTATCTGAGGTGAGCCAACAGAGTATAGTAAAGTCCTTTGAAAAATTCAAGGCCTAGGCTATTGCAGATATGGAACCTGTGTTGATATTTGCGAGTCCTATAGGTTTCTCATATCATATACTGTACTTCATTGCTATATATGTCATTACCGTTGGAAGGGCATTGTATGGTATAGGCTATATAATGCCCCACCTAAATAGCTCATTAGAGGGGGTATGGAGGCAACATCTGCCAATAATACTAAGTTAGGCTTGGGTTAAGGTTATTAGATGATTTTTGCCATATAGGCTATACAGAATCACTATTATTCAGGAAAAATTTGTCAAATTAAACAAAAATGTAACCGCCGCATCATTAAATTATAGCGACGATTCAGCGATTCCTGCAATAAATTGAAATTTTACACTAGTCCTCTAACCTTGAGATCCTTCCTCACCCCCCGGCCAACTCAAGACATCATTCCAGGACCAAGGTCTTTCTCAGTCTACCAGCTCATCAAAACCGCCCACTACCATACATCACCTGAACATGTTTCACCCAATATTAGGCCTATTGGGCCTAGATATCTATGGCTTCACCTGGGCCAATTAGACTAGTACTGTACATTAAAAAAAAAAAAAAAAACAGTAAAACTATTGAAGGCTACAATTATATATAAATTTGCATTAATTTATGTTATTTACTGGTACCTTTGTCTTTCACTGTAGCCACCTCCACTCCTGTAGCCATGTCTCTCTCCCACCGAACCCGGGGTTCGGCGGGGGATCTATGGCTTCCTATGGCTTCTCCCATCCCCTGCTGGTACAAAGAACTTTGGTGGCCCCACTACCCACTTGTTATCAGCGTCGGTGGGAGCGGTCACTCTTGTTCCTCTGGGCTCTTCCCCCTTGCATACCCAATTTGCATTCTGTGGGAGAATCTGCAAAGCAATTTTCTAATTCCGGCTTCCAATACTATAATAGTTGCTCAAAGCACCGTCTTTTGGGGAAGACTGAACTGGACAAACGGTGATATACTGTACTCAGCATAATATTCCGTTTCTTCATTTCTTCTAGATCTTTTTCTGCTCAAGCACCCTTTCCATTCATAGGAAAGTAAGAGGCTTAAACGGGATGATACACAAGTGAATTTTTTTTACGGTACTTAGCATTTCTTGCCCTTCGCTGGAAAAAGCCGCGGCCGAAAATGGATATGAAAATAACTTACAAAAATTACGCATAAGACCTTTGTAAATAGGGCGTGCTAATTCCTTGTACTCTCTGTGTACTGTGTACTTCCTACTATAACAAATCATTTAACATCAATTCGTAAGATTAGGAGTAGTGGGCGTACCACTACCGACATACAGCATAACTCATCTATAAAACATTAACCTAACCAAACAACCTAACCTAACCTAACCTAGTATTCATGTAGTACTAGGTTAGGTTAGGTTAGGTTAGGTTAATGTTTTATAATGATTTATGCTGTATGTCGGTAGTGGTACGCCCACTACTCCTAATCTTACCCAACATTCACTCCCATACTATTTGTTTGGTAGGTAAGATCCTGTGTAGTGGGTAGAACTGTTTTTCAGATGCCTATTTACTAAGAAACATTGAACAATATCTGGGATGGATGTAGAGTTCGGGCGTACGGTCGTCATGTTTACATAGGGCGATCGCCGCGGTTAACTTTGCGTCTATTTTGACGGCGATTTTTTCGGTTATTTGCCCCCTGCTGGCAATATATACGATGATAACAATATGTCATGGGGGGAGGGGAGTGAGGGGGGGGGGGAGGCAAAGCCCCCCCTCAACATATTATTGTATCCAAAGGCAGTCAAAATAGACGGGAACATGATGGCAAAGGTCCGACACCACTACGCGTAGTGTAAACCAAGATATACAGTACAAGGTATGGTCACCAGATGCCCCCAAATCGTCTGACCCGCGCAGGTGACGTAGAAAACGGTAGAATCGGCCCCTGACCTCCCGCCCTCAGTATTTACCCTCCTTTGATTTGTGTAGGTCGCGCACATCTCTCCAGAATCAAGTGAAGTGTTTTAAGCATAGCCTCAATGTTTTACTGTGTTGTTTTACTTAAGCAAGTGTACAGACATGCCCAACAACTGTGCAGTGTTTGGGTGTTTCTCAGATAATATTCAAGGACACTAGTGCGACGTTATGAGAAACAATTTATTAGGGAAAATAGGCACCAATAGATTCGCCATATTTTTCTCCATATAGTCCGCATGGAGGATTTTCGTTATCAACAAATTAAAAAATACCCACTCAACAGACAAATACACAAAAAAATCTAAGTCAAAAGCGAGGGTGTTGGGGGCGGCAGCCCCCAACCTATAAGACTAGGTTAGGTTAGGTAACGGTGTGTGGTAAATCTACGAGTTTATTACTCCCACCACTACTCCCCCACTACCCCCACCACCCAAGCCTCCCCCCTTCCAAACACACACAACCTTTGTAGCGTTGTTTTTTGGATGAGTTTAGCAGGACGCGGCAAACTGGATAAAAACTTATTTTGATAAAAAAAATTATCACCAACCAGATAAGAGTTTTTTCAGGTAATTTGTTGTAATGTTTTATTTTTTGTTCTTGATATACAGTGGTTGTTTAATACTGAGGACCGTCGCATTTTAGTATTTTTTTTAACATTAAGCCTAACCTAACCTAACCGAAAAGTACCTGTTTTTCCTCCGCGACGGTCTAAACTCCCCCCTCACAGTTCCCTGTTTATGGTGTGCGCGACGGTCTAAACCCTGCTCACGTTTTCCCTGTTTATGGGTTCGCAAAGGTTTGTAATACTTCATTTAATCTTTTACAAGTCAAATATACATTTCCGCGCATCATCAAAACCCATACTAAATCTACGTACTAATAATATTAACCCATTAGTGCCAACAGAAATCGCGACAAAATAGGGTAGTATAAACTGTAGATTTTTTCAAGGTTTGTTAGGTTAGGCTAATGTCCTTTCAAAGGGGTATTGGTATAACCACTAGGATTGCCTATACCTGGTCAGAGGTACGAAGAAGAGTCCTGCAGTAGTCTCCTTGAATGATAACCGTTTCTGTCTTTTCTCAAACAAGAAAAAAAAGCAAGTGATAAGCATATTACTTTTCACTCCTTTCCCCAACGACGACGAAACAAAGACCACATGGATTCAACCTGTGTAAGAGATCATACTATCGTCCTATTATGATGCTATTGCAATGGATATGCAGTTTTTGCATTTTGAGACAACTGCACTTGAAAGAAATCTTAAAATATGCATTATTAGCCTAAACAAAGCTATAATACATCCTGAACATAACTGAACAATAGATACATTTTTAAACAGCACCTCATGTTGTGTCACGAGTGGTATTCCAACACAGTGAACGGTGAGAGGTTGGGCTATGTCAACAGAGAGTGTTGCCACCACTCTTGTTTGTTCTTAGTTTTCTCTAAATTGTTTTATACTTGTATGGTAGTCCAACAATATGAAATTAGCATATTATTAAAGAAAAAAACAATACATAATCATTGTAGACATACAAAAGACTTTCGAGAAGTAAAATGTATATAAAATATAAATAAATAAAACAAATGATTTCGGCATCAAGGTGCTCGATCTGAGGCCCGCAGTACCAAACGTTCCCTTCCCTCGAAGGTATCCTTCCTTTCAAAATTCGTAGTATAGAAACATTCTTTGGGATTTGTTTGGCGCGAGCGAATGCTTTCGTAAACGGTCGCCGCGACCGTTTACGTCCAATATTATTGGAATCTGAAGAGGACCTTCGACCCTTCTCTTCTCTCTGGTCTTCGATGGTCGTCGGATCCCTTCGTTTGCTAATTGAATTTATAGAATTTTTATGTGTAGTATTCTTATTGTTTTCAATTCGTAAATAAAAGGTTACAGAAGACATTCTTTTAATGCAAATCAATTGCAATAATGTACGAACTATTAATATATATTAATATGGGTTACAATTAGCACATTTCCAAAGACTTTAGATATATCTTGCAATGACGATGTTGAACTTTGACAGTAGTAGCCGTTGAACAGGCACCTTCACCTGAGGCCTATTGTCGGCCAGCCTTGACAAATTGTAGATCACTTCATCAGATTTTATTCGCCCATTGTTATAGATAACAACTAAAAAACCCGGTAAGGAAATATTTCACGACCATTCCATATACTTTCTTGTATTTTTTGGCTTGGAATCCTCATTTGGTGACTATTATATTATCTATCTATTTGGGAGGCATATTTCCTGAAATAAGTCTTGCAATTGACGAGGATGGGGTGTGAATGGGATCTGCCGTGTGTGGGCGTGTCCAGCTCTGCAGACTAGTTATATATGTTCATTTATATTGAAGTATTTAAAGTAGGCCTAGGCCTAGCCCAATCAGGGAGAACATGTTTAGTCCCTATTTATAGCCTACTTTAGTAGGGTTAGGCTAGGCCTATATTTTTTTTAATCCAATAGGCCTAGCCTATGTTAAAAATAGCCAACAATAGGTACCTAGGTTACAAGTCCCAGATATTTGAAAGAAAAAGTGGTAAAAATTGAAGAGACCTTGGACAGACTTTTTTTAACCTAGGCCTATGCTAGGCCTATAATTTTATGTTTTGTTAGGTTAGGTAAAAAGGACCATCGTTGACTATTTTAACATAGGCTATGCCTATTGGATTAAAAAATATAGGCCTACTAACCAGCCTACCCTACTAAAGTAGCAATAAATAGGGACTAACATGTTCTCGCTGATGGCTAGGCCCTACTTGAAAATACTTCCAACTTCCAATAAATGAACATAAGATTACCGAGTCTGCAGAGCTGTACTGGCCCACACACGGCATATGCCATCCCAGTCCAGGCACACCCATCCTCGTCAATATGCAAGACTTATTTGTTCCGGAAATAGGCCTATATGCCTCAAATGATAGATAATAATGGTCACCAAATGAGGATTCCAAGTCCAAAATACAAGCAAGTATAATGTAATGTCGTTGAATTTTCTTACCTGTGTAGTTAGGCTAATTGGTGCGAATAAATCTGATGAAGCGGTCTTAAGGACCCATCCATAGGAAGCATACAAACAGGAGTTGTGATTAGATGATACATATTATATAACGGGTTTTTACCATGTATGTAAGAATTGCAATAAATTATATGAAATATATTGTGTCATAATCTGTATATAATGCGGTCACCTATAATTGTCCAAGCATCATATATTTAGTCATTTATAAAAGTAACCTGCCTCACTAGACTTTTCCTGTGTTTGGTACTGTATATGTACTGTAGACAGGGCAGGTGTTTTTGGTACTGTAATAGTACTGTAGACAGGGCAGGTGTTTTTTTGGTACTGTTAATAGATAACTGTAGACAGGGCAGGTGTTTTTTTGGTACTGTATAGTACTGTAGACAGGGCAGGTGTTTTTTGGTACTGTATCGTACTGTAGACAGGGCAGGTGTGTTTTTTTTGGTACTGTATAGTACTGTAGACAGGGCAGGTGTTTTTGGTACTGTATAGTACTGTAGACAGGGCAGGTGTTTTTGGTACTGTATAGTACTGTAAGATCAGGGCAGGTGTTTTTCTTTGGTACTGTATAGTACTGGGTAGAACAGGGCAGGTGTTTTTGTTGGTACTGTATAGATACCTGTAGAACATGGCAGGTGTTTTTGGTACGTGTATAGTACTGGGTAGACAGGGCAGGTGTTTTTGGGTACTGTATAGTAACTGGTAGACAGGGTCAGTTGTTTTTTTTGGTACTGTATAGTACTGACTGTAGACAGGGCAGTGTTTTTGGTACTGTATAGTAATTTTTTTTTACTGTAGACAGGGCATGGTGTTTTTTTTGGTACTGTATAGTAACCGGTAGACAGGGCAGGTGTTTTTTGGTACTGTATAGTACTGTAGACAGGGGCAGGTTGTTTTTTTGGTGGGGTACTGTATAGTACTGTAGACAGGGCTAGGTGTTAATTTTGGTACTGTATAGTACTGTAGACAGGGCAGTGGTCCAATTTTGATGCAGAATAAGTATTGAAAATAAATGGTTTTTCTATATTAGCCTAGTCAAAGGGGTGCTCACTTCACATTACTATTAACTTGAAACACGGAACTTTAATGATATTGCTGCTGCACTGCCACTGAATGGTACCCCCTAGATTAAAACTGGCACTTTTTCATGTAGCAGAACTGTACAGTATAAAACTCTACCTTGGGGCAAATTGGTGCAGCAGCTGTGGTAAAATGTGGTAAGCAGTATCGTTAGACTACACTACTTCTTGTCAAGAACCTATCATATAGCCTAAGGCCTATTCCTCCAAATTTGTAGGTGTAGGGTTAACTCAGAAATCGCTTTCCCCCATTAAGCTAACCTAACCTTTTGCTATATTAATTTTGCCAACAATTTTGCATTGTTTAAAGAGTTAGGCTACATGTTGATTAAATATTCGAAGTCCCATGGAGAATTAAAAAATACTATTTAGATGGCCATGAAAATCCACTTTTTCTATAATTGAGGCTCGATAGTTAACACTATCCCTAGATTTCTAAAGCCGATGAAACAATTGTGTGATCCCCCAAACACTCCCTGCTAAATTTTTGTGGAAAAACTCGGAGAGTCGTAGTTTCCACCGCTCGCTTGGATAGCTAAAACAATAGATTAGTTTTATTAGGTTACCATGGTTATTATAAACTAAAGATATCCACTATGGCTCTCATGCCTACCCATCCGTCAAACTCCAAACCCTGGTAACCCTCTTAGGTTAGGCGAGGCCTACCCTGTTTTCAGCAGTAGTTTTATTAATATATCAAGCTAATTACTGTTAACAATAGTAGGGGCTCAGCCTAGGCTAAATTCTATTCTCATCAAAATTGCTCATAGGCGTATGTTCCAATTTAAGCATTTTCTTACTATGAATGAGGACTCGAAGCTTTACCTTTCCCCATTTGGGAAGGTCAGCCAGGGATAGTAGCCTATGGCAATTTTACAACAACAGCCCACTATCCTAGCTCTGGCCCTTTTTGAGTTAGAGATAGGCTAGGTTTAGATTTCACAATTTATGGCCATAGGCCTAGATTCTACTTGGAACAGGTTGTGACAGGGCTAGGCTTGAATATAACAAAAAGGCTTGCTTGATATTATAACCAGCCACTTTCCAGAGAGCCAAGCACAACCCAATTATTCCAGCGAAAATCCATACCACAACCCCAATGGCTATTCCTAACTCAAAATTGATTTGTGGTTTGAAGGGAAATTAGGCTAAGAGAAATTCAATGGGTCCTCCTGGGGAATCACTAGGGCCAAGGCTCTACCTTATTTTCGTCAATTGAGAATGTCCTAAATACAGAATAATAAGATTAATGCAATAAACTGGGTAAATAATACACCAGGGACCATCACTTTATTACGATTCGATTTCCGTCTGTACTCCCGTGGAGGCTGCCCGAGGCAGTAATTTTGTAAACAAAACGTTCCTCAGGTATACCAACCGTACTGAAATGCCACCGCGGCGGAGTTTGAAAAAAACCAAAGGCTTACCACCATAGACGTCCGACGGCATCGCACGAGAGATTCTCACAAGAAGCAACTGGTGGACCACCTTCACGTGCGAATCCGACGTGCGAATCCTTCGTCGAAGGGATCGCACGATTATCTGGTACTTACTGGGGGGGGGGCGGGGGCTGAGGCGGGTCTTCTGAGCTTCTCTTCCATTCCATTTTACACACACACACACACCACACACTACATATTATCTCTCCTCTCTCTCTAATAAATTTTACAATATACAGTATGAACACATTTTTTTTTTTTTTTTTTGTGCACTAAGAGCACACTATTTATGTTTTAGTTATATACACTTTTAATAACGTGTATGTAATAGATGTATAAGGTGTTTATTAGTATGTATGTACAGTACTATTTATATAGTATATTGTGTTCACGGTACTGTATACAATATTGTAATATGAATATGTTCACCATTTTTGGCTGAACACTTCCTTCATTTACACACTCACTTGTAGATAATATTATATCATTCATATTTTGTTCTACTTCGGTTAGAACACATAGTATATAATCTATAGGATTTTTGTTCATGTGCATACTTGTTAGATGCTACTACCTGCAACTGCTTATGATTATCTCTCTCTCTCTCTCTCTCTTTCCACCTGAAGCTATAGGACCTGAAACTTTTATTGCAGAAACGAAAGACGTGCAACCTCAAGGGATTTGAGACATGAACAACGGGGGCGGAAAAGACTTTTGGAAGACATACAGGATCAGGTGTGCCAGGAAAATTCACATTTTGTAATTACCTTTGTACATAAGTAGAAATACTCCATATCATGGAACAAACTTGGATATAATCAATGTTGAAATAGTGGAGGTAATTAATTAAGGCATGACCTTTAAGTCTGACTGTCCCGTACATAAATGTATTACTATGTTCACATCTCGTTTTTTTCTGTTTTATATATTTATAACCAATATATTGTCTAAATGTAGATTGTCTTGTATTTTTCTCCTTTTATACAATATATAATATATGCATTTCCATTACTTTAACCTAGCATATGTGTTATGTAGTGATAAAACAAAACGAACATAAAGTGATATATATATATAGCTTAAAATATTTATTAGAGAGAGAGAGAGAGAGAGAGAAGTAGGTAGGTTTGACGGGCCAGTGTGGGCAATCTTTATGACTCCGAGAGAGAAAGAAATAAAGAGGTCAGGGGGGCCGAGCTGACGTCACGGACCTGGGCGTGACCATACCTTGTACTGTATATCTTGGTGTAAACAAGGCTGGCGGTACGCCCGCACTTACATTCTTGCCCAATATCTTTAACTTAACCTAACCAAAACCTAACCTAATCTAACCTAGTATATTAGTGGACTATTTATGAATGTAAAATGTAAAAATATATTGTAACATTACCAAATTATTGAGATATGAATACAGGTCTACCCGCTACACAGGATTATACTGCATTCCGCCACCTCTGACCCCCTTACGAAAATCTAGGGTTACTCACTCCAGTCACTCCACCCCCAACTGGATTTCTACCGTTTTACCCAACCAGCGGCAGCGGGGGTGTGGGGGCGCCCATAATACTAGGATAGGTTAGGTAAGGTTGTTAGGTTAGGCTAATGTCTCTGAAACATTGTAAAATCCGTGTCACATCTAGATTGACAGACTTTCGTCAGAGGGGGCGGAATGCCCTTATAATCCATTTCCGCATATTGCCACCTAGGCTATACCACATCACTTACCCCGTCATTATCGTCATACCTTCCTGTTAAATACAATAATATATTTTTTAGCTCGTATAGGTGCAATTATAGAAATTTACCGTCGTAGGCGTATCTATTAATGTGGGACAATTTATAAGGTAGAGCAGAAGCCGATATAGGCCTAGGCTAACCTTCCTACTACGGTAGTTCCGAGCCTAGTAAATATTTACGAAATAAGGACTAGCCTGTAGGCTATTATGGATTATTAGGCTAAGCCTGTAAGTCCTTGTTCTTGTTAGGGGGACCCGCAGAGGGCTGCTCTCGGGAGTCGGGCAGCATGATATGCGGGGGTTGTGCAGGGGAATTATGAGCAAGGGAAATGATCGGGTCAAGGATTAGGGAGATAATGAGTAGTGATCCTATTTCTAAAGGAATGAAGAGTGGGGCTATTAACTATGTGAGATGGGAGGTGATTCCACTGAATCCACTCTTGGATGCTGCGTCAGGACTGGATCCCATTTTCGAAAACTCCAGTTCCTTGTGGTGGCTGGCTGGTCTGGTACTGACTATTCTCGATGGGGACAGGCTCAGTAAACTGCAGTCTCCAAAGTTGAAGAGTATATTTTCTGTTATACAGTACTGTACTTATTGTGTCTTTGTGTCGTGCTTTTTCTTTATTTATTTTTTTATTTTATTTTTTATTTATTCGTCCGTCTTCTTAGTTAATCTCTTTCCTCTTTTTGTCTCTTTTTCTTCACATCTTACATATATTTTCTTTTACTCTGTCTATATTTTTCTCTTTGAAAAGTAGATTCCCAATTACTTTATTTTCTTCTTCTTCATATGGTTGTTGTAGTCCTGGTTCACATCTTCTTTCTTCTTGATAGGCTGGACACCACAGCAAAAAGTGCTTCAGATCATCTCTATCGTTGTTGCACAGATCACATCTAGTTAATTCTCCCTCTATAAACCTATTTCTATCTTTAAATTTAGATTATTAGTCCTACACCTACACAATATTATTGATGATTGTGTGTTATCATACATCATCTCTTCTCCCCTAATTTCAGTCTTGAAAGCTTTATATATTTCTAAACTACTCTTTTCATCTACTTCTCTCCTCCACTGATCCTCAGTATCCTCAGTTCAGTTGATCTGCGGGAAGCTATAGGCCTTTTCAACGGCGCCTCCCTTTTGTTTTCTTTCCTTTGTTATCTTTTTTGTGTCGTGCTTATTTCACTTTATTTAAAACAATGTTCAACATTTTCTGTGTTCTTATTTCTTCCTTCTTCTGGCGTCTTCTTGATTTCGTTCTTCTTAGTGGTTGTATTCTCCTTGGTTTCTTCATTCAGCTATGTTTAGGTTATGCAGGACATGTTCAGGTAATTCAAAATGTCAACCTGGCTATGTTTAGGTTATGCAAGATATGCCCTTCATTTGAAATACATTTGCATCATGCTGCTGGAAATGCAAGACCCATTAATTATAACCTATATCATAGGATGCGACATAGGTCCATAGCATTATTAGCCTATACTTGGTGTAACCAACCTAACCTAAGTTAAGTCCTTGAGTAGGTTAGCTTAACCTAGGTTCGGTTAGAAAAGTCTTCCTTCCACTTCACTTACATATAGATCCTTTTAACTCTTCTTTCTTCAGGCATTCTATTCATGTGACCATATCATCTGTGAACACTTTCTTACATCTTTTGTTCTAACGATTTCTTAACTAGACAGGCCTCCATTATGTCCATACTTCTTATTGTGTCTATTATTCGAACTCCACATGCATTTCTCAACAAATCCATTTCAACTGCTCTTACTCGTGACTTTTCATTATTATGCCATACCATAGTTTCACATCCATACATCAATGTTGGCACCAACACATCCTCATGTAATCCTCTCACTGCTTCCATACTCAAGTTTTTGCTTCTAAACAAGACTTTCATTACTCCAGCTACCTTTCTTCATTGCGTTACTGGTTTCTAATTATCTTGCATATGTTTCCCTTTTCTCAATCATGGCTCCCATATATTGTAGCCTACATAAATTCATCTACTACTTCAAGCTGTTTTTAATGTATCCTTATGTTACTCATTGTGTCTCCATCTCTTTCTATTAACATCATTTTACCTTTTTCACATTTACTTGTTGGTAAGTTTGGACTAAATATTCAGTATATTTATAATTTCTCAAAGCTCTAATTTTCTCAATTTAGCTTTACAAATTACTTCAAAATGCTCCTACAAAGTGCGTCAGTTTAAATAAAAATGCGGAGTCCCCAGCTGGTGAGGCTGGCTTTGCTCGCCACCCCACCCTTTATGAGGAGTTGTAATGACGGGGGGCCTCCACGCAGAGGCTGCCCATGGGCCTCCACAGGTTTAAATCCGGCACTGCTGAGCACAGAGCCTTTGTATCACACTCGCCACATCGCTATTGTTCAGAGCAACTACACACCGATAGACATTGATGTTTGGTGAGCACGTGGATTATATATCCTTATTTGTTATAATATTAGGCGTTTTGTAATACAATTGATTTAGTATAGTTACTGCATTAACGTTAAGTAAACGTTTTCTATGGTCAGTCCGTATTAAGTTTTCTATGATCAGTCCGTATTCAATCTCTATCTCGATCTCAATGTTTAATGTGTATGGCACATGCATATTTGCGCATATCACACATATAGGGTATGGGTGAGGAAGGGAAGCTAGTGAATTAAGTGTTTATGTATTATGTTGGGTTGTGGATGTTCGTATACTCTGTCCGTATAACTGTCTTGGTGATGTAATGGTTAGTGTTTAAGTTATGTATGCGGTGTCGCGGGATCGAGTCCCGGGAGTATCACATGCTTTCATTTATTTCATTTGAATATTAATAAAAACTAATTTGAGGGTGGTTGGTGTTAAGATGGAAAAATCGAAACAAAATTAAATATGTGTAGTGTTGGGCTATCAATAATATTTTATGGGAGACTGTTCCAATCGCATATTGCTCTTGGGGAAGTATGAGTGCTTGTATGAATCCGTGTTGGTGTGATATGTACCGTATGTTTGATATTTATGAGTGTGTGAGTTGCGGGTGTTATGGGTGTGTGTGTTGTGTAGGAATTCGTGCTTCGTCTGTCTAAAAGGTTGTCTGTTATTTTGTACATTAGTGTGAGTCTGTGTTCAAGTCTATGTGTGCTAAGTGTGTCCATGTTTATATGTTGTGTAATAAGCGTAGTGATGCCAGGAGTGTGTGTGTAATAAACCTGGCTGCTTTTGTATTCATCTGTTCAAGTGTGCTTATGTTTGCTTGCGTGTATGGGTCCCACACTGCAGCTGTACAGTACTCCAGTGTTGGGCGAACAAGGGTGTTATATGCTATGTGCTTGATGTATCGAGTACACTTGTGTAAGTTCCTCCTCCGTCAGACCTCAAGGACCCCGTGTGCGGTTTGTTTGGCTGCGAATGTGGTGGATGTTTGCTGAATTTTAGGTTGGTGGAAAGGTGTACACCGAGATATTTGTGGGACGTGACTGGTTGTAGCGTTTGGTTATGAAGAGTGTAATTGTACAGAATGGGTGATTGGGAGCGAATAAATAGGAGTTTACATTTGTGTTGTATATTTATTACAAATGTATGTGATCATATACCTCACCATTCATACTAATAATAACCTCCGTCAGTTAATATATTATTATGAGTTGCTGTTATGTTATCAATGTATATGATTTAAACTATATGTGTATTGACATTTGCCTTGATGTTTATATATTTGTTCTAAATTTATGTGATGATATACTGTATATCTCACCATTAGTATTAACACCTCCGTAGTTAATATAGTATGTTTGCTGTTTGTAAATTAGGAGTAATTGATGTTATCTGTTATAAATGTATATGATTTTATACCTCGCCATCTGAATAACATAAATATGTACTACTAACTGCAGTGTGTTTATTTATCATTATTATATTTGCGGTTTGTATGTTTGGATTATTTTGTTATGTGTTATTTCAACTTATTTGTGTAGCCTATGTGATTGGGCGGGTGCCCAACCCCGAAAGGAGTTGAAATAGGGGAGCTATCCCCCCGCCAAAGGCGGCTTTCTAGGGCCTTTCCTAGCTGATGCTGAGAGGATTGGGTTCTAGTCATGTGGTGATGGGCTGGTCTATCCGAGTGAGAACTGAGCGATCTCTGCCATACCCATAGCTTACTCTGACTGTTCCTTTTACTTATATATCTTCTAGATCTCAAGTGGCGGCGTCTTTTCCGTGGATTGACCTCCCTACTGCCAACCTAGAAGTTGGCAGATTGGGAGCCAAAGCATCACATTTTTCCCTTACCCCTCAACTTTCCCTTCATAATTGCTGAAGGGCACAGGGCCTTGGGTGGGGCTTTGGTTTCCCGAGCGTTTCCGCACCCTCCTCAGCTCCCTGCCTTGGAGTGGCTTCGGTCACCCGGGCTTTGTTAGTGGTAAGCAGGGAGGATTTTGTGGGGGCGCTCGTTTATGGCCTTGGCCTTGCTCGAGACCTTGGGGCTGTTCGGCCAGAAAGCCTGGGGAACAACAACAACAGTACTACTACCATTTTTTAACCTCTGTGTTTATATATTATGCACATTTGTCTTTGTTACCCCATTTTCAATGTGCACTACATTTTCGTTACCTGATTGTATCAGAGAAAATGGTGTAATGACCTCATTATCCAAGACGTCAGACCATGGGGGAGGGGCAAAGAGCACAAACGGAAAACAACAGTCGGTAACCCGGCAGCACTTGCTTGGAACGCCGCCATTAGGACAAGAGACAAACTGCACGTATGTGTGGAGCACTCAGTCTTAAAAAATTTATGTATCATATGTATGTATGCTGTGTATGTACACACGGCCCAAATGATCCCTCTACACCCACACACCTACAAAGGCCAAATATTCCAGTATGCAGATACAATATGTAAAGAAAGTGTTTCTTTGGACAGCCAGCAGAGATCAGCCAGCCAATCACCATGCCTGATATTCCCAGTGCCACCACCAAGCTCACTGGCCACGTTAAGTGGTTCAATGTGAAAAAGGGCTTTGGTTTCATCACCTACAGTGGAGGTGACATTTTTGTCCACTCCACTGGCATATCCAAACCCAATCTTCTCCATCTTGTGCCCTCTCTTGCCACCAATGAGAGGGTATCATTCATCATCAAGAGGAGAAGAAGAGGAGATGAGGCCATCAATGTCATGGGCCCTGATGGAGAGATCCTGAAGGGTTCAAGGCATGGTAGAAGAGGTAAGAGGGAGGACTACCATCAAGCCACAGCAGCAGTCAGTTGTACAACACCGGATTTGGTCCAGGTTGTTGTCACAACTGCAGTGACCCTCTGCAAAGGGGATCACAAGCTGCTTCAGGAGTATCTTCCTACACTCCTGAAGGCTAATAACCTCCCTCCCATCATCATTCCACCTCTTCCAGGACCATCTTCACCACCCAGCCTATGAGGCAAAGAAGCCACCCGAGAAGGAGACTGGACATCCAGAAGCCCCTCTCAAGACCTCCACCACCACCACAATCAACAGTCTCTGCATCACCACCGCCATCAGCAGTCAACGTCGCCGGACCAGCAGCAGCCTCGACTCCAGCACCTGCCACCCTTCAAGATCCAGTGGCAACCAACTCCTCTGCATCGTCTGAATACTCCGACTCCACCGCAGGAGAAGACGTCGATGTGGAGGGGATGGAGGAAGGAGACGAGGACATAGACCAGGTGCGCGTTCGGTAAACCTATCGCCGATTCGTCTGATAGCGCTTGATAGAACGGTGTTTCGATTTCACTACCGAACGACACAGATCGCCGATCGGTCTGCCAGAGCTTTGTAAACAATAACAATAGCCCTTTGACCCAATAAAGAAGAAGAAGAAGAAGAAGAAGACATCGCAACAAGAATTGTTTATTTTTCGCCTATTTTTCGTAGTGTGTTTAATATTTACATAAATTGTATTCAAGAAGGGGAAACACAATACGCAATCTATATTATTAGCAATATAATAACTTTAAATGGTTTGTTTACATTCTCGTCGATCATTCGATCGACCTCCGAGGACCGATCGCTCTGATAGCTAAAACAGCAATCGTTTTCGATCGCCGATTCGTCGAATCGGCGGCTATCGCGTTCGCTTGAGCTATCGGCCCTAAACGATAGGTCTACCGAACGCGCCCCTGGGAATGACCGCCAGCGAGCTGGAGAAGACCATCAACGACTTGTCTGCTGACATCCAGAAGACTGCAGCAGCAGGAAGACGTCCCCCTGAAGCGGCCCAGAAGAAGCTGACCAAGTTGTTACACTTGTCATTCCAGAAAATATAAACAATGGAGCACTCTTGGTTGAGCCCGAGACCTTTTCATCTCCTACTGTACTTCGCATTTCTCCACTTTATCTTCTTCTCTCCAAACTCTTCTTATTCCAACTTATCTATAGCCATCATTCATTACAAGAGGTAAATTAAATTAAACAGTTTGTAGATTTGCGCATCAAAAAAAGTGCAATAATATAGTCAGAGATGGGAAGTGCAGGTTTGGTGGCAACTGCAAATACCACCATCCGCCCCTCTGCCAGGCCTCACTAGAAAATAAGGCTTGTTATGATATCAAATGCCCATATTTTCATGTTAGAGGGACATGGTTGAGTGCGGGAAACAGCTAAAATGGTAGCAACAAAATAACAAATAAATAAATCTCCAGATATGCGAGGGCGAGACAGACGAAGAAGGCAAAGTGGGGTATGGCAGAAGATGAACAAAATGAGAATGACATTAGTTATCATCAGATTGTAAGACGTTCGCCCCAATAGTTTTCAGATTTTAAAACTTTTCTTCACATTTCTATATCAATATAGAATGTTGGAGGATCAGATAGTGCACCTCAGCACATACTGTCCTCCAAAGCGTGGCACAGGGATGTGCTCTATGAGCTACCCCAACTGCCTCCCGAAGATTATTAGGTATGCAAAGCGAGGCAAATAGCCTCTCCCTACTCCTGTTTGCAAACGTACAAGGATTAGACAATATAACCACAAAGTACAGTCGGATACCATAGTCTCTAGCCCACTAATAGATATTCGTGGACTTCAACTATTTCTAATTATGGAAGTATATATCTGGAAACGAGTTTACGAACATAATTTTCTTTACATCAACTACAAATCCATATATACTATTTATTGATATGCACGCTTTATCCGAAAAGCAATCCAGATAGTTATAATTGCATAAAGAAAAACAAAGGTGGTCCAGGAATTCTTATGAGTGGGCTAGAGAATATGGTATCCGACTGTACCATTGATTATGGGTCTACTAGAAGAAGGGAATGCTAGATTTGCAGCTCTCACAGAAACACATATTAAGGCCAAGAAAATAGTGAAGTCTGGATTTCTGGCTATAATCACCATAGGGCAGACAGAAAGCATAGAACGCGCGGAGGGCTAGCATTCTACATCTCTGATATTAAATAACAGCAATGAAATAGTGGAAATACTTGGGGTAAATATAGAATACTTAAATTTAGCTATTATTGTTACAGTACATTCGCGCTAATAAGTGATGTCTCGGCACCAAGTATGTTTTGATCAATACATAATTAGTATCGGCAATATCTAAGCTTCATTTCTTCATATCGAGTGAAATATACAAACATGTTCCTACACTTACCCACCCTATTAAACATCTGACAGACATTATTACAACACAGAGCAAGCCAAACGTAATGACAGCTGGAACGTGACATATTAGCGCGACCGTACATACCGACCCCTGGACCCATCCGTAGAAGAGTTCAAACCCCAGATCAGCAAGATAACAACAACAGTAGAAGGCCTGGGAAACCCAACACCAAATATAGTAAAATTTACCAGAACGTCCCCAACTTCCCAAATTGACTAATTCCTTGAACGTGACGACAGTGCGATGTTATGTGTGCGATTAGTTAGCTTATTAGTTTGCTTGGGAACCATATTAACTTGCTCATGCAGTAATGTACACCCTGTGTGGTGGATTGTGTTCTTTTATTTATACATTATTATTTTACTTCAGCGTTGTATCCACAGAGCGAGTTTGATTAGTTGTTTTGTCGTTTTACTGTGTTCGTATAAGTTTTGGTTTGTTTATTTCTCAAGTTTTACATTATAATTATGTGGTTAGACTATTTTAATCTGCCAAACATTACATGGAGGCAATTAGAAAATCAGGTAGTGGCGAACAACACCTGAGAAACAAATACGAGAGAGCTATTTAACCCTCTCAGGACCTTATGACGCAATACTCTACTTATTTTTTGGCTATTATTAGACAATTTTATTCAGATTAGGAAGGGTATATGGCAGTCAGAGGGTTGATTGAGACCGTCGTTAACTCCCACAGATCCTTCCTAAGCTTCATAAAATCGTCCCATGATAGCCAGAGTAAACTTTTAGAACGCGTCATAATCCTCAAGGGGTTAAACTATGCGATCTATTTAGCCTTTCCCAGTATGTCAACGAACGATATGGTTAAAAGTATAAAATTATAATTAATAAAAGCAGATTTGTATTTTATATATATATATATACAGTATATATATATATATATATATATATATACTGTATATATATATATATATATATATATTTTTTTTTTAAAGCCCTTGTGATGTGCTGAATCCAATGGTTTAAGTCTTGATTTAGATTTGTGTTCAATGTTGTATAATATTTATATTTAGTTTCATATACAGTACAGTATGTATTTTATTGTATTTTAGACACATACCGGTATGTGGAATCTGAGGATAAATTACCCTAGACTTATGCGTACGCTAAGTCTATAGTAAAAACCACAACAATGTCCAAAAACACAAGAAAGTCTTACACCATTTGATTCGGCGTGTTCTGAGGAATCCAAAAATGGGCACAACTCAATTCTTAATTCTGATAGCCAACCAAAAATAAAGTAAGGACGTTGTGAATCCAAAAATAAAGTAAGGACGTTGTGAATCCAAAAATAAAGTAAGGACGTTGTGAATCCAAAAATAAAGTAAGGACGTTGTGAATCCAAAAATAAAGTAAGGACGTTGTGAATCCAAAAATAAAGTAAGGACGTTGTGAATCCAAAAATAAAGTAAAGGACGTTGTGAATCCAAAAATAAAGTAAGGACGTTGTGAATCCAAAAATAAAGTAAGGACGTTGTGAATCCAAAAATAAAGTAAGGACGTTGTGAATCCAAAAATAAAGTAAAGGACGTTGTGAATCCAAAAATAAAGTAAGGACGTTGTGAATCCAAAAATAAAGTAAGGACGTTGTGAATCCAAAAATAAAGTAAGGACGTTGTGAATCCAAAAATAAAGTAAGGACGTTGTGAATCCAAAAATATATAACATTAATTTATGGTCACTGTTGTGCCTTTGGGCGATAAGTATAATATATTAATATATGTTGAGGGGATAAAACTAATCAAAATCGCCTGAATTAATCATTGTAAACTCTCTGTATGCTGAACGTTCCAACGATATGGTTGGTGATCAGTTTAAATATGTATTAAAAGTAAAAGCCATGTTGTTATGTCCTATTGAACATAAGAATATAAGAACATAAGAAAATGGGAGTCTGCAAAAAGCCGATCGGCCCATACAAGGCAGATCCCTGTCACACCCAACCCCAATTATAGACTCACCTCACTAATACCTTGAGTACTGACCCCACCAAAACGGTCAGAGATTAACACAAGATTACGGGGGTCTGCTGAGCGCCGATTGGCCCACACCTGGTAGATCCCCCTCACACCCAACACATCTCGTCCATATGCCTATCTAATTTTATCTTAAAGCTCCCTATCGTTCTTGATCCCACTATATCACTTGGTAGCCTATTCCACCCATCTACAACTCTGTTACCAAACCAATATTTGCCTATATCTTTTCTGAAACGAAATTTATCTAATTTGAAACCATTTGTACGAGTTCTTTCGCTATCACTGAGCTTTAGTACATTTTTCATGTCTCCTTTATTAATTCCACTAACCCACTTGAATACCTCTATCATGTCACCTCTAACTCTGCGTCTCTCTAACGAATGTAAGCCTAATTTCTTCAACCTTTCTTCATACGGAAGATTTCTAATATTATGGATCATTTTTGTCATTCTACGTTGTACTCTCTCCAATGAATCTATGTCCATTCTGTAATAAGGACACCAAAATTGAACAGCATAATCCATATGGGGTCTCACTAATGACAAGTAAAGTTTTAAGATAACATCAGCAGTTCTGTTACTCACACTCCTAGATATGAACCCGAGAATCCTGTTTGCCTTGTTACGAACGCTTATACATTGTTTTCTAGGCTTCAAATCATTGCTAACAAACACACCTAGATCTTTCTCACAGTCTGAGTTTTCTAATTCCATATTAGCTAGTTTATATTTAAAATGTGTATGCATCTTCCCTATCTTTAATACCTTGCATTTGCCAATGTTAAACTTCATCTGCCATTTTACTGACCATTCGTGTAAGGTATCTAGATCCCTTTGCAGACACTCTATATCTCTAACTGAATCAATTTTTCTCCCCATTTTGGTATCGTCTGCAAATTTACTTATCCTACTAGTTATACCTAAATCAAGGTCATTTATGTATATAATAAACAACAGAGGACCTAATACAGATCCCTGGGGGACACCACTCTTGACTGATCCCAATTCTGACTTAGTACCATTTATGCTGACTCTCTGCTTCCTACCAATTAGCCATGACCTAATCCATCCTAACAACGTCCCGCCTATTCCATGTGCCTCAACCTTTCTCATCAATCTCTCATGAGGGACTCTGTCGAAAGCTTTACTGAAATCTAAATATATAATATCATATGACTTGTCATTATCTACTGCTTCATATACCTCTGAGAAAAAACTAAGCAAATTAGTAAGGCAAGAACGTCCCTGAGTGAATCCATGCTGAGAAGAATTGATTCAGTTAAATGTTTCTAAGTGGTTTCTCATTTTCCTAGCAATAATTGACTCTAGTAGCTTTCCTATGATTGAAGTGAGACTAATGGGACGGTAATTGGATGCCATTGATTTATCACCTTTTTTGAAAATCGGGACTACATTTGCAAGCTTCCAAGCTTCTGGAACTATACCTGTTTCTAATGAATTGTTAAAAAGAAATGTTAATGGGTAACTTAACTCATCTCTGCATTCTTTTAATACTCTAGCATATACCTCATCGGGACCAGGCGATTTCTGAGGTTTCAGTCTGTCAATTTCCTTAAGCACATCATTTCTACTTATAGTAACCGTACTTAACCTATTTTCTATACTATCGCTATATACCTTACGGACTTCTGGAATCTGTGCCAAATTTGCATTAGTGAAAACGGATAGAAACTGACTATTTAATGTACTGCACATTTCTAAATCATTTTCTGTCATTTCTCCTATCGAAGTTTTAAGGGGGCCTATTTTATCTCTAACTTTAGATTTATATAGCTGGTAAAAAGCCTTAGGGTTATTTTTTGAGTCATTGGCTATCCTGATTTCATAATTTCTTTTGTCTGTCCTTATACCTTTTTTAACCTCTCTTGATAGATTCTGATAGTAAGCAAGTAGGTGAATTTCGCCTTTCTTAATTTTTCTATATATTCCTCTCTTTTTCCTAGAAGGTCTAATAGTCTATTATTCATCCATTTGGGTTGGTTCCATGTTGATCTAAATTTTCTTTTGGGGATATATTTATTTTGCGCATTGTGGAGTGAAGAAATAAAATTATTATATGTAGCTGTCAAATTATCCTGAGTTAAGACAGGTATCTGAGAGAGAGTATGTTCATTAGCGCACCTGGGTTCACTTAATAGTTTAATCATAGGATCGACTCTTAAGGCTCTTCTTAATCCACCATAATTGGCTTTTCTGAAATCTGGGATGTGTCGTATTCTCTTTAGCCTTTCCTGTCCATTGTATGTTAAAATAAATTGATTTATGATCACTATTTCCTAGTTGGTCTCCTATCTCAACATTATTTATAATTTGTTCATTATTACTGAGAACTAAATCGAGGATATTATTACCTCTAGTAGGCGAGTCTATGAATTGAAATAAAAAACTATCCTGTACCGCCTCAATAAACTCTTTTGAATCTGAGTCGCCGATTTGATGCTGCCAATCAATATTCGGAAAATTAAAATCCCCCATAATACACACATTGCTAAACCTTGATGCTATTTTCACTTCCTGCCATAAAGCTGTACCTTCGTTTCTACTCATATTTGGTGGTCTATAAATAACTCCAATAATTATGGTCTCACTACCTTCGCTAACCTCTACCCAAACACTTTCGGTATCAGTATTTAGTCTAATACCTGATTTAATACAGCTTTTTAAAGAACTCCTGACAAACACTGCTATTCCGCCGCCCCTCCTACTTGTTCGGTCGCGTTTAAACAAACTATATCCTGGTATATGGAATTCTGCTAAAAAAAATCTTGATTCTGTATTAATCCATGTTTCAGTCAGTGCTATAATGTCTATATTTTCGTTGCTAACAAGTGCTCTAAGTTCATCCATTTTGTTACATAAACTCCTACAGTTTGTATAATATAATCGCAATGAATTTATTTTACTGGTATCGGATTTACATTTATTTCTAACTGAATTCTCATCTTCTGTTACACCTTCAATATTTCTACTAGCAGTACAATTAAAATCCTCTGACTGATATTTTCTATTCCTGTCTGATGTACCAGTACGGCAATTTACCCTATTATTCTTACTCATATTCTCAGGCTTTATTTTCAGCGAAACCCCGCGACAATCCTATCGACCTAGCTAAATTTGCCACCCCTAGCCGAGAAAGATGAACCCCGTCCTGTGCCTACAACTGATTTTTACCATAGAAACGGGTCCAGTTATCAAGGAATGGTATTGCATTTTGCATATTGCATTGGGACAAGTTTGAAGTCCTTGTGATGTACTGTACCTAATACAGTGGTTTAAGTTTCATGTATGTATATATATATGTGTGTGTGTGTGTGTGTGTGTGTGTGTGTGTGTGTGTGTGTGTCATTGTGTAAATGTGTGTATGTGTCTGTGTGTATGTATGTGTGTTTGTATGTTCAAAGTACACACAGGGAGTTTGAGTGTTTAGATACTCACATATCCACATCTCCGTCCGTGCTGTATGCAAATCTGTAAGAAAATAACAATCATATTAACGCGTGACGTCCTTTTAACTTTATACTGGATATTATTAGACGATTTTAGTCAGTTTAAAAAGGTCCTCTAGAAGTTAACGGGCTTCGAACTATCTCACTTGACCCTTTTAACTGCCACAGATCCTTCTTCAACCGCACACAATCGTCTAAATCTAAATCTAGCTAGAGTATAAGACGTCTAAATCTAGCTAGAGTATAAGACGTCTAAATCTAGCTAGAGTATAAGACGTCTCAATCTAGCTAGAGTATAAGACGTCTAAATCTAGCTAGAGTATAAGACGTCTAAATCTAGCTAGAGTATAAGACGTCTAAATCTAGCTAGAGTATAAGACGTCTAAATCTAGCTAGAGTATAAGACGTCTAAATCTAAATCTAGCTAGAGTATAAGACGTCTAAATCTAGCTAGAGTATAAGACGTCTAAATCTAGCTAAAGTAAAAGACGTCTAAATCTAAATCTAGCTAGAGTATAAGACGTCGCCGGTTCAGAAGGGGTTAACCAATTGACCACTTGCGAGTTTCAGGCTATAAGGAAGTTGGAGCCGTGAACATCGATGGTAAATAGAAATGCAATAATTATGTAGGTTGCTAATGGATAGAGTATGTTGAATTGAGTTTAATGTATATATTTATGTATTACAACAGCATTTTAACAGGTAATTCTGCTGAATATCAATATCTACAGCTCCAACTTCCTTATGGAACGAAACTCGCAAGTGGTCAAATAATGTAATAATGCATAATTATTGACAACTACTGACAAATGTTGGTGAGCTCTTGCGATTTGCTATATGTAAATACTGTACCGTACTGTATATCAACCCCTTCTATACCGGTGCCGTCCTTTTAACTTTATTCTGACTATATTTAGACAGTTTTGTGCAGCATAAGAAGGAGCTGTGGTAGTAAAAAGGGTTAAGTGAGATAGTTCGAAGCCTGTTAATTACTTGAATCCCTTATTAACCTGAATATAATCGTTTATTAGCAGCCATAATACAGTAAAAAGGCGTCTCAGGTACAGAACGGGTTAATTAGATTGATGTTCAGCTCAAATCATATATATTTATCTGATTAATGTATTTTTAGATTTGTCAATAGACAAATTTCCCGGCCGAAGGGCGGTTCCTCTTAAATTACAGGCTCGCTATAGCTCACCAGGAAAAATTGACACCTAATTGACACGAAAAGTCTTCATATTGACAAAGAAAAGGGGTGAAAGGTCTTAAAATCGCCAAACTAATAAGCCGAATCTGATGAGAAAGAGGGGGGGGGGGGGGGAATTCTAAAGGGCCGATACCAGTTTAAGAGGAACCGGCCTTCGGCCAGGAAATTTTTCTATTGAAAAATGTACAAATTTATCTTGAAGGAGGGTCTTTAGGGTGTTTTTTTTTTTTTTTTTTTTTTTTTTTTTTTTTAAAGCTTGATGGAGGTATAGGGAGGATACTAAACAATAACAATACAAATATATACAAATGATCTCCCCTTAAGCAAATGCAGCCTATTGCATGGGTTCGATAAGCACCTGTGTCTCATTTTAAGTAATGTATACCATGACTCAATATCTGCATCTGTGAACGCATCTATTACTTGCAGTTTTAGGGTTTGATTGTAGATATTTACATTCTGATACCAGCTGACGGGCCGGGATACATAAGAACATAAGAAAATGGGAGTCTGCAGAAAGCCGATTGGCCCAAACAAGGCAGATCCCTCTCACGACAAATGCAAGGTATTAAAGATAGGGAAGATGCATACAAATGTTAAATATAATCTAGCTAATATGGAATTAGAAAACTCAGACTGTGAGAAAGATCTAGGTGTGTTTGTTAGCAATGATTTGAAGCCTAGAAAACAATGTATAAGCGTTCGTAACAAGGCAAACAGGATTCTCGGGTTCATATCTAGGAGTGTGAGTAACAGAACTGCTGATGTTATCTTAAAACTTTACTTGTCATTAGTGAGACCCCATATGGATTATGCTGTTCAATTTTGGTGTCCTTATTACAGAATGGACAGATTCATTGGAGAGAGTACAACGTAGAATGACCAAAATGATCCATAATATTAGAAATTTTCCGTATGAAGAAAGGTTGAAGAAATTAGGCTTACATTCGTTAGAGAGACGCAGAGTTAGAGGTGACATGATAGAGGTGTTCAAGTGGGTTAGTGGAATTAATAAAGGAGACATGAACAATGTACTAAAGCTCAGTGATAGCGAAATAACTCGTACAAATGGTTTCAAATTAGATAAATTTCGTTTCAGAAAAGGTATAGGCAAATATTGGTTTGGTAACAGAGTTGTAGATGGGTGGAATAGGCTACCAAGTGATATAGTGGGATCAAGAACGATAGGGAGCTTTAAGATAAAATTAGATAGGCATATGGACGAGATGGGTTGGGTGTGAGGGGGATCTACCAGGTGTGGGCCAATCGGCGCTCAGCAGACCCCCGTAATCTTGTGTTAATCCCTGACCATTTTGGTGGGGGCAGTACTCAAGGTATTAGTGAGTTGGGCCTATAATTGGGCCTTGTAATTGGGGTTGGGAGTGACAGGGATCTGCCTTGTATGGGCCGATCGGCTTTTTGCAGACTCCCACTTTCTTATGTTCTTATGTTCTTACGATATTGGACGGTCGTAATCAGGAACCAATCAGACTAAACGTGTCGAACATGAATTTTCTGTGAGCGTGTCTATTGTTCTTATAATAACCCAAAGAGTTAGTAAATGGACCTATCGCCGACAAAGCTGCATTACAGTTTATCATGAACCAAAATACTTAAGGGGGGTCACCTGCTTTGTCCTCTCTTCTTTTCTCTCTTTCTCTAGCTTGTATCCATTCGCTCCCATTCAGCCTACTGTTTTAAGACGTTTATCCCCATCCAAGCGTCAGTATCTTCCTGGCGAGCGATAGCGAGCCAGCATTATATGGAGAAATCCGGCTTCGCCGGAGACATTTGTCTATCGAAAAATGTAAAAATTTAGCCTGCTGTCAGAAACATTTTAAATAATATGCTGGCTCGCTACCGCTCGCCAGGAAAAAATTGACACCTGGATGGGGATAAACGTCTTAAAACAGTAGGCTGAATGGGGCCGAATGGATACAACTCAGAGAGAGAGAAAAAACCGAGATGGGCTTTAATCTTTAACAACACCAGTACAACAAGTACCAGCCACGTGTCATATTATTTATTCTACCTATATTTTGACGATATTGTGCAGCCTAGAAAGGACCTGCGGTAGTTAAAAGGGTTGGCTGAGATAGTTGGAAGCCTTATTATCGCTAGAGGTCCTTCCTAAGCTGAATAAAATTGTCTAATAGTGGCCACAATATGAAGACAAGGACGTCACCGGTGTACTGTATGGGTTAAGGGGGAGGTACTGTATGGGTTAAGGGGGAGGTACTGTATGGGTTAAGGGGGAGGTACTGTATGGGTTAAGGGGAGGTACTGTATGGGTTAAGGGGGAGGTACTGTATGGGTTAAGGGGGAGGTACTGTATGGGTTAAGGGGGAGGTACTGTATGGGTTAAGGGGAGGTACTGTATGGGTTAAGGGGGAGGTACTGTACGGGTTAAGGGGGAGGTACTGTATGGGTTAAGGGGAGGTACTGTAGGGGTTAAGGGGAGGTACTGTAGGGGAGGTACTGTAGGGGTTAAGGGGAGGTACTGTACGGGTTAAGGGGGAGGTACTGTATGGGTTAAGGGGGAGGTACTGTATGGGTTAAGGGGCAGGTACTGTATGGGTTAAGGGGGAGGTACTGTATGGGTTAAGGGGCAGGTACTGTATGGGTTAAGGGGGAGGTACTGTATGGGTTAAGGGGCAGGTACTGTATGGGTTAAGGGGGAGGTACTGTATGGGTTAAGGGGGAGGTACTGTATGGGTTAAGGGGCAGGTACTGTATGGGTTAAGGGGCAGGTACTGTATGGGTTAAGGGGGAGGTACTGTATGGGTTAAGGGGGAGGTACTGTATGGGTTAAGGGGCAGGTACTGTATGGGTTAAGGGGGAGGTACTGTATGGGTTAAGGGGGAGGTACTGTATGGGTTAAGGGGGAGGTACTGTATGGGTTAAGGGGCAGGTACTGTATGGGTTAAGGGGCAGGTACTGTATGGGTTAAGGGGGAGGTACTGTAGGGGTTAAGGGGAGGTACTGTAGGGGTTAAGGGGAGGTACTGTAGGGGTTAAGGGGAGGTACTGTAGGGGTTAAGGGGAGGTACTGTAGGGGTTAAGGGGAGGTACTGTAGGGGTTAAGGGGAGGTACTGTAGGGGTTAGGGGGCAGGTACTGTACGGGTTAAGGGGGAGGTACTGTATGGGTTAAGGGGGAGGTACTGTATGGGTTAAGGGGCAGGTACTGTACGGGTTAAGGGGGAGGTACTGTATGGGTTAAGGGGGAGGTACTGTATGGGTTAAGGGGGAGGTACTGTATGGGTTAAGGGGGAGGTACTGTAGGGGTTAAGGGGAGGTACTGTAGGGGTTAAGGGGAGGTACTGTAGGGGTTAAGGGGAGGTACTGTAAGGGTTAAGGGGAGGTACTGTAGGGGTTAAGGGGAGGTACTGTAGGGGTTAAGGGGAGGTACTGTAGGGGTTAAGGGGAGGTACTGTAGGGGTTAAGGGGAGGTACTGTATGGGTTAAGGGGGAGGTACTGTATGGGTTAAGGGGGAGGTACTGTATGGGTTAAGGGGGAGGTACTCTATGGGTTAAGGGGGAGGTACTGTATGGGTTAAGGGGGAGGTACTGTATGGGTTAAGGGGGAGGTACTGTATGGGTTAAGGGGGAGGTACTCTATGGGTTAAGGGGGAGGTACTGTATGGGTTAAGGGGGATGTTTTTTTACAGTTTGATGGAGGTCTAGGGAGGAAACTAAACAAATATATGAATATACTGTATAAATAAATATACCAGAAATATAACCACTATCCCCTTAATAAATTACTATTACCGGCAAGACTCTACCCAAATATATTGTGGTCGTAAAAAATCTCACTCAGCACTTCAAACAAATAGTGAGTGGAATAATTTTATACAAGGCACCGTTAAAATCTATTAAAATACATAAGATTGTACTTACATCACAACCATAAGCAGTGGATAAATGAACATCAGGTCATGTGAAGGTATTGAGGGATAAGCTTTTACAACAGCACCTCGTAGCTAATTTCTACTTTTCCTATTTTCTGAAGTGTAGAGAGGGGAGAAGGGGCGTTGGAGAGAGAGGAAGCTGTTGGAGTGGCATTGTTACGTGTGTTAATAGTCTGTATTCCCAGCAGTACGGCATCAAAAGCTTTCGTGGATCACTTAAAACACCCCATTCTTAAACCCCAGTACAATAAGTAAACGCTCAACCGCAATCATAATAAGTAAACGCTCAACCGCAATCATAATCAGTAAACGCTCAACCGCAATCATAATCAGTAAACGCTCAACCGCAATCATAATCAGTAAACGCTCAACCGCAATCATAATCAGTAAACGCTCAACCGCAATCATAATCAGTAAACGCTCAACCGCAATCATAATCAGTAAACGCTCAACCGCAATCATAATCAGTAAACGCTCAACCGCAATCATAATCAGTAAACGCTCAACCGCAATCATAATCAGTAAACGCTCAACCGCAATCATAATCAGTAAACGCTCAACCGCAATCATAATCAGTAAACGCTCAACCGCAATCATAATCAGTGAGTACAATTGACCACTTGCGAGTTTGTCTATACGGAAGTTGGAACAGTAAACAACGCTATTAAACAGATGTGCCATAGTAATGTAGGTTTATGATGGATAGATAGTGTATTGAATTTAATATCATGTGTTTATAAATTCGCTACAACCATAATTTAGTTGGTAATTCTGCTAATTATCAATGTATACAGCTCCAACTTCCTTATAGAACGAAACTCTCAAGGGTGACGTCAATTAAACTGGCATATTTTTCCGCAAATCGTCATTAAAATATATTATGATCCAAACAACTATAACTCACAAGTTAAGAAATTAGTAAATGGCCATATGTCATGTCAGATCATACTTATAGCTATTGTGAATAATTTAGTGAAATCGCTATTAAATACCCTCAATTACAACTAACCAAACAGTCACAAAATACCCCAAAGACAACCATAAACAATGAATCAATACCCCTAAACACAAATATCTTAAAACAAGGACTAAATGCCCCAATCATAACCCAAAACCTTTAGGAAATGCCCCAATCCCCAGCTAGGCCCCGCCCCTCAGTGACCTGCCCATTAGGCGCGGCCGGACTCCGTGACGTCATAGTGCGCGAAGTAATTAGCCAATCAGCGGCGAGCGTGGCGGAGCGCGGGGCGGGGCCGTAGAAAGCGCGGGAACAAATAGGTCACCAGCTGCTCATCCAGGACTTTTTAACACAACTCACAGGTCAAAGGGCCGAATTATTTCAATAGGACGAGGCCTTTTACATTGTCTTATTCTGATTAATATTTGGCAAATATGTTCAGTGTAGGAAATATATCTTTTGGTCAAACCAGATCGAGTAACTTCCTCAGTCGAATGACTACCTACCGCATTTCTTGCATAATGGCTTACGATATCAATAATTTAGCTTAGTACATACTCCAAATAATTAAGGGTTTCGGGGTTGTGTGTGCCTTGGGTGTTGGAAACTAGACTGAAGGTGAAGGTAGCTACTTTCTTTCCTATTTTCTGAAGAGTGTAGAGAGGGGAGAATGGGTGTTGGAGTGACTTTGTTGTGTGTTATTAGTAAGGCAGATCATTAAAGTTGTCTGAAGTTGTTAAAGGTGTTAAAATCAAGCTAGATAATGCTGATACCAAGTATTGATTAAAATATACTTGGTGCCGAGACATCGCTTTCGCTCGCCAGGAAAAAATCAACACCTAAATGGCACGAAAGGTCTTAATATTGACAAAGGAATGGGGCATAAAATCTTAAAATCGCCAAACTAATGGGCTGAACGTCTAAAAATCTAAAAACCAATTGGGCTAAACACGAGGGAGAAGGGGGCCAGAAAAAACGGGCCCTCCCGCCTTAAGCAAAGATAAGCTTTGGAATCAGACCAATAAACATTCATAATCCATTTTAGCAAGATTTTAGTATTCAAGTTACTAATCCATCAACATGTGCATGTAGACCTTCCTTTACGGCACGAATTAAGGAGAGATGGGCGTATATATTTGCTTATTAAGGAGAGATGGGCGTATATATTTGCTTATTAAGGAGAGATGGGCGTATATATTTGCTTATTAAGGAGAGATGGGCTTATATATTTGCTTATTAAGGAGAGATGGGCGTATATATTTGCTTATTAAGGAGAGATGGGCGTATATATTTGCTTATTAAGGAGAGATGGGCGTATATATTTGCTTATTTATTTACCTATTTACTATTTTTAAAGCTTCCTCCCTAGATCTCTATCAAACTTTAAAAATACCCCCTAGACCACCCTTGGAGATAAATGTGTACATTTGTCGGTAGAAACATGTCCCGAAGGCCGAGGTCTCCTAAAATTACAGGCTTGCTATCGTTCCCAATACAAAAAAATATCGACATCTAAATGCCACGAAAGGTTCTAATACTGAGAAAGAAATGGGGTGAAAAATCTTAAAATCGGCAAACTAATGGGCCGAACGTCTTTAAATCGCAAAACTATATGGGGCTAAACATGAGGGAGAAGGTGAGCCAGAAAACCCGATCATTTCCCCTTAAAATGGTTCTATCTACAATCCAATGACTCTAGAGAGTCTAGTGGCTATACCGCACGCATTAAACTCGTAATTGTAAAACAAATTGACTCCCAGCAAAAGCGTTTCAATCGCTTACGTGTTCAAGTTAGCACACACAAATGACAAACAAATTTCTGTGTACCATTTGTGTCAGTCAGTCAGTCAGTCAGTAGCCATCCCTTACTTCCACGAGGGGTAGGGAGGATCAGCAAGAGACACGACAGGACAAAGAGGTGACAGGAGAAGAACACATAACAGTTCGCCAGCAAAAAGCAAGCACACAAGCATTCAGAAGCATTTATCACTCATCAGCCCCCGAAATCAATGGCTTCACCTCAGATGTTATTTATATTTTGTTACATTTGAATATACAATGCATATAGTGTAGAGTATCATCCGCCAGTTACCCTTAAGGGGAGGTTTTTAGTCGATTCCCTAGACTTCCATCAAGCTTATAATTACTCCCCCTTGACCCCCTTTCAAGATAAATTTGTACATTTTTCGGTAGAAAAATGTCCCGGCCGAAGGCCGATGCCCCTTAAATTACAGGGTCGCTATTGCTCGCCAGGAAAAAATCGACACCAAAATGGCACGAATGGTCTTAAAATTGACAGAAATGGGGCGAGGGTTCTTAAAATCGCCAAACTAATGGGGAAAGCGTCTTTAAATCTCACAAGCAATGGGGCTAAACATGAGGGAGAAAGAGGTTCAGAAAAAAATCCTCCCGGTGGAAATCTCCCCTTAACTTTTGTTATTAGATATATACCTGTAATAAATACTTACTTAGTCTTCGTTTCAGAAAAGATACAAGTCTCCCTCGATTTACGATTGGGTTACGTTCCTGAAAATCTGATCTTATATAGACAAATTGTTTAGCGAACCCTAAAATGAATGGGGTAAATGAGGATGCGTTCTCGGACCAGCCAAAACCCAAACCCAAACACCTATATATCGTGTTTCATAACGTAAAATGGGGCATTGGATAGTGAGGGAGACCTGTATAGGCTAATACTGGTTTGGTAACAGTTGTAGAAATGTGGAATTGGCTACCAATAATATGCTATAGTAGGATCAAGAACGATAGAAAGCTTCAAGATATAATTAGATAGGCATATGGACGAAATGGCTTGGATGTGAAAGGGATCTGCCTCGTGTGGGCCATTCGACTTTCCGAGGTATTCGCCAGATTTTTTTTTATTGCATCAATTAACTAACCTCAAGCTTCAGATATCAATAGTGGCAATATGGCATTATTCTCAATCTGTCTTCTATTCAACAGTTGAGCTCTGGAATTCTCTCCCAGAATCAGTCTTTCCCTCTACCTATGACTTAAATTGCTTCAAACTCCGTGTGTCCAGGCATTCTGACTCGAACGTCCCTTGATTTTGGCCCTGTCACTCTTTCAACTCTGGGGGAGGCACTCGTCACAGGCAGTTCTGCCTTTTGTCTCCCTCACTCACATAGAAAAAAACATGAGGTGCCGGGTTTTTTAAGGCCTAAGACTGTCATATTTTTTTTATTTTTCTGATGAGAGGCAATTGTCAACCTTTTCAGTATTATGACGCACTTTTCCGCTATACAGTATTTAAGCTACCATTAGACGATTTAATTCAGCGTTTTAACCCATTCAGCACAATGACACCTTTTTACCTTTTATTCTGGCTAAAATTATACTATTGTATGCAGTTTACAAAGGAATCATGTTATTCAGAGTGGCTTTCAAGATCGTATGTTAACATGTGGAATGCACTGCCCAAAACAGTAATTAGCTCAGAAACAGTTGAAAGCTTTAAGCATAAGTTGGATTCCCATATGGGTGATATGGGCTGGGTGTGAATGGGAGCTGCTTCATGTGGGCCACATGGCCATATGCAGTTTCCCGCGATCTTATGACCTTATGTTGTTATGTAATTGGGATTGGGTGTGACAGGGATCTGCCTTGTGTGGGCCGATCGGCTTTTTGCAGACTCCCATTTCCTTATGTTCTTATGTTCTTATGTATTTACCCTGTTGAATCCTAGAGGTAGATTGTAAGTTAAAGAAAATCGTCCAATGGTAAACAGAATATGATGACAATTACGCCATCGTGTTGAAGGTAAATAATAATCAAAGAGGTAAAGTAATCTCGATGTATTAATCTCAACCGTAATCAGCAAATCTGTTTTGTCTGGCGGCAGCTTACGGGTTATATTATTTTTGTAAGAGTGTGGTCACCTACAGTAAATTAATCTAGCGTGATCCTTATTGTCCGATATCAGTATAAAATAGGCTCATATTGTTACCAGAAGTATTTAGTTATTTAGTTAACCCCTTCAGCACCATGAAACTATTTTACCTTTGATTCGGGCTAAAATTAGATGATATTATGCAGTCAAATGGATATATGTTACAAAAAGGGCGAGTAAGAGAAAACCTGCAATTTAGAAGGATCCGGTCTTGAGGGTATTTTTCAAGATTGATGGAGTGCTAGGTAGCAAAGTATACATCTCTGGTTAATACACATGCACTACATAAGTCTATCCACACATCTCAAAACAAAGTAATAAGTAAAAAGAAGGGCGATGTAATAATATTTACTTGTTCAGGCAGCTTTACTGATGTTTTAAATAATGTAAGCAAAGAATATATTGACGCTAGAACAATGCAAGTAAAGACAAAGTATATATGCATAGGTTTTCACTGCATATGTTAAATCGCATGGCTATCCTAAACTATCCACTTAGTATTCTAGTATTTCAAATGTAATGCTGGCTATACTAATGAAATTCTAACTGATTAATTTCATTCCACACACCAAACACCTCCCAATGAAATTAATGAAAGAATGTGATACCACCGGGATTCGAAACTGGGTTACTACATACATATTTTAAACCCTCTAACCATTACACCATCAAACCAGAGAGCGATACTGTAAATCCCAAACACATTATATTATAGATAAAGGGATTAATGGCAGTCACCAATAATAATGAATTAATAGTCTAGGATGGTTAAGTGGTGGTCAGAATGTATAATGCACGAATAATGTACACTTGGCTAGGGAATATGTGTATAAATTGGCGGCTCATTTGCTCTAGCCCTGTTTGAGTTACAGAGGTTAGAGGTTACAATTTCTGCCCAACCTAGAATGAACGGCCAACATATAAGCATCTTTAGACGATGAACAGTAATACAAAACGAAAACCAAAGAAACTGTTAGCCTATCACACAATTCAATTTAGCATATCACATTTTATCGTAACGTAACAATTACCAGCTATCAATAAAACTCGAAAAGTTATAAAAAAATGCAATTAAAAATGGCAGGGAAACCAGCACTGATTAAAAACGCAATAAGGCAAAATAAAAAAAAATGGCGAAACATTACGCGGTCTAGCGATCAATATTCTCCCAGCGCGGCCAGGCAATACGGGTTTACATATTTTCCAATAGATGGCGCGGGCTGTCTCTTCCCCGAGCCAGTCCCAGCGGCGTCCCAAGCCAGCGTCTTTACCGGTGTATCTGGTTCGACGAAAAGGGATAAGTACGCTCTAAGACAACAATTCTAGCCTATAAAGAGCCTCCGAACAGTATAAACGAACCTCCAAAATGCAAATATGAAGGAAAATTGTAATGGGGATTTTTTTTATTTAGTCTGTGTCAAAGCTTCGACAGCATCCAAGAGTGGAATCGCCCCACTCTTGATTCTTTTAGAACTAGGATCACCAATTATTGCATCCCTAATTCTGATCCTTCTCCTGATCCTGTCCCCAACCACTAGTCCCCATGCATAACCCCCGTATATCACGCCACCCGAGAGCGGCCCTCTGCGGGTCCCACTACGTAAACGTAAACTTAAAAAGGCCAGCATTAGTAGCTTAGGAGTATGTAGTACTTCAAATACCGACGCCTCCTGTACCCTTAATACCTACAGTAGCTCTACGAGTGTGTCTACTACAGTCTAACTAAATAAAGATATGCCAGGTCCTCTAAATGCGACAATACACAGTATATATATAAGAACATAAGAACACATGATCCTAACATTCCACTCAACTTCAACACCTTTCCTGTTGTAATGGTGTAATGGTTTATATGCTTATGTTCTGGGTGTGGTGTCCCGAGTTGGAATCCCGGGAGGACCATATGCTTTCATTAGTTTATTCAAGTACATTGGGGTTTGTAATGGGTGATTAATGTTAAGAACGGGGTGTTACATACACTAACTAAGCGCTTAGTCTCATATACCATACCATAAAGCACCTCACTTAATATCGGATAATTCAGATGTAGGCCTAATATGGTGCATAGATTAAGGGGGTAGTAGCCGGTTTTTTTTTTTTTTTGGGGGGGGGGCTATTAATTAATTTACTCATATATATTTTAGTTCCCTAGATACACCTCCATCAAGCTTTACAAAAAAAAACCTAGACTATCCCTTCAAGATAATTTTTTACATTTTTCGATAGAAAAAAATTCCGGCCGAAGGCCGGTTTCTCTTAAAATTACAGGCTCGCTATCGCTCGCCAGAAAAAAAATCGACACGTAAATGGCACGAAAGGTCTTGAAATTGACAACGAAATGGGGGCGAAAGGTATTAAAATCGCCAAACTAATGGAAGTTCTTAACATTTCAAAACTAATATGCTAAACACGAGGGAGGAGGAGGTCCATAAAAAGCAAGTGGTACCCCTTAAATCTATAATATATATATATATATATATATATATATATATATATAGCAGGCTTGGTGTAGCTATATAATTATTTATCGAAGATGGATGAGTATATAGGATTATATATAAAACAAAAAATCCGAACCGGCGACGTCTTTCTCATTTCCTTCTGGCTACCATTAGACGATTTTATTCAGTTTAAAAAGGGCCTCCAGCAATTAACAGACTTCGAAATATCTCACTTAACCCTTTTTACCACCACAAATCCTTCTTAAATCGCACAAACTCGTCTAAACAAAGCTAGAATACAATTTAAAACACGTCGACGGTACAGAAGGGGTTAAGGGGGCTCGCCTTTTTTTTGTTTCTCTCCCTCTCTCTTTGGCTTGTATCCATTCGGCCCCATTCAGCCTACTGTTTTAAGACGTTTACCCCCATCCAGGTGTCAATATTTTCCAGCATATATATATTTTTGTTTTTTCAGCAAACGAAATTTGTACATTTTTCGATAGAAAAATTTCTCCGGCGAAGCCGGATTTCTCCATACAATGCTGGCTCGCTATCGCTCGCCAGGAAGAAATCGACACCTGGATGGGGATAAACGTCTTAAAGCAGTTGGCTGAATGGGGCCGAATGGATACAAGCCAGAAAAACAGAGAAAAGAACAGAAAGAGAAAACAGGTGACCCCCCTTAGCGTTATCTCAGTGGGTTGAAAAGAATGACCAGCACAGAGGAGATTGATTAGTTAGTTAAAATAGGACTTCAGAGGCTATCAACCCTTCTGGATTATTAAGCCAGCACACTGTAAGTCAAGTACATTTTCAGGACTGGAGCCCCTTATCGAGAACTCCAGTCCCTCGCAGGAGGCAGAGTGTGGGAAAAAAGGGCTTACCACCATTACATAAGCACATAAGAAAATGGGAGTCTGCAGAAGCCGATTGGCCCACACAAGGCAGATCCCTCTCACACCCAACCCATCTCGTCCATATACCTATCTAATATTTTCTTAAAGCTCTCTATCGTTCTTGATCCCACTATAGCACTTCGTAGCCTATTCCACCTAGCCTGTCTACAACCCAGTTACCAAACCAATAAATATTTACCTATATCTTTTCTGAAACGAAATTGATCTAATTGCGTACTTTTCATCATATTATGGTTACCATTAGACGACTGTCTTTAGTTTGTAATCTACCTATACGACTTAAATGGGTAAATACAACTTAAATAAACCCTCTTAGTAACATAGGTCCCTCTTAAACTGCATAAAATCATCTATGTTTGGCCAGAATCAAAGATACAATGACGTCATGGTGCTGAAGGGGTTAAAGGGGCGGATCTTGAGGGTTTATTTAAGGGAGGTCACCTTCTTTTTTTATCTTTCTCTCCTTTTCTCTCTTTCTCTGGCTTGTATCCATTCGGCCCCATTCAGCAAACTGTTTTAAGACGTTTATCCCCATCCAGGTTTGATTTATTCCTGGCGAACGATAGCGAGCCAGCATTGTATTGAGAAATCCGGCTTCGCCGGAGGAATTTTTCTATCGAAAAATTTACAAATTTAGCTGGCTGTCAAAACAAAAATATATATATGCTGGCTCGCTACCGCTCGCCAGGAAAATATTAACTCTTGGATGGGGGTAAAAGTCTTCAAACAGTAGGCTGAATGGGGCCGAATGGATACAAGCCAAACAGAGAGGGAGAGAAACAGAAAAAAAGCGAGGTGGGCTCCCTTAAACACAGGGACTAAGAACACCCAGGGAAATAATCTGCATGGTGGTTGGTGTTCAGCGAGGGGTGGTCCAGTCTCAGGTTAAGGGAGGGATGGGTCGTTTTTCTGGGCCCCCTTCTACCTCATGTTTAGCCCCATTAGTTTTCAAATTTTAAGACGTTTGGCCCACTACTTTGGCGATTTTAAGCCCTTTCGGCCCATTTCTTTATCAATATCAAAACTTGGTGTCATTTAGGTGTCAATTATTTCCTGGCAAGCGAGCCTGAAATTTAAGAGGAAACGGCCTTCGGATGTACAAATTTATCTTGAAAGGAGGTCTAGGGGGTGCATTGAAAGGAGGTCTAGGGGGTGCATTTATCTTGAAAGGAGGTCTAGGGGGTGCATTGAAAGGAGGTCTAGGGGGTGCATTTATCTTGAAAGGAGGTCTAGGGGGTGCATTGAAAGGAGGTCTAGGGGGTGCATTGAAAGGAGGTCTAGGGGGTTGCATTTTTAAGCTTGCTGGAAGTCTAGCGAGGAAACTCAAAACCAGATTACTAAATAATGTTATAGACCAAAAACCACTACCGCCTTAAAACAACATTACAAGCTAAGTAAGAAAACATTTATTTGAAGAACAAGACTGATTGAAAATAAATGTATATATAACAATTATATAAATACATAAATTGATACACAAATATATAACACAAGACAATTATATATACACTGTTAAATGGTATAAATATTAATTGTAATAATAATATAATTAATAAAATGCAAAAGAAGCGTAGGTTCACTGCACAAAGTTTAAAAAAATTTAGTGCTAAAATTAAATTGTATCTAAAATATATTGCATGCACAAAATAAGGGTTTAAAAAGTATGTCCGAGTATCTTATTAGAAGGCTCGGACTGTTGTTTCCAGTGCCTGGAAATCCACAGAAGAGTACAGAACAAATACCTGACTCTGGAGCCAGCCACTCTTGCAATTTTGTATAATAACTGAAGATCTACGAAAGTAGAGAAATGTATTTTAACACTTTTACATAAACATTATTTGAATATGTACACAACAGTCCGAGCCTTCTAATAAGATACTCAGACATACTTTTTAAACCCTTATTTTGTGCATGTAATATATTTTAGATGCAATTTAATTTTAGCACTAAAATTTTTTAAACTTTGTGCAGTGAACCTACCCTTTTCTACACACCTTTAGTGTGGAAGCATATTCGTATATATTTTTACCACAAGAATCAATATTTTTCATTTTTTATATAATTATATATATATACTGTATATATTTATGTTCTCTCCACTAACCAACTTTAATCCTTAACTCGATTAATGAAATTAACAAACACATGTGGCAGTCCGGGGATTCGAACCCAGGACGCTCACACCGAAAATCAACACATTGCACCACGAAGACAGTTATATAATCTGATAATGGCTCGCATGTGGGAAGATTGTAGGCACCAATCGAACAGGGGAGGCCACATAGGCAAATACTAAGGAGTTGCTGGAACTCCTGTTCCTTTGTCTTGTCTTCCCCCACTGTTTCTATTTGTGCATCACCTACACAGCGAGAAATCCAGCTAACGCTCACAAACACTTCCTCCGATTAATTTCACTTGACAAGCACACCAAACTTTTTTCTAAATTACCTCCAACGTACCTTGATTTTGGCTCTGTCACTCTTTCAACCTGGGGGGGGGGGGAGGAGGGGGCACATGTTGCAGGCGGATTTGCCCTTTGTCTCTTTCGTGCGCAGATAAGATACAACTCTGGAAAGGTGCCCCTGTGACGCTGCCTTTGTGTGCTGCCTAATGTGCTGGCAGGTTTGGGAGGGAACGAGAAGGGCAGTCAAGGTCAGAGGTTGGGCTGGTGGGGCTGCTAACTAAGGGTCTGGGGGAAGCCTGGGGGTAGGGTTACTTACACACACACACACAACCACACACAGACACAGACACAGACACACACACAAACAGACACACACACTTCTAGCCAATGTTTATCTATGGCGGGGTTCACACGACCGCGATTTATTCTGTCGATTTAAAAACATAAAAAAATAAAAACAAAAAACACCCGCCCAAGACCCTCGTGCCATTTAGGCGTCGATTTTTGTTTCCTGGCGAGCGATAGCTTTAATTAGGAGGAACCGGCTTTCGGCCGGGACATTTTTCTACCGAAAAAAATTACACATTTATATCGAAGGGGTCTCTTGAGGGGTATTTTTTAAAAGCTTGACGGAGGTCTAGGAAGGAAACTAAAAAATCTACCCTTAACCCATTCCATACCAGGGACGTCCTTTTCATTATCTTCTGCCAACTATTAGACGACTTTAGTCAGCTTAGGAAGCACCTCTAGCAATAGTAAGACTTCAATCTATCTCAACCAATTTTTTTTTTTTTACAACCACAGATCCTTCTCAACCAACTTTTTTTTACAACCACAGATCCTTCTTAAGCTGCATAATATCTTCTAAATACAGCTAGATTATAAAATACAACCCACGTCGCTGGTCAGATCAGGTCAGGTGAAAGTATTGAGGGTTAAGGCCGCGTCATACAGAACTCGAATCCACCAGAACCCACCGGAATGAATTCAAAAATTCAAATTTTATAACGGCACCTCGTATCTAAATTCTACTTTTTTCCTATTTTTCTGAAGAGTGTAGAGAAGGGAGAAGGGGTGTTGGATAGAGAGGAAGCTGTTGGAGTGGCTTTGTTATGTGTGTTACTCAAAGGGTTAACAGAGTACTGACATAAAGGATCCCGAGAATCATGCTTGGGTCGCCATCTTGAACCCCCTTCTCCCTCATGTTTATTTAGTGCCATTAGTTTTCAGATCTTAAGATGGTTGCCCCATTAGTTTGTCGATGTTAAGACCTTTCGCCCACTTTGTCAATTTTAAGACCTTTCGTGCTATTTAGGTGTAATTTAGAAGGAACCAGCCTTCGGCCGGGAAACGTTTCTACCGAAAAATTTACAAATCTATATCGAAGGAGGTCTAAGGAGTTTTTGTAAAGCTTGATGGAGGTCTAGCGAGGAAACTAAGCAATATATGAATTGAATAAATATAGATGAAGAAATGCCTCCCCCCCCCCCCACCATTAACAGAGTACTGTACTGACATACAGGATCCCCAGAGTCATGTTTTGGTCGCCATCTTGACTCCCGTTTTCTTTAATCAGTTAGGGCACTAAGTTAGATATAAATCGGTAGACCGTGGTATATCTTAAGGGGGAGGTATGTTTTTTCTGGCCTCCCGTCTCCCTCATGCTTAGTCCCATTAGTTTTCAGAAATAAAGCTTAGGAACAATATACAGTAGCTAATTGGCATCATTGAGATAACCTGTAACGGTTCTAATGGGTAGACGTCCTTCCTAACCTGAATACAATCGTCTAATAGTTGCCAGATCATAATGAAAAGGACGTCACCGGTACTGAATAGGCTAATATCAAACAGAAGTCGGCTTTGAACAAGATGGAGAAGCTTGGAAAGACAACTATACATTAACCCCTTCTGTACCGCGACGTCTTCTGAATTATTATTCTAGCTATATTTAGACGATTTGGTGCAGTTTAAGAAGGATCTGTGGTGGTAAAAATGGTTAAGTAAGGTAGTTCGAAGCCTATTAATTGCTGGAGGCCCTTTTAAAACTGAATAAAATCGTCTAATAGTAGCCAGAATAAAGACAAAAGACGTCTCCGGTACAGAAGGGGTAAATCGGTAGGCTCTATGTTTTTGTTCAGTAATTTACGAGCCAATTGACCACTTGCGAGTTTCAGGCTATAAGGAAGTTGGAGCCGTAAATATCGATATTAAACAGAAATGTAATAATAATGTGGGTTTCTGATGGATAAATGGTATGTTGAATTGGGTTTTATGTATTTATAAATGCACTAAAATCGTATTTTAGCTGGTAATTCTGCTAAGTATCAATGTCTACAGCTCCAACTTCCGTATAGCCTAAAATCGCAAGTGGTCAATTAGGGTATCTATAAAAAGGGATATTGACCCATTCACTATTTTTATTTTATTTTTGTTTAAGAGACAATGAACGGAGGAAGGAAAAACACAGATAAAACAAAAAGGTCCATGTGCCTAAAGGCATCCTCCATTCATAATTTTTTTGTAACAACTGGATTTAAACATTTGTAGATTGTAAGTTTGTGGAAAGCAACTCGAGGGAAGTGAATTCCAAAGAGTAGTAGCTCTGGGGATAAATGAATTCTGATAAGCAGAAGTTCTGCATTGTGAAGGAGAAAGTGTAAACTCATGGGCGCTCTCAGCTGACCTAGTTCAACGGGGAAAGATGTGGAGAGGCGGCACAATTGAAGCAAGTTCCTCGGAACAATTGCTGTGAAAATATCTGTAGAATAATGCAAGGGATGCAACGTTTCTTCGTATGGATAATGTAGGAAGGTCCTGTGTGATTGCAGGGTTATTGATTAATCTAATAGCTTTATTTTGAATTTTGTCCAACTGCCTCAATGCAATCACTCCACTTCCACCCCACAGAGGTGAACAGTAATCCATCTGAGAACGCACATGACTTTTATATATTACGGCCAAATGCTCGTCAGTGAAGAATTCTCAAACTCTGTACAGGAGTCCCAGTTTTTTAGAGGCATTCTTAGCAATGCTTCTAACATAATGTGTCCAGCTCAAGTTAGTAGTTAATGTTACACCGAGAATGTCAATACTAGGGGAAGTGGGAATATTTACATCATTAAAAAATATATGGGAGTCAGTGAGATTCTGTCGGTTAGAAAATTGAATGTACTTGGTGTTCTGTGCATTAAAGGAAACTAGATTCTTTTGTCCCCACTCATTAATTCTAGAAAGGTCCTGGTTCAGAGAAATTGCAGTGTTTATTTTTGAATTTATAAGATCGGGTTGGGTGAAAGAATTTGTAAATGTGAAGGAACTGTGAAGTGTTGAGTCATCTGCGTAGGAATGTATTGGATTATGAGTGGTAGATATGAGATCATTGATATGAATGAGGAACAGAGTTGGGGCCAAAACTGATCCCTGGGGAACACCAGCATTTATTGAGTGAAATTGAGAATAAAGGCCATCTACCATTACACGTATTTTTCGGTTATGAAGATAAGAAGAAATTAGTGGAACTAATGATGCAAGGCCGTAGTGTGACATCTTCGACAATAAGGATTGATGCCAGACTCTATCAAATGCCTTTGATATATCCAGTGCTATTGTATGTGTTTCACCATGTTGGTCTGTAGCTTGGTTGATTTGATGCGTAAGAAGGCAAAGAATGTCTGCAGTTGATCGACATCGTCTAAAACCATATTGCCAATCACTGATTAATTTATTATTATCAAGATGCTTAATTATGTGATTATTTAATATAATTTCAAAGACTTTACCAAGAGTGGAAGTTATAGCTATTGGTCTGTAGTTTGATGGATCTGAAGAGGCACCTTTTTTAGGAACTGGATGGATGTTTGCTTCTTTCCAGGGTACTGGGAAGCATGAGGTATGAGTACACAGACGGAACATTTTTGCCAATACAGGAGCGAGCACCAAGGAGCAATTCTTAAGTACTATTGGAGGAATTTCATCTGGACCAGGAGCCTTATCTACTAAGAGATTCTGCAAAATAGTTTTGACATGTCTGGTGTGGATCTTAAGTGAGGGAATTTCAGGCGAATTAAAATTAAGTACAGGGACATCTTGATTTATTTCATCTAAGGTTGAGTTGGTGGAGAAAATATCCGCAAGAAGGTTAGCTTTACCTCGTGGGTCACTTACAAGATTGTCATTCGGAGATTGTAATGGTGGAATGGATGAAGCAGTAGTGAAGTTGGATTTGAATGAGTTAAGAGTAGACCAAAATATTCTGTTATCATTTGGATTATTTAGAAGTTTATTTGCCTGCTTGTGGAGAAAGTTTGATTTAGTTAGGTTTAATACAGTTTTGGCATGATTTATGATGTTTCTGAAGTAATTAAAGGCTTCATGTGTTTTTGATCTTGTGTATGCATTGTAGGCTATTGCTTTTTGTTCAGTTACTCTAGCACAATTATGGTCAAACCATTTAGGTGAATTAGATCTTTTACTGTACTTTTGATGAGGAATAAAAGTTTCCATTCCAATTTTTACAAAATCTTGGATGTGGCTCAAGGTGGCTCATTAGAAAAGAAAGAGGTCCAGGGAATATCAATAAAGAAACCTTGAAGACCCTCCCAGTCTGCCCTATCGTAATGCCATTTAGTCACCAAAACAGGTTCAGAGTGGGAAGGTGTGGTAGGTGATAGACAGGTGGCCTGTATCAGACCAGTGATCAGAAGATCCAAGCGGGGACCTCACTGTAACATCATAATTTTCTGAATTGGTTGTTAAAAATAAGTCCAGTAGGTGGGAATTATGATTAGGATTATCTGGTATACGGGTGGGTTGGTTGACTACAGTAGTTGAGCGAGATTAAATGAGTCTGCAAATAGCTCACATTCAAGACCAGCATCATCAGTCCTGGCTGAATGAGTGAGCCATTCAACATTATGGACATTAAAATCACCAACACAGTGATTTCAGAAGAAGCATTTAAGTTGAGGACACTGAGTTGTGAGGACAGAGAATCAAAAAGACTTTGCTCTGGAGGAGTATTTGGGGAACGGTAGATGCAACATATGTATTTAAATTTACCAGCAGAAATTAATTTGTATATAGAATAATCAAAATAGGGACAATTGAAACTAGTAACCTCCTCCAGGGCAATTTCAGATTTTGCGAAGCAACATACACCTCCTTTAGGTCTGAAATTTGGAGCAGTTGATAACCTGGAAAATTAAATCTAGACGTGTCAGATGTGGATGTTACTTGAGTCTCTGTCAAAAAACGGAGAGTAGGGGATTCTGCTTGAAGAAATTGGTGTACAGAATTGATGTTAAGAGTGAAGTCTCCTTATACTACTAAAGAAAAAGCTGCACCGACGAGCAGCTTTGGGACGTTGCAATGCTCTTGACACAGTCGCATGATGACGACCGGGAGGGCCCTGTGCCAATGACCCAACCCTGCCGGGGGTGGATATCCGAGGGACCACCAGGTTTGCTCTTAACAATTGTACTGCCATATTTATTAGGTAAGTGTATGGTGTTACATGTATGATATGTAGTGGGAAGAGTAGTGTTTTATGGATAGAGAATAGCGATGTAGGGCAATGTCGTGAAGTTGTATGTGTATGTTATATAAAGAGGGTTTTCCTGATACCCCTGATGTGTGAGGCAGAAAGATATGTATCCAGCTACCAAGGCCTGGGAGAGAAAATGAAATTCAGACTATTCCCTGAGTCTCCCGAAACCTTGGCGGTAGTACTTCCCTGGGCGGGGCTGCCTACCCCTACTACCTGACTATACCGGTGACGTCCTTTTTGTTATGTTCTGGCAACTATTAGACGATTTTATTCAGCTTAGGAAGGACGTCTACCCCATTAACCCCTTCATTACCAATCAATCAATGAATCAATCAACTTTATTTCATAATATACATAACAGACGAACATTATATTACATAGTAGGTGAAATTGACATTCAAATTGTCAATATTACCAAGGATGTATGTTGTGTTATTATGCAGCTTAGGGGGAAGGAAACCGTGGTAGTTAAAATTGATAATGGAGATAGTTTGAAGCCTTGTAATTGCTACACAAGGATAAGCTGGATAAAATTGTTCAGTAATATCCAGATTATAATGACAAGGACATCTCGGTGTTAACACCCCCCCCCCCCCCCCCACCCCCCACCCGGGGGGGATGGTTCACTTTTTGCATGTATTAATTATTTTTCTAGTTTTCTCCCTAGACCTCTATCAAATTAAAACAAATACATCCATTAAATCCCCCTTCTAAATTAATTTTTACATTTTTCGGTAGAAAAATGTCCAGGTCAAAGGCCGGTCCTTCCAACAATACAGGCTCACTATCGTTCGCCAGGGAAAAAATCGACACCTAAATAGCACGAAAGGTTTAAATATTGACGACGAAATGGGGCGAAAGGTCTTAAAATCGACTAACTAATGGGGTAAACATATTAACATCTGAAAACTAATGGGGCTAAACATGAGGGAGAAAGTGGTCCAGAAAACCGGCCCATCCCCCCTTAAAGGTGTTAAAGGGTTACAGACTACCTCTATTAACCCTCTGAGGGTCGATGACGCACTTTTTTTTTTCTGGCTATTTTTAGACGATTTTATTCAGATTAGGAAGGGTATACGGAAGTCAGAGTGTTGATTGAGATGGTCTTCACCCTGTTAACCCTCTCCTACATATGACGCGATTTTGAGCCTATTGGGGATACTTTAAAGTCTTTGTTACCATCAGGGGTATTTAGAAACCTTTAGTTTAGTTACTTCAACCTCTGCAGTTGTCTTTGAGTTACCGGCAGCTGTGGGCAGAAAACTAATTTTGGAGAGGTAATTATAAGAGTGAGAAAACTATTTCTTATTGCTAATCTGGCAAACTCTGCGTCATAAATGCGTGAAAGGGTTAATACCCACATATCCTTCCTAAGCTGCATACAATCATCTAATGATAGCCAAAAATATACTGCTAAAACGCGTCATAGAGCTTCAAGGGGTTAATCCATTTAGCTACCATACGGGTTTCCTAAGCTTTATAATTATAATAGTTTAAATGTAGCGAAACTGAACTCAATACAAACAGACGTCACCGGTACTAAAAGGATTAAGGGGGGATGGGCCGGTTTTCTGGACCGCTATCTCCCTCATGTTTAGCCCAATTAGTTTTCAGATGTTAAGATGTTTGCCCCATTAGTTAATCGATTTTAAGACATTTCGCCCCACTTCTTCGTCAATATTTAGACCTTTCGTGCTATTTAGGTGTCGATTGTTTCCCTGGCGAACGATAGTGAGCCTGTAATGTTGGAAAAACCGGCCTTAGGCCGGGAAATTTTCTACCGAAAAATTTATAAATTAATCTAGAAGGGGGATCTAATGGATGTTGTTGTTTTATTAAATTTGATGGAGGTCTAGGGAGGAAACTAGAAAAATAATGAATACATGCAAAAATCGCCCAAAAAGTTAACCATATCCCCTTAAGGTATCAGTACCTCATAGCTTAACCCTCTCGGTATTAGAACGCTATTAAATTGTATCCTGATGCTCTCTATCGTTCTTGATCATACTATGGCATTCGGTAGCCTATTCCACCTAGCTACAACTCTGTTATCAAACCAATATTTGCCTATATCTTTTTCTGAAACGAAATGTATCCGTTTTGAAACCATTTGTTCGAGTTCTTTCGCTATCACTGAGCTTTAGTACATCTTTCATGTCCCCTTTATTACTCCCACTAACCCACTTGAACACCTTGAAATGAAATCTAAGACCATGTCTAGAAGCAGCTCGGCGAGAAAAATCGAATGGCACCAAGTAGAATTCCCTAGGACTTATAGTTTGGGCTACAGAGGACTTTTAAAGTCCAAAAAACGGTCCCCTGGGCCCTCCAGGAAGCCCCGTCAAAATCTAAATCCTAAACTAATGGTCCGATTTTAATTCTGTTTGCGCCATTCGATTCAGCTTGCCAAAAGTGTACTTATGGTATAAATTTAAACAAAATCGGTTCATAAATAACTCGTCTATGGATTTTTAAAACTTTAAAAAAAGACGAGGGGCTAAAAAAGGCTATACGTGTTTTATGGGGGGGCGGGAGGGGGGGGCGGAGCTGGGAGGGGGAGAAGGAAGGAAGGGGGTTGGGGCGGATAGGGAGGGGGTGGTAGGGAGGGGGTGGGGGGGAGGGGGGGGGGGTGAAGGGAAGGAAGGGGGGTGGGGAGGGGAGGGGAGGGGGGTAGGGTGGTAGCCGGGGTTAGGGGGAGGCGGGGAGTTAGGGGGGGTAGGGTGGTAGGGGGGCTCGTTGTTGGTTAACTCCCCCCCCCCCCCCCACCCCCACCCTCCTTCCTTCCCCGCACCCCCCGCCCCCTCCCGGCCCCCCCCCCCCCCCCACCACCCCCTCCCTACCACCCCTACCCCCTTCCTTCCCTCCCGCCCCCCCCATAAAAAACGTTGCTAACGCCTCTAACTCTGCGTCTCTCTAACGAATGTAATTAAGGAACACCCAGTTCTTAACATTAATCCTCCATTACAAACCCCAATGAACTTGAATACATTTATGAAAACATACGATCCTCCCGGGATTCAAACTCGGGACACCACACCCAGAACATCAACACCTAAACCATGACACCACCAACACAGCCTAATTTCTTTCTTCATATGGAAGATTTATAATACTATGAATAATGTTTGTCATTCATCACATGTGCAAGTGTCAATCTTTCAATAATGGCATCCCTAGCTTCTTACCCTATAACTAGTGGGTGAAATGACCAATTGCGAGTTTCAGGCTATAAGGAATTTGGAGCCATAAACATCGATATGAAACAGAAACGCAATAATAATGTAGGTTTTTGATGGATAAAATGTATGTTGAATTGGGTTTTGTGTGTTTATAAAATACACTACGACCGTATTGTATCTGGTAATTCTGCTAAAAATCGATGTTTACAGCTAAAACATCCTTAAAGAATGAAACTCGTAAGTCGGCAATTGCGAGTTTCAGGCTATAAGAAAGTTGGAGGCGTAAACATCGCTATTTAGGGGGGATGGTTCACTTTTTGGTTGATTGTTTCATTTATTTATTACTGTTCTAGTTTCCTCCCTAAACCTCCATTAAACTTTAACAAAAAAACACCCTCTGTAACCCCTTTCAAGATAAAAGACACTCTCTGTAACCCCTTTCCAGATAAAAAACACCCTCTGTAACCCCTTTCCAGATAAAAGACACCCTCTGTAACCCCTTTCCAGATAAAAGACACTCTCTGTAACCCCTTTCCAGATAAAAACACCCTCTGTAACCCCTTTCCAGATAAAAGACACTCTCTGTAACCCCTTTCCAGATAAAAACACCCTCTGTAACCCCTTTCCAGATAAAAGACACTCTCTGTAACCCCTTTCCAGATAAAAGACACTCTCTGTAACCCCTTTCCAGATAAAAACACCCTCTGTAACCCCTTCCCAGATAAAAACACCCTCTGTAACCCCTTTCCAGATAAAAAACACCCTCTGTAACCCCTTTCCAGATAAAAAACGCCCACTGTAACCCCTTTCCAGATAAAAAACACCCTCTGTAACCCCTTTCAAGATAAAAAACACCCTCTGTAACCCCTTTCCAGATAAAAAACACCCTCTGTAACCCCTTTCCAGATAAAAACACCCTCTGCAACCCCTTTCCAGATAAAAACACCCTCTGTAACCCCTTTCCAGATAAAAAACACCCTCTGTAACCCCTTTCCAGATAAAAACACCCTCTGCAACCCCTTTCCAGATAAAAACACCCTCTGTAACCCCTTTCCAGGTAAAAAACACCATCTGTAACCCCTTTCTAGGTAAAAAAACACCCTCTGTAACCCCTTTCCAGATAAAAAACACCCTCTGTAACCCCTTTCCAGATAAAAACACCCTCTGTAACCCCTTTCCAGATAAAAACATCCTCTGTAACCCCTTTCCAGATAAAAACACCCTCTGTAACCCCTTTCCAGATAAAAACACCCTCTGTAACCCCTTTACAGATAAAAAACACCCTCTGTAACCCCTTTCCAGGTAAAAAACACCCTCTGTAATCCTTTTCCAGATAAAAAACACCCTCTGTAACCCCTTTCCAGATAAAAAAACACCCACTGTAACCCCTTTCCAGATAAAAAAACACCCTCTGTAACCTCTTTCCAGATAAAAACACCCTCTGTAACCCCTTTCCAGATAAAAACACCCTCTGTAACCCCTTTCCAGATAAAAAACACCCTCTGTAACTCCTTCCCAGATAAAAAACACCCTCTGTAACCCCTTTCCAGATAAAAAACACCCTCTGTAACCCCTTTCCAGATAAAAAACACCCTCTGTAACTCCTTCCCAGATAAAAAAAACACCCTCTGTACCTCCTTTCCAGATAAATTTGTATTTTTTTTTTTCAGTAGAGAAATGTCCCAGCCGAATACCGGTTTCTCCTAAAACTACATGCTCGCTATCGCTCGCCAGGAAAAAATATCGACACCTAAGTGGCACGAAAGGTCTTAATATTGACAAAGAAATTGGATGAAAGGTCTGAAAATCGCCAAACCAGTGGAACGAACGTCTTAAGGGAAGATTTCCACTTGAGGGACTTTTTTCTTGACCCCTTTCTCCCTCATGTCTAGCCCCATTGCTTTTGATATTTTAAGACGTTTGCCCCATTAGTTTGGTGATTTTAAGAACCCTCGCCCCATTTCTGTCAACTTTAAGACCATTCGTGCCATTTAGGTGTCGATTTTTTCCTGGCGAGCGATAGCGAGCCTATAATTTAAGGGGCCAAAGGCCGGTTCGGCCTTTGGCCGGGACATTTTTCTACCGAAAAATGTACAAATTTATCTTGAAAGGGGGTCAAGGGGGAGTAATTTTAAGCTTGATGGAAGTCTAGGGAATCAACTAAAAACCTCCCCTTAACATATCAAAACTAATGGAAAAAATGGTCCAGGAAAACGACCCATACCCCCTTAAACAGAAACGACCCATACCCCCTTAAACAGAAATGCAATATTAGTGTTGGTTTCTGGTGGATACAAAGTGTGTTGAATATGATTATAAATGTTCAACGTATTTAAGCTGGTAACTCTGCTTAACCCCTTCTGTACCGGCAACGTTTTTCTAATTTAATTCTAGCTATGTTTAGACCATTATGTGCAGTTTAAGCAGGATCTGTGGTAGTAAAATGAGTTAAGTGAGATATTCCGAAGCTTGTTCATTGCTGGAGGCCTTTTCTGAACTGCATAAAATCTTCTAATAGTTGCTAGAATATAATAGAAAGATGTCTCCGGTAATGAAGGGGTTAAGGGGGGGATGGGCCGGGTTTTCTGGTCCCCTTTCTCCCTCGCGTTTAGCCCCATTGTTTATTTAGAATTTAAGATTTTTTTTTTCTATGTGAGGGAGCCAAAAGGCAGAACTGCCTATAGCGAGTGCCTCCCCCAAAGTTGAAAGAGTGACAGGGCCAAAATCAAGGGACGTTCGAGCCAAATTGCACACGGAGTTTGAAGCAATTTAAGTCATAGGAAGAGGGAAAGACTGATTCTGGGAGAGAGTTCCAGAGCTCAGCTGTTGAATAGAAGAAAGACTGAGAGTAACGTTTCACTCTTGGGTTGGAGAGTTGCACAGAGTAGGGGTAGGATTGTGTTGCAAGATGGGTACCACGTGCCCTACGTAAAGGAGGTGGTATACACTGGGAAAGCTCTGAGGAACACTGATTATTATAGTAGAGAGAGAGATGCAACATTGCGGCGAAGAGAGAGAGATTGCAGAGAGTTGGTGAGTGGACGGGAGTTAATGATACGAAAGGCCTTCCTTTCAATTTTGTCTAGGAGAGCGGTGTGAGACGAACCTCCCCACACATGTGAACAATACTCAATACAAGGACGCACTAGGCCCTTGTACAGAGCAAGAAGCTGTGCAGGGGTAAAGCATCCCCTAAGGCGGTTGAGCACACCCAGCTTCTGGGAGTACATTAACTACACTGCTTTTTGGGCTGACAAACCGCAGAATAAAAGGGGACCTAATCCAAGTTGTTTAAAGATTATCAAAGGTCATGACAACATGGCCGCAAGTAAGTAATTCACACTAGAAAACTCAAATTGGTGGTGTAATGGTTTAGATGCTTATGTTCTGGGTGTGGTGTCCTGAGTTCGAATCCTGGGAGGGCCATATGCTTTCATTAGTTTATTCAAGTACATTGGGGTTTGTATTTTATATTAATGTTAAAGAACGGGGTGTTACTTATTACACAAACAGTAATGGTTACAAAAGTGTCGGAAAGGCGTTTCATTCACACGAAGTGAAGCTCTTCTCTTTCAACAGAGTAGTCAACTTACGGAACAAATTGTCAAATAATGTTGCTGATTGCCATACAATCCTGGCATTTCAATATCGCCTATTAAAATAGCTTGCTATGAATCCACTATTGACTGCGTTTGTGCCCAAGTATTGATATTGTTCATAGTATTACAGGTATTTATTTTTATTTTTTTCTGATACACATTTTTTTCTGGAGCTGAAGCCCTCCAGTTGATGATTGAGGGATGTATTGATGACGATATAAATGAAGCCCTCCAGTTGATGATTGAGGCATGTATTGATGACGATATAAATGTTTTCAAATCTCTCTTAGTTTGAATTGGAACAGCTATTTTTTCCCCCTGATATTTGCATTTCGGAGATCCTTTAAAATTTGGCGAGGCTACACAAGGTACCAGAATTAATGACCGCGACAATACATCCTTCCTTCCACAGCCTCCATGCTTTTATTTACGTTACCCCCCCCCCTCCCTCTCTCTCTCTCTCTCTCTCTCTCTACGCGCCGACTAACATTTCGGCCGCCTGCCAGCGAGATCCGCTTGGCAAGCCGGGCGAAAAGGGGGGCTGGGGGAGTTAGGGAGAGAGAATGGGGTGATGGGGGGAAGGGGAAGGGGGTGGGGGAGGGGGGGAGGGGGAAGCATCTATTGTAAGGTTAGGGACGCGCGCCCGGGGGTCGATTCTCCCTCTTCAAATGTAAATGAAAGAGAGGTACCGGCTTCCTCAGGTGTGCGTGTTCATACGATCATTAAACTTTATTATTATTATTATTATTATTATTATTATTATTATTATAGTTATTTCGTATATTATAAATGCCACTGCAATACATTTTACCGCATAGCTGTGATAAAAACAATTGAAATATGATAAATAAATTATGATTAGGATGAGATAAAAAAAACTATCCCACATCACAAGTTAGAACTAATAGAATTAAAATAACGATTATATTCCATACTAAAAATATATACAATAAAAACACAAACATTATTTTTGCCCAATGTCTAAACAAATTATCGCTAAAATGAACTAAGTTATATCCATATCGCCCCACCCTATTTCTCTCCCTACCTCCCCCCTTGCCTCTCTTCATATCTACCTCCCTTCCCCCCTTTGTCCCCCCCCCTCCCCCTCTCTCGCATTCCTCTCCCCAACCAGGCAGCTGTCATCCGCGTAGTAAATTGGAGATCTGCCCCTCCCCTCCCTCCCTCCCTCTCTCTCTCTCTCTATTGCTGTGTGTTTGTCCCCTACTCCCCCCCTGCCGCGCTACTCTCTGCTCAGGCTAAACCGCTCTCCTTACACCATGCATCCAACTATTGCCCTATACAGTACTATGTGTGTTCAACTAATCTGACTCCAAGCTCTATTAAATCATACCAACATATACTTGCATCGTAGCAGTAGTTTTGATCAAAGTATTTTTAAAGCTACCCATTATATTTACCCATTACCCCTTACCAAACTCTCACTCATTCTCCGGCGACAGTTTCGTCAGGGGCCGGGAAAAGTGCGTAATGAGATGCCACACATTGTATTATATGGAAATTATATATATATTTAAAGGCTGTTATATACCCATTATAGTTGATTAATTATGTTAAAGAACAATAACCTACCAAAGTCAAAGATAATTTTACTATGTAGTACGTTGACTGCTACACTGGAGGTGATATTGTAGGTTACAGTGATGCCGCCGAGTGTTCGTCTCCCACAATTTATTCCCAGAGCAGCCAACTTAACTTGCTTCGTAACTTTTATCAACTCTCTCTTCTGTTTACGTGTTAAAGCGGTAATTATATACTGGATTGATATTTTACAACATATATAAGCCATATATCACAACTGTTTAAAGACAGTTCACCACCTACAACGGATATACAAAAGTGAAATGGACTTTTAAATGCGTGATGCTGTTGGCAGACCTGAGTACACCGAGGGCTGGGTGAAGCTAGCCTCGCACGGGGTCCGGAGAAACCTGGGGAACACGGCCTATCATACTCATGGAGATGTCACTGGGCAATATTTATTTCCCTTCGTATATTCCTTCATGGGGTTCAATCAAGGTTTCACCGATAATATGGGGTACATAATCTTAGTTTACTCCGTACATGATCATACATAAATACAGATATCTTGCATCATTGCATGGGAAATTAGTAGAGAAAATGGTATCTTCATCTGGATATTATCGTACACTAGCAACTGCCATGAGTGAGCAACTGTCTCCCAAGGCTTGAGATAATAACAATATATCCACATATATTTTAGTAGAATAAAGCTAGACTTCATAAGCATAATACTAAAGTAATTGAAGTAATGTATATACATATACAATTTAATACATGATTTAACCTAAATGCATTGATGCAGTTAAGCTTTTGTTTGTCATGGGAAGGAAGGGAGAAGGGGATAACGGACCCCGCATAAGGGCAAATATATAACTATTTAAAGATACTAACTGCTCACTATCAGTTTACTTTACATGTTTATATAACAACTAGTCCATGCTCTATTTCATGTGCCTAGTTCACGGAGACAGGTAATTAAAGGATATTTGCATGCACATACGCATGTGAAAATATAATTTTGCCAACTGACATCTGAATACAATCACATGCAAATGCGTAAATTACCTGATGATTTAAAGGTAAATTTTTAATGGCTAGTGACCATTGATACCTAAACAAGGAAATCTACTCCACCAAAATAAATATGTATAGTAAACGTTAGTAAAATAAGATAAAAGAAGATAATGAAAAACGACCACTTGACATTACTCCGCAGGACGGACGGAGTTGGTGCGCGCCGACGTCGCCTGCTCAGTGTGCGCTGAGACCCTGTGAGTGATAGTACGCATGGATTACACTCTGGATTTAACTCGCTTCAAATAAGTTGTCAGGTATGAAACAAGTCTGCTCTTTGGTGTATCAATAATTTCCAAATAGTGGATCGGGTCGTGTTGGTATTACACGGATTGTATAGCATATAGTGCTAGAAATCTGTCAAAGGTACACTTCCCTCAATCGTGACCTCTGGGAAAAGAAAATGGCGGACGGCTAGCAGTACTTCCTTGCACGCGACTCTCCATTGATTATTTCAGGATTCTTCAAAGACTATGCACTAGCAGACCAAGTCGCATGCATATATGAGATCCACTAGTCTCCACGTGCTAATTTTGACAAGAATTTCAATCCATTCGTTGAACTTACGTAGAATTATCGCCACCAAAACAAAGCAAACATGCGCACCGTTTTCACCCAACCTACTTTCAGGCACTTTTCCCACTGAAGCCTGGAAGGTTTTCAGGATATACAGTGACAAGCAGTTATAGGAGAGGTCTGAGGGGCCAAATGTTTAATTCATAAAGGTACGGCCAAAATATGTTAATGTGTACACTCGAATTCTGGAGACGTTTTCCCTGCAGCGTGTCCGAGCGAAAAGGGCGCCGCGGACCGTTTCGCTGTTGCCGTGTGGATCTGTGATGTGGTGAAGTGGATGTCTAGGGTGGATAGAATGTGGATATGTGGAGTTCGGATGATGTGTGGATATTTGGGGAGAGATTGGGTTTGTATGTATGGGGTGTGTGAGTAGGGAGATCGTCAGCTGAGCCAGTTATATGTGTGAGTGTAATGTTCGGTTCAGCTGTTTCTACCGTTACCAGGCCGCGTTGGCTCTCTCTCTCTCCACCACCAAGACCCTCCGTCCCCCTCCCCCCTCCATTATCTAGTTACCTCCCTCCCTACCCCCGTTCCCTCCGGCCAAGATAATCTCTACTACCTCACTCCCTGCTCCCCCCCCCCCCCTCCTTCCTTCCTCTCACGCTCTCTGGCTGTCACCGCTCCCCCTCCCCTCCCCTTCCCTCTCCTCCCTTCTCCCCTGCCAGTTTGCCTCCCTTCGCCCTCTCCTCTCGCTCTTTCTCCCCGTCTGATTCTCTTTCCTTCCCTGCGTTGCCTGCCTGCCGCCGACTATCTATCTATCTATCTATCTATCTATCTATCTCTCTCTCTCTCTCTCTCTCTCTCTCTCTCTCTCTCTCTCTCTCTCTCTCTCTCTCTCTCTCTCTCTCTCTCTCTCTCTTATTCTTGCTACCTTTAGTCTTTTACAGGTTGTTCATCTATTACTCACGAAGGCTCTCGTCTCAATTTCTCTCCCTTTCCTGGTTTCTTTCCCTGTTCTACTCGACAGTCTCCCTTGGGTCAGACAGGATCACAAACACCATTGCTCAAACAAGACATTACACTGGAACTCATAACAAGAAGGCAAATACACAAAAGGCAGACAGATGTTATGCAAAAGTACATATAATTTAGAAGCTATCTAGAAACGTTTACTTATAAGGCACAGATGCCGACAGAATGGTATAGAAAACAGCTCGATGAGGGTGAGCCAGTGTTTAAAGGTTGACAATTTTTCACATTTACAAGAACTTTTCTCAAAACAATGAAACACTAGCTGACTTGAGATATTTTATATCAACCTTAAACAGTGTCTTAACCCCGAGCACAAGTAAAGTCACCCACATCCTGGGTGACCATGGTTTGTCCATACCAGACAAACACCATATTTACATCGTCAGTCTTCCCTTGGAGCATCCAAGAGTGGGGTTATCCTAATATCTTTGGATTTGATAGTCACACTGTTGATACTTTCAAAGCTACTATTGTCAAATATATCAGACTCCCAAATGCTGTTCCCAATCCTAGTCCTGTAAGTTAACCCTCCTACACCTGCATAACCTCAACACAAAATGTTGTCTACGAATTGCAGTTGCTTAAGTTAAATCAACACCCTTTCAGTATGTGGCCTTTTGAACTCAGCATTATTTCAATTTCCTTATTTACCGTACCAATATTATCCACATGGTCTGTTCCCACCTAACCTTGTCATATCCTTCCTCCGATACTGACTAGTATAACCTGTTCATTCATTCCCCCAGGTTGCCAAATCTCTCTCTCTAAATATGGTAATCATTCCACTGGGTAGTTTCGTAGCAACCTGTTGCATAGAAGAAACTAGGTAACTTGCAACCCAAGCTAACTAAAGCCTAACTTAACCAATTCTATCGAAACTTGAACTTCGTCTGCATGTAAAGAAAGCAAAAAATAATTAGGACCCCCAATGCACTTACCCAACCCTCGCCCTTTACACCCTCCCTCCCTCACTCCTCCCTTTCACATTTTCCCTTCTATCGATGCTCCCTTAGCACCATCCATCATCTCACCCTTCACCCCCTGCACTCCCATGACGTATCACCCCCTTTGGCCTCCCCCTCCCTCCCTTCCTACCTACCGGTACCTCTTCAACCCGGGCTAACCCCCTTCCATGCTTCTCACCCTACCCTTCCCTTCCTTCTCCTTTCATGCCTTTCCCATCGCCCTCGTGCTCCTTGCCCTCCCACCCAACCCCATCCAATATCTTTAAATCTAGTGCCCTACCATGCTTCTCAGTTCTCGCCCCAACCCTTCCTTCTCCTTCCTGCCTTTCCCGTCGCCTTCCTTGCCCTCCCACCCCATCACAGGTCTGTATATCTAGATACCTTCCATGTATTTTTACCCTCTTTTCTCGCATATATCTCTCCCCTTCCCCTTCAATGTCCTGAACTCTCCCTTCCTTCTCTTCATGATTCTCACCCCACCCTCATCTCCCTTCCCTCTCTTCATGACTATCACACACCTTCATTACTTTCACCCACCTCCTCTCTCCTCCCATTGTCATGTCCTTTCACCCCACCTCCTCTCCCCTCTTTTTTTTTCTCTCTCCATGACACTCACCCCACCTTGCTATTCTTTCCCATTTGGTTCACCTCCTCTTTCGTCCCCCTCCTTGCCATTACTGCCACCCTCACCCTAACTTACCGGTTCTAGTTAATAGGATACCGGTATTTGCATTACCTGTACGGTATATATAATACAAAATTTAATACACACTATCCATATAAACTACTGTATTGGTCATTTGTGTTTTGCAAATTAATTAGGCATCGCACTAAACTGGATAAAATAACTTCGGAAAGGGGACATTCATATTTTCTTCCCATTGTTTACGGTCTTATGGCGGTCATGTTACACTCCTAGTCACAATATTTTGCTTCACATTTTTTTTTTTACATTCACAAACTTTTTAACTCGTATAGGCTAACACTTCGTGCACATTATCTTACTCTGTCAATCAATTCCCTCTAAATCTTATCTTACTAACTTAGTAGCTCAAGATGTACACTGTACCGGTACCTATCTTACTAACTCTTCACTACATTATAGATGTATGCCATCACACACACATACGCACATATCAAAATATACCTCTTCATATGCAAAACTCATAACTTATTCTCGATTTCACCACCGATTATTTACACTATGTCAAAGACGTAATATACCGTGCTGTATTATAATGGGTACGGTAACTATTTGACGAGGTAAACAAAGTAACACTTGACTAAATTCTGAATGGAAAGGTAAAAGATAAATTAACTCGTTAAAATCATTCATTTGATAATATAAAGTAGGTCTACCAAAAGAATGGGGCTGTTGAATGGGCCCTAGTCCCAACTTATTCATTAAGAACACACACACACACACACACACACACACACACACACACACACACACACACACACAGAGAGAGAGAGAGGACTACATATGTAAAAGTGTTCAGACTAGCCAAACGTTCTAGAGAGAGAGAAAGAGAACTATAGATGTTTAAAAGTGTTCAGACCAGCCGAACGTTTCTTCCCTCCCCAGCACGACCACAACAATATGTTACTCAGCTGACAGGTCCAAGCCACGCCCCCTTCCTACTAATGCGCCTCATTCACAATCGCTTATTTAGACATCTTTTCCCGGCGAGACATAAAAGTATATAATTTTAAGTTTTATACAAGTAACATATTGCTCTATTGCTCATATTAGTGATTAGGAATTTACAAAATAATAATAATAATAATATTGCCATGATAGAGATGCTAGAAAACGTTCGTATGATTTGGATGTATCTTGCCTCTCATTCACTGGTATAGGTCTCAATGCTGTTTGTTCGAATTGGTTCATTGTATTTAAGAGTGTAGGCTATTAAGTGACTCGTCTTATATATAATATGGGCTTCTAATATTATCGGTTATTAATTACCGGTACTTGATCATCCAGCCTAACCTGGGTCTATTCTGATAAAATAATTTACTTTGGGCAAAGTCAATATATATTATACGGTACCTTATCCTCGTTTCAACCTAATATACGGTAAATACAGATTATACTACTGTACTGTACAGTATATAGTCTAGTTTCATGGTATTCCTAATATACGGTAAATACAGATAATACTACTGTATTGTATAATTATAGTCTAGCAATAATTCATGTCATTGACCTCTCGTTTGCTCAATCGTTACTCTTCATAGGCCTTAGTAATCGTTACTCTTCATAGGCCTTAGTAATCGTTACTCTTCATAGGCCTTAGTAATCGTTGCTTTTCATAGGCCTTAGCAATCGTTACTCTTCATAGGCCTTAGTAATCGTTACTCTTCATAGGCCTTAGTAATCGTTACTCTTCATAGGCCTTAGTAATCGTTACTCTTCATAGGCCTTAGTAATCGTTACTCTTCATAGGCCTTAGTAATCGTTACTCTTCATAGGCCTTAGTAATCGTTACTCTTCGTAGGCCTTAGTAATCGTTACTCTTCATAGGCCTTAGTAATCGTTACTCTTCATAGGCCTTAGTAATCGTTACTCTTCATAGGCCTTAGTAATCGTTACTCTTCATAGGCCTTAGTAATCGTTCGTACGCGAATCTATATACTGGTGGCAACCTGCATAAGTTTGTTACCCATTACCAATAGCTTTATTTATACATTGAATAGCTTTCATCCACTAGTAATCAACCCCCGCCCCCCCCCCATCACTTTTCACTGACAAGTTCAGAGAATCACTAGGCCTAATACTACATCCTGTCCATTGAAAAGTCCTCGCCATTTGATTTCCATTCAGCTTCCATCAGCAAAATTATAGCCTACCTGGAAAACATATATTAGCCTTCCTTTCCATTATTACCGTATAGGCTTTGTTCAATTAAAGGTTATTTTCTTCCATTACTATTCATCACAGCCTTCTTCCCCATCCTCTTTCTATCCCCATACATTATCTCCCTTTAATACATTTGAATTAGCTAGAGGAAAGCATTGGTGCATACGTTTTCAACTATTTGACTTTTCATAATGATTTTATTTGATACCGTATGTAATATGTAGGCTAGCATGAATGTAAACTGTATAGGTCTATATTATGAAATATACACAATTGAATTGAATATCGTATAGAGCTGTCTCGATTACACGGTCTCACTACCACACGCATACACTCAATATTCCCCACACCTTTTCTCCCTCACCCACATTCTTTCTCCCACACCCACACACCTGACCTCACATACATTGACGTTGATGACTCACCTGTCGCGTCTGCTGCTACCATACTGTACCAGCTGAGCTCTGACCCCACCACCACCACCAGTACTAGACGGATGCAGAGGCCAGCTGATGGATTGTCAACAGACCCACTCACCCACTGTCGATTCCCCCCTACGCCGTTCAACCTAGTTCCTTCCGTACTTATATTATTGTGATTGTATTGGGTTGTCAGATTAATTTGTTTCTTCGCCCTCCTTTTGCTCTCCTTCTCCCTCCTTTCTTCTTCTACCTCATGTTTAGCCCTCCTCTTACTCTCTTCTTCCTCCTCCTTCTCCCTCATGTTTAGCCCTCCTCTTACTCTCTTCTTCCTCCTCCTCCCTCATGTTTAGCCCTCCTCTTACTATCTTTCTTCACCTTCTCCCTCATGTTTAGCCCTCCTCTTACTCTCTTCTCCCTCATGTTTAGCCCTTCTCTTACTATCTTTCTTCACCTTCTCCCTCATGGTTAGCCCTCCCCTTACTCTTTCTCCTCCTTCTGTTGATGGCTTGTCTGCAATCACTGGCAGTGCAGGAGTACGGAAATCGGGAAGTGACGATAGTAAATGGAGTTATTAGAGAGCTATTGCAGAAACCCAATGGAAATACCCCTAACGGCCTTATTGGGCTATCCTTAGTTGGAATTATGCAAAGCTGGTAGGCTACATGTCATATTATGTTGTACCAACATTGTAAAATACTAACTGAATAAATATTATTATTATTATTATTATTATTAATATTTCGGTCGGCAACTCAACTCTGGCTTATTTCTGACTAAATTTGCACTGGTATCGACGACTAAACTTAAGGGAGATTAGATTAGTTGGCCGAATTCTGGTAAAACTTGTCTTCGCCACCTGTCAGACCAGAACTGTCTAAACGTTTTGCCGGTAAAGTGACGGTGTGGCTGAATGTGTGAAGAGAGTGGGGGAGGTAGGGAGCATGGCGAGAAGATCGTGCGTGCGTGTGTGTGTGTGTGTGTGTGTGTGAGTGAGAGATAGGGGCTGGGGACGAGAATGCCGCCTTGTAACCAGCTTGGGAGGCTACAACAACTGCCGTGAACCGAGAGAGAAAGAGAGCGATCACTAGACTGACTGGCCAATGTTCGTGTTCTGAGGCTAGGCTAGTACGGTACCAGGATATAGAAAGACTAATAACACATAACAAAGCAACTCCAACAGCTTCCTCTCTCTCCAACACCCCTTCTCCCCTCTCTACACACTTTTCGGAAAATAGGTAAAGTAGAAAGCAGCTACGAGGTGCCGTTGTAAAAGGCTTATCCATCAATACCTTCACCTGACCGGATATAGAACACGTGGATATTTCTGTGCAGTCTTTGGTATAGTCAATGGTATAGGCTTCATGTATGCACATTTTCCTTTAATTCGATCTCTAACAGTATGTTGTACACTCATGGGCCATAATAAGGTGCATGGTCCACTTGTATCTAGATAGAACCCATAGCATATTCTAGGATACTGATATCCAGTTTAACCCGTTCAATACCCGGGACCTCATATTCTGGCAAGTATTAGAACATAAGAAAATGGGAGTCTGCAAAAAGCCGATCGGCCCATACAAGGCAGATCCCTGTCACACCCAACCCCAATTACAAGGCCCAATTATAGACCCATCTCACAGACGATTTTATTCAGCTTAGGAAGGACCTCTAGCAATAATTAGGCTTTTTAACTACCACAGATCCTTCCCAAGTTGCCTAATATCGTCTAAATATAGTCGAATAAAATATAGCACACGTCGCTGGTACTCAATAGGTTAAGCAGACATATCAGAATTGCTATCATACCAAATCTGATTATTGTGGATTATAAATTAAGGATGTCAGGAAAGGTGAGGGGTGGAGTGGTGGTGGTGGTGGTGGTCTGTGTGGCAGCCAATGGTCCACACACTATATTATTACCACACCATCAGTAAACATGTTGCTATAATAGGCTCATGTTTACCACTCACTTCTCTCAACACCACCACCCTTTGTCACTTACAGGCACTGCTTTCATCAACTCCAGCATCACTTATCAACAACATCAGCAGTTATCACCACTATTCGTCAACACTGACACCACCACTGATCATCAATGTCAACACCAATCACAGTCACTACCACAAATGTTATCACCATCGTTGTCATTATTGGTACTAACTAACACCAATCACTATTCACCACCACTACCACCAATGTCATCACTACTATTGCCAACACCAATCACCATCAATGTCATTACTGTCACTACCAACCCACACAAATGACCACCACTATAACTACCGACCAACACCAATCACCACCACTATCATCAATGTCATCACTACCGGTACCAACCAACACTATCACCACTAGGCCTATCACTACCAACCAACACCATCACCACCACTACCATCAATGTCATCACCACCACCACCACTACCAACCAACACCAATCACCACCACAAACCATCAATATCTGCATCCAAATCCATGAACTCCTCTGTATTCACTCGGTCCTTTAACACTTTGAGTACCGGTACCAGCGACGTGTTAGCTTTTACTCTAGCTATATTTAGACGATAGTATGCAGCTTAGGAAGGATCTGGGGTAGGTAAAAGGGTTGGTCGAGATAGTTTGAAGCCTTATTATTGCTAGAGGTCCTTCCTAAGCTGAATATAATCGTGTCCTAGTTGCCAGAATATGATGAAAAGGACGTCCCCGGTACTGAACGGGTTAACGCCTAGGCTATAAGCTTTAAGTCACCCACTCATACCACCCACATAGCCCCTACCCTAGGATACACACATCGTTCACCTGTAGCCTGAGAGTCAAACCTAAGTAGAGTCCAATATTTTTAGTCTTTATTGTTGTATGTGCATGGACGAAAATGTGGTTGAGTTTAAATTGTGTCTTTGAAAAGATAAAATGGCCAAAACAATGCAATTTCGGGTTATTTTTCTTGTATTCCTTCTCATATTGATTCAAGTCTTCTTTCAAAATTGCTCCGGTTTGACATCCTGTGTAACCATACTCACTAACAGTACTGAATTTCATTACCGGTACACCCACTAGAACACGTGGCTTAAACACTAACTAGCAACCAACCACTAATACCCACCCATACAACCAATATCTCACACCTGCCAATCTCACCCTCCCGTGCATTGACCACACACACACACACACACACACACACACACACACACACACACACACACACACACACACACACACACCTACCACAAACACATACACACACCACTACCACACACACCTACACACACCACTACCACACACACATACGTATACACACCACTACCACACGCACACACACACACACCACTACCACACACAAAACAAGCGAGATTCTAGCGATAGCTAATATAAAGTTCAAACAGAACATTCCTTCAAGCAACATATGGTGTGTCATCCTTTTTAATTATGTTGTAAACGGTAAGATTCAGTATTGATTTTTTGTTTACAGTCGCGCTCAAAAGTCATGTACCGGGTACATCTTCCAACCTTCAACATTGTTTTCCAACCAATATTGTCAACAAACATTAATTGAAAAAACAAACAAAACACACCAACAAAAAACGCATGCTTCTTATGTCTGGAGTAGTTTTTAGTGAACAAATAGCCTACCGTACCGGTATAAAAATGAAACGCTAACGGAAGGATATGATAGGTACGACACAATCAGAAAACATTGCACGCGATTGTACATTATATCATGGAATTTATCCGTGTCCATACCGCCACCTGTCCATTATAAACACCTTTAACCCCCCTACGGTACGGTATAGTAGGGCTCTCTTTAACCCCCCTACGGTACGGTATAGTAGGGCTCTCTTTAACGGGGGCTGGGAAAGGTGGGACCGATATACTCTCACTCTGTGTGTGTGTGTGTGTGTGTGTGTGTGTGTGTGTGTGTGTGTGTGTGTGTGTCAAACCGGGGCAATGTTGTTTAAATACTGAGCTGAGTGTGGAAGGAAATGCAGGACAATTTACATAAAATTAAATTATTTTGGTCAATTAATCACTCCCAGGAACACACAGGCAAATACGGAACGTAACTTAGTCTTGAAATACAGTATACTGTATATACTTAATAATAATGATTATAACCAAGGGACTTAGTTTTGGTACTAAGTAGGGTGTGTAATGGTACTCTCGTCTCCTATATAAGCTACTGATATACCGGTACAGTATATTCAGTCAGCTTTCGGTGCCGGTATCAGTATTGCAGTAAATCTTTCATACGGTACGTTTATTATTTACATGATCAAAAATATAATACCATCTCGTTCTTTGATAGCTGTGCTCTACCCTACCCTATTTCGGATCTCTCTCTCTCTCTCTTTCCGTCCCACCTTCCGCTTTTGTTGTGTTTATCCGTCTTTTCATTTCCCCCATACCTCTCTCCTACCACTCACTCGCGCACGCACACACACACACACACACACACACATTCCCTCTCTGAATATAAACATCATACGGGTCACACACATACTCACTCTCTCTCTCTGTTAATATAAACATCATACGGGTCACACACACACTCTCTCTCTCTGAATATAAACATCATACTGGTCTGGATGGGTCGGTCTTTAATAACAATGTAAGGCTAATAGGTTCGTCAGGTTAATGGTCTAAATATAGCCTACTGTGGTGGATGTCATTAATCTGAAGAACCTATTAGACAAACGGTGTTAATTAGGCCTAAGTGCTCCTACGTATAGGCCTATGGAGTTTACATTTTGTTTATTACCAATAACAGTTTGTTTATTACCAATAACGGTTTCTAAGTTTATATTTAATTGGCTACTGTTTCTCGAATCATCCATATAGTATCTTCATTTTACTGTATATATCTTCTACCCCCCCCCCATTTTCTTTCCACATTATACTTCCATGCTCATATTTCTTTCAACAATTCCCCTTCATTACATTGGTCCTATATTTTCATTCACGCATACCTCAGCAGTCTTGAAATTGGCTATTGGTACAAGCATAATAATTTTTGTTCTGTGCATAGGTTAGACATAATATCAACTAATACGGACCTGTAGCCTGGAGAGGATGAAGGCTTGTTGTTGCTTACTTTCCATTATAGGCATATAATATAGTATTCTATCATCATCATGATTCTTGTCTAATTGCTCCATTCTCCAGTCACTTTTCTTTCCACCCGTCTACAATTTCCAATCCAACTCCCTTTCTGTCTTCCCCCTTGTTTTTCCTACGTCTTTTTATTTCATCAGCCTTTTTATTTAGCCATTCATCCATCTCCATAATACCATCTTTATCCCCCCCCCCTCCTTTCTCCTCTCTGCCTCGATCACTCCTGTAAACCCCCCCCCCCCACCTAAAAAAAAAAATAAAAAAAAATAAAGTTCCCACGCGTTGTCAAAGCGGCGCTATAGGCCAGGTGGAGGGTGTTGGGTGAGTGGCCTATGGGGTGAATGTGGTGGGGTGTTGGGTGAGTATTGTGGGGAATATGATAACTGATAATAGGGTGAATGTGGTGTTAACGAACCATTTTCTGCAAAACATATTGTCTATTCTTGTCATTCTATATACGCTGTACTCTCAGGTTCAATCCCCACTTTTTTTTTTGGGGGGGGGGGGATGGCTGACTCAAGGCAGAGCCAGATAAAGGATAACACAACAGAAAACAATGAACACACCAACAAAATACAAGTAAAGTTTAAGATAACATCCAGAAGACATTGGTGATAGGTTCATATCTTTGTCAACATTAGGTGGTACGGTGATAGTTGTCTAGTCTATATATGGTGGGTAGTATGGTAGGTTGACAGTAGGTGGCAGAAACTATTATTACAGTAACATACTGTTTTCTACTTCAAAATCAATGTGCTAAAACTATTCTATGCCCACCAATCCGGACTGTCTCATAATTTTTGCAGTATCTTGTGTACCTAGATTAGCCCATTCAGACTGCGATACCAAGATTTAGGTGTTTTAGTTAGCCAATGATTTGAAGCCTAGAAAACAGTGGTCCTGACCAAGCGTTTCGTAATAAGGCAAACGGATTCTCGGTTCATCTCATGGTTGGAATGGCCGGGAATAAATTTGATATGGTAATTTATTTATATTAATTTCACTCCAACATCAAACACCTCCCAAATAAATTATGCTGAAAAAAGCCAATTTTGGTGTCCTTATTCAGACCTGGAACATAGATTCATTGGAGAGAGTAAACAGCGTAACCACAATTACACCATAATATTAGGCAGTTAATGAAGAAAGGTTGAATTGTTTAACTTCGTTAGACACGTGTCAGAGTTTAGAGGTGTACGAAAACTGAATGCTAATGAGCCTGATAGGGCAGTGGGTTAGTGATTAACAAAGGGGACATGGCAAATGTACTAAGCTCAGTGATAGTCGAAAGAACTCGTACCAATGTTTCTTTAATCATTGTCATAAATTAGGCTTCAGAATACTAGATATAGGCAACGCTATTGAGTTTTGGATTATCACATTCCATTGTAATGGACTACCATCTGTGCTAATAGTGGGATCTAAGTAAATTAGGCACCAAGTCGATTCGTCGAAAGGAAAGCTTATAGGCCTATAGACATTCCGGTATGTTGTATGAAGTGACGTGTTGTAAATATGTAGTGTTTACTGTATTTTACAATAATTTGGACGTGTGGTGTATCTGTGTCGAAGTACCGGTACCGGTAGGCCTATGGGTGTTGTGGTAATGTGAGGGGTGCATAGCTAGTGAAGGGGCCTACGTTTTATACTTAGGTTCATTAGAATACTGCCTTGCTTAGCGAATCAGGGTGTACGGTGGCAGACTCCCCATTTCTTATTATATGGAATGGTTTCTTATAATAGGGTTTAAAGTGGTGTTAATACACCATCTTTCTGCATACCATTTGTCTATTCTATATATATAGCAGGCTACTGGTCGGCTATAAACCTACAACGTTTTTTTTTTGGGGGGAAGGGTGGATTATTGTGTTGTTAAAATAAGGTAAAACAACAGAAAACATTGAACCTACCAACAATAATACTAATTCACGCCTGTAATCTAGGTCATCAGGAGACATTGGTGATAGATTAGGATCTTTGTCCTAGGACATAAGTCGCATGGTACGGTGATAGTTGTCTAAATATGGTGGTAGTATGGTAGTTAAACTGTTGTGAGCAGAATGGCAAATGTGACATGCATACCCGGTACATGGTGTACTTAATACAATGTTTAACTATTCTATGCCCACCAATCCGGACTGTCTCATAATTTTTGCAGTATCTTGTGTACCTAGATAATAGCCCATAACTACGATACCAACTTTAGGCCTTTACGTAGCATAAGTAGCCAAAATTCGCAATACGCTGTTTAGAAATGAATTAGCTAATTTAAATCACACCTGCCCCGGGGTCCTGACCAAGGACGCACCGGTGCTGCTACATGGTACTACATGGTTGGTGTGTGTGTTAATGAGTCAGCATGCCACAGGTAGCCTATATCTACCTGGACAGTGCGTGAGGTGTTAGGTCCAGACCATATTAGGAATGTGTGCGCGGGGGGGGGGTGTGATCCACCGGGATTCGCAGGTACCTGTGTTACCACAGTACATGATTTAAACATGCGTGGACAAATTACACATCAAGAGCAGGTGCTAATTACAGATACCGGGCTATGTGTTTAACTGATTGAGTTGTCACTTGGTAATAGGTGTACGAAAACTGCAAAATATCCCTGATAGGGTATTGTTGTCCATGATTCACTACCGATACAGGCCTAACCTATTGCTAGTTAGTCACTATAAGGAGCATATATGTCGATTTACCTTAATATTTAATATGATGCTTAAGAATACTACTCAAGCTAGATGGATATTAAGAGTAATTCCATTTCCCCCATCGATAACCATCTGGATATTAATAATGGCTGATAGTAAATTAGGCACCAAGTCGATTTGCACCGGTACAGATAACAAAAAAAAGCTTATGGCCAAAAGACTGTGCAGAGTTGTATGAAGTGGCGTGTAAGTAATAGGCTATCGAGTGTTTACTGTATCAGAATAATAGAGACGTGTGGTGTATCTTGTAGGCATATGGTACCGGGTTGGGTGTGGGTAATCTGTTGAGTAGGCCATAGGCTCTCTACAGACCTCCCCATTTTCTATACGTTTATGTGAACATTAGAATACTGTAGTTGTGCGAATATGCAGGGTGTACGATTGGCCCAAGCAGGCAGATCCCTGTCCCACACACCCAATTAAAGCCAATTATAGGTTCAACACTCTAGCTACCCTGAGGTCATCTTACCAAGGGTTAAGTAGATTAACGCAGATTACGGGGTCTGCAGAGCATAGAAAGTGCCCAAGGCAGTGCTGGTCGGCTTCAAAAACCTACACGTCTTATGCTTATCCAATTTTAGGCTAGGAACGTTTTAATCCCACTATAGCACTTGGTGTCCATTCACCCATCTACAATAGGTTACCAAACCAATATTTGCCTATATCTTTTCATTGCCTAAACCGATATCTAATTTGAATCATTGGTCGCCTGTAATATTATTACACTGAGCTTTAGTACATTTAGGAGCATGTCCTAGTTAAGTCCCACTCGTACAGAAAACTAAACATATCCCTCTAACTCTGGTAACGAATGTAAGACCTTATAAACTGTTGTGAGCAGAATGGCAAATGTGACATGCATAGCTTTACATGTGTACAATACTGACTATCAGTATGTCCATTCTGTAATAAAGGCCTAAAATTGAACAGCTATATCTATGGGGTCTCACTGATGACAAGTAAAGTTTTAAGATAACATCAGCAGTTCTGTTACTCACACTCCTGAGATGAGGTACCTGTTTGCCTTGTCATTTCGAACGCTTATACCCTGTTTAGGTCAAATGAATTAGCTAAAGTGAAACTTTCTATCAGTTTTCCTAATGTCCACTAGTAGTTACATTATCGTATGCATCTTGCATCTTTAATACCTTGCATGCACATAAAATAGTGTGTGTGTGTGTGTGTGTTTGTAAGGTATTAGATCCCTTTGGAGGCACTCTATATCTCTACCTGAATCAATTGTTCTCCCCATCTTAGGTATGTCTGCAATTTACTTATCCTACTAGTTATACCTAAATCAAGGTAATTATGTATATAACAAACAACAGAGGACCTAATACAGATCCCTCTGCGTGGACAAATATTATGGTAAGAGCTATGGTGCTATTACAGGGTGTCAGGGCTGATCTCTGTTCCTCAAGATTGATGACCTAAGGGAAAACGCAAAATATCCCTGAGTTCCATTGTTTTGTCCTCAACTACCTATCGTCATCAATCTCTAGACAATGGGGGACTCTGTCGAGCATATATTTAACTTTATATATTTAATAATGATGACTTTTTTATGGGTTCTCTACTGTTTAGACCTTGATTAAAAAACTAATATTAGTAATATATAACGCAAGGTCCCTGAGTGAATCCATGCCAGACAGAATACTATATATTATGCTAATGTATTCTAATTTACTAGCAAAAAAAAATCTGCCAAAAACTGTCCTATGATTGACCTGTACAGACTAATGGGAGTTGTATTGGATGGCTATCGATTTGTGCTATAGTGAAGATCGGAAAATAGAGAGCTTTGCAAGCTTCCAAAATTCTGGAACTATATGGACTAATGGTTGGGTGTGAAATGATCTGCCTTAATAGGGTAACTTAATCTGCTCTCTACAGACTCCCATTTTCTTACGTTCTTATGTTCTCACCTTTTTGTTGTTCTGAAGTATAACATCTGAGGTGAAGCCATTGATTTCGGGGGCTGATGAGTGATTGGTGCTTCTGAAAGTTTGTGTGCTTGTTTTTTGTGGGCGAACTGTTATGTGTTCTTCTCATGTCACCTGGTTTTACATGCTCGTGTCTCTTGCTGATCCTCCCTACCCCTTGTGGGAGTAAGGGCTGGCTTCTGACTGACTGCCTGAAATACGAGTGTAAAACCTATCTGAGGAAACTAGGAAACTTAACTCACCACTTGACGAACGTAGGTCACCGTAATCTTGGACGGGCTGTCGTGGAGGGTTTTCCATTTCGCCGTGTTCCCTTTCAGCCTGAGGAGAGAGAAAAAAAACCGAGTGAATGGCGGCACACGGAAAAAACAAAAGGGGGGAGGGGGAGGGGAAAAAAAGAGGCAGAGGAAAAAAGATGGGATGGGGTTAAATTCGCCCTTTTTATCAATAGCCGCTGGTCAAAAAAAAGCGAGAGAGAGAGAGAGAGTGAGTGTGTGAGAGAGGTGTGTGTGCTTGTATGTTTGTTTTGTGTGTGTGTGTGTGTGTGTGTGTGATGCTACTCCTAATGATTGTACTTGTACAGGTAAGTGTCTACTTGGAGTAACAACATTAGTTTATGAGTAACGATTACATGAATGGTGTGTGGTTGTGTGAGTCGTGTGTATGGTGATGAATGTGACTGGTATGGGGGTGATGAATGTGGTGATGATGAACGTGTGTGTGAGAGTGGTGTGGTTGGTGGTGGTGATAGGAACATTGTAGTGATGAATGTGACTGGTATGGGGGTGATGAATGTGGTGATGATGAACGTGTGTGTGAGAGTGGTGTGGTTGGTGGTGGTGATAGGAACATTGTAGTGATGAATGTGACTGGTATGGGGGTGATGAATGTGGTGATGATGAACGTGTGTGTGAGAGTGGTGTGGTTGGTGGTGGTGATAGGAACATTGTAGTGATGAATGTGACTGGTATGGGGGTGATGAACGTGTGTGTGAGAGTGGTGTGGTAGGTGGTGGTGATAGGAACATTGTAGTGATGAATGTGACTGGTATGGGGGTGATGAATGTGGTGATGATGAACGTGTGTGTGAGAGTGGTGTGGTTGGTGGTGGTGATAGGAACATTGTAGTGATGAATGTGACTGGTATGGGGGTGATGAATGTGGTGATGAACGTGTGTGTGAGAGTGGTGTGGTTGGTGGTGGTGATAGGAACATTGTAGTGATGAATGTGACTGGTATGGGGGTGATGAATGTGGTGATGATGAACGTGTGTGTGAGAGTGGTGTGGTTGGTGGTGGTGATAGGAACATTGTAGTGATGAATGTGACTGGTATGGGGGTGATGAATGTGGTGATGATGAACGTGTGTGTGAGAGTGGTGTGGTTGGTGGTGGTGATAGGAACATTGTAGTGATGAATGTGACTGGTATGGGGGTGATGAATGTGGTGATGATGAACGTGTGTGTGAGAGTGGTGTGGTTGGTGGTGGTGATAGGAACATTGTAGTGATGAATGTGACTGGTATGGGGGTGATGAATGTGGTGATGATGAACGTGTGTGTGAGAGTGGTGTGGTTGGTGGTGGTGATAGGAACATTGTAGTGATGAATGTGACTGGTATGGGGGTGATGAATGTGGTAATGATGAGCTTGTGTGAGAGACAGAGAGAGAGAGTGAGTGAGAGAGAGATAAACGTTCATGGTGTAAGGTGTGACTGTAGAGGAACTAAAGGGGAGATCTCCACTTGAGGGATTTTTTCTTGACCCCTTTCTCCCTCATGTTTAGCCCCATTGCTTTTGATATTATAAAACGTTTGCCCCATTAGTTTAGCGATTTTAAGAACTTTCACCCTATATTAAGACCTTTCGTGCAATTCAGGTGTCGATTTTATCCTGGCGAGCGATAGCAAGCCTGTAATTTAAGAGGAACCGGCCTTTGGCCGGGAAATTTGTCTACCGAAAAATGTACAAATTTATCTTGAAAGGGACTCAAGGGGGTGTAATTTTAAGCTTGATGGAGGTCTAGGGAACGAACTAAATACCTCCCCTTAAGGCTATAAGGAAGTTGGAGCCGTAAACATCAATATAATAAGTAACACCCCGTTCTTTAACATTAATATCAAATACAAACCCCAATGTACTTGAATAAACTAATGAAAACATATGGCCCTCCCGGGATTCGAACTCGGGACACCACATCCAGAACATAAGCATGTAAACCATTACACCACCAACACAGTTAAATATAAAACAGATGGTGACGAGTGTGTTGACAGCAGTGGTATTGAGTATGCCTGGTGATGTGATGGTAGCGATCAGTGTGCCTATACTCCGTTTCATTTCAACTGGCGCTAACAACTTTGTATGTATAGGATGCAGGCGTATAATTAGTGCACATAATTCCAATACTTATCGAGAAAACAGTTGGTAAGAGATTCAATTTGGCGTCAGATGAAATGAAACTGACTATAGTGGTAGTGGTGATGATGGTGATGAGTGTGCCTGATGGTAGTGGTGATGATCGTAATGAGTGTGCCTGGTGGTAGTGGTGATGATGGTAATGAAAGTAGTGGTGATGATGGTGATGAGTGTGCCTGGTGGTAGTGGTGATGACAGTAGTGGTGATGATGATGAGTGAGCGTGCCTGGTGGTAGTGGTGATGATGGTGATGAGTGTTCCTGGTGGTAGTGGTGATGATGGTAATGAAAGTAGTGGTGATGATGGTGATGAGTGTGCCTGGTGGTAGTGGTGATGATGATGAGTGAGCGTGCCTGGTGGTAGTGGTGATGATGATGATGAGTGTGCCTGGTGGTAGTGGAGATGACAGTAGTGGTGATGATGAGTGAGCGTGCCTGGTGGTAGTGGTGATGATGGTAATGACAGTAGTGGTGATGATGATGAGTGTGCCTGGTGGTAGTGGTGATGATGGTGATGAGTGTGCCTGGTGGTAGTGGTGATGATGGTAATGACAGTCGTGGTGATGATGATGAGTGAGCGTGCCTGTGGTAGTGGTGATGATGTTAATGACAGTAGTGGTGATGATGAGTGTGCCTGGTGGTAGTGGTGATGATGGTGATGAGTGTGCCTGGTGGTAGTGGTGATGATGGTAATGACAGTCGTGGTGATGATGATGAGTGAGCGTGCCTGGTGGTAGTGGTGATGATGGTAATGACAGTAGTGGTGATGATGATGAGTGTGCCTGGTGGTAGTGGTGATGATGGTAATGAAAGTAGTGGTGATGATGGTGATGAGTGTGCCTGGTGGTAGGTGATGATGGTAATGACAGTAGTGGTGATGATGATGAGTGAGCGTGCCTGGTGGTAGTGGTGATGATGGTAATGACAGTAGTGGTGATGATGATGAGTGAGCCTGGTGGTAGTGGTGATGATGGTAATGACAGTAGTGGTGATGATGATGAGTGTGCCTGGTGGTAGTGGTGATGATGGTAATGACAGTAGTGGTGATGATGATGAGTGAGCCTGGTGGTAGTGGTGATGATGGTAATGACAGTAGTGGTGATGATGGTAATGAGTGTGCCTGGTGGTAGTGGTGATGATGGTAATGACAGTAGTGGTGATGATGGTAATGAGTGTGCCTGGTGGTAGTGGTGATGATGGTAATGACAGTAGTGGTGATGATGGTGAGTGAGCGTGCCTGGTGGTAGTGGTGATGATGGTGATGAGTGCCTGGTGGTAGTGATGATGATGGTAATGACAGTAGTGGTGATGATGATGATGAGTTTGCCTGGTGGTAGTGGTGATGATGGTAATGACAGTAGTGGTGATGATGGTGAAGAGTGTGCCTGGTGGTAGTGATGATGATGAGTGTGCCTGGTGGTAGTGGTGATGATGGTGATGACAGTAGTGGTGGTGATGAGTGTGCCTGGTGGTAGTGGTGATGATGGTAATGACAGTAGGTGGTAGTGGTGATGATGGTAATGACAGTAGTGGTGATGATGGTGATGAATGTGCCTGGTGGTGATGCCGGCTTCCCGGTGCAGCGGACTGACTGGTGCCGTTAGTTGGCGCCACCCCTTCCCCCCCTCTCTCACACACACGCACAAATACCCCCCCCCCCCTCTTTCACACACAGGCACTCCACACATGGGTTTCATACTCCCCCCCCCCCTCTCTCACACACACGTACACATACTCCCCCCCCCCCCTCTCTCTCTCTCACACACAGGCACTCCACACATAGGTTTCATACCCCCCCCCACCCCTCTCACACACACGTACACATACTCCCCCCCCCCTCTCTCTCACACACACAGGCACTCCACACATAGGTTTCATACCCCCCCCCCCCACCCCTCTCTCACACATCCCCCCCCCCCCTCTCTCTCTCACACACAGGCACTCCACACATAGGTTTCATACCCCCCCCCTCTCTCTCTCACACACAGGCACTCCACACATAGGTTTCATACCCCCCCCCCTCTCTCTCACACACAGGCACTCCACACATAGGTTTCATACCCCCCCCCCCCCTCTCTCTCTCACACACAGGCACTCCACACATAGGTTTAATACTCCATCGTCCCACCCCCTCTCTCACACACACGCACACATACCCCCCCCCCTCTCTCTCTCACACACAGGCACTCCACACATAGATATCATCACCATCATCATCCTTTAAGCTACCCCAAGTACCGTACCCTATACCATCTTCACCACCACTGTCATCACCACTTAACCTCTTACTACCATACCATACCTTCACTTGTAATTTATCTCTACTCACTCCACCCTTTACTGCATAGCCTACCGGTACCGTACATCTCCCCTCATCAATACCACTTCCATATCCCACCACCACTTAACGTTTACCTTAGGTTGTGTTTGCCACTCTCCTAGCAGCACCGAGGAGCGCGTCGCCCCTCGTTACTGCATAGCCTACCGGTACCGTACATCTCTCATCAATACCACTTCCATATCCCACCACCACTTAACGTTTACTGCATAGCCTACCGGTACCGTACATCTCTCATCAATACCACTTCCGTATCCCACCACCACTTAACGTTTACTGCATAGCCTACCGGTACCGTACATCTCTCATCATCAATACCACTTCCATATCCCACCACCACTTAACGTTTACTGCATAGCCTACCGGAGTAGCGTACCGTACCAGCGACGGGTGTTATATTTTAGTCTAGCTATATTTAGACGATATTATGCAGCTTAGGAAGGATCTGGGGTAGTTAAAAGGGTTGGTTGAAGGTACTTTGAAGCCATATTATTGCTAGAGGTCCTTCCTAAGCTGAAGAAAATCGTCTAATAGTGATCGAAATTTGACGAAAAGGACGTTCCTGGTACTGAAAGGGTTAAAAGCTTCCTCTCCCCACACATACCATTACCAAACCCCAGCTTCACATTTCCTCCACAACTTTCAATACGATAACGTAAAATCAACCTTTTCAGGATACCAGGTGTACCGTAGTTTCTTACTTTGATTTTGGCTATCATTAAGAACATAAGAAGATAGGAGTCTGCAGAAAGCCGATTGGCCCACACAAGGCAGATCTCTCTCACACCCAACCCTAATTATAAATCCTAATTATAGGCCCAACTCACTAACACCATGAGGACTAACCTCACCAAAACGGTCAGAGGTCGTCAAAAGTCTGCAGAGAACCGATCAGCCCACATCAGGCAGATCCCCCTCACACCCAACCCATTTCGTAGCCAAATAACTCTAATTTCTCTGTCTCTAGGCAACAGTATTTTCACCTCCCAACTACCACCACCACCACCACATTCCACTTTCTCCACCTAACTACCCTTCCACCGGCACGTGATCCACTGTCTCCACCTCATCATAGACTACTCCATCTTCACTACTATCTTCCCCACACTCACACCCAATTTTTTTTTTCTTTTCTATGTGATTGAGGGAGGCAAAAGGCATAACTGCCTATAGCGAGTGCCTCCCCCATAGTTGAAAGAGTGACAGGGCCAAAATCAAGGGACGTTCGAGCCAAAATGCCTGGACACACGGAGTTTGAAGCAATTTAAGTCATAGGAAGAGGGAAAGACTGATTCTGGGAGAGAGTTCCAGAGCTCAGCTGTTGAGTAGAAGAAAGTTTGAGAGTAACGTTTCACTCTTGGGTTGGAGAGTTGCACAGAGTAGGGGTGGGATTGAGTTGCAAGACGGGTACCACGTGCCCTACGTAAAGGAGGTGGTATGCACTGGGATAGCTCTGAGGAACACTGATTATTATAGTAGCGATAGAATAGCGAGAGAGATGCAACATTGCGGCGGAGAGAGAGAGATTGCAGAGAGTTGGTGAGTGGACGGGAGTTAATGATACGAAAGGCCTTCCTTTCAACTTTGTCTAGGAGAGCGGTGTGAGAGGAACCTCCCCACACATGTGAACAATACTCAATACCTACACGTATCACCCACCCCACCCCCACACCCATACGGTATCACCCCTCTATCTTATCTTTCTCTGTGCCAGTATTTATAATCTTTCTTCCACCAATCGTTGTTTCCACTTCTAACTGACGCACCCCGCATTCACTAGCTAATTGACCACTTACGAGTTTCAGGCTATACGGAAGTTGGAGCTTTATCTTTGATATTATATAGAAATGCAATAACTTTGTAGGATTTTGGTGGATAGAGAGTATGTTGGATTTGATTGTATGTATATATAAAAGTACTGCAACTGTATTTTAGGTGGCAATTCTACTAAAAAATGATGTTTACCAATTTTAACTTCCTTATAGCCCGGAACTTACAAGTGGTCCATTCCATCTTCACCATGTAGCTCCATCTCCTTAGCTGCCACACCATTGTATATACCGGTAGCTGTATAACATCGCCAGTTATAGCTAGACACATCATCACCTAGTCAACACCTCCGCACCATCATCCTCATCTCACTACATCACCACCATCCAGCGATCTCACCACCATCACTACCACCACCCTCATCTCCCTACATCACCACCCTCCAGCGATCTCACCACCACCACCACATCACCACCCACACACTATCACCTCCACACCACCACCACCCCATCCACCATCACCCAGATACCCCCCCCCCCCCACACACACATCACCACCCCCACACCACCACCTCCACACCTTCATCTTTCACCTCCTCCTCCTCCCTCACCCCCACCACCTTCTCGCTCCACCTGTTCCACCCGGCACCACCACCACTACCACCTCCACATTCCACCGATGCTCCACTTCTCTCACGTTCCTTGACAGCCACATATCAGATAACTTTCCCCGTGACGTCATTGGGAAGAGTCGAACAGGCTACATATCAATATGGCAGAACATTTGAAGAGTAGCCAATCAGGGTGTCAAACCGGAGCAATTTTGTTGGAAGACTTGAATGAATATGAGAAGGAATACAAGACAATTAACATGAAATAGCATTGTTTTGGCCTGTTTATCACTTCCAAAGACATCATTTGAACTATAAACCATATTTGTATAGATGTGTACCGGTATATGACTTGGGAAAACAAAACAAAGGAAAACAAATGGCGAGGGAACTTTGTAACTGGAATCAAAATAACACCTTAAAACTAAAAAATTTAGTAAGAAAATGGGGATAGAGAGCCTTCATCTTTGCTGTCCTTCCCTTCCACTTTCTTTTACGGTTGCTATCTCTACTAGGATATAGTCCTGGCCACCTCGCAGGGATCGTAAGATCTGTTAGGCCAATGTAAATCTGTGTACGGTGCATCTAAATAATATCATGTTAATGTATTACGTTTGGGTTGTATTATGAATCAATATATCTAGGTACGTACCGGTATATAAGATGTGGAAGACAAGAGAAAGGAAAGAGATTAATTAAGCAGGTAGAAGAATAAAGGAAAAACTTCATACAAGAAACAAAACTGACTAAATACAGGGAAATACAATTGAATAAAGTTATGAAAAAAGAGCACGACACAAACAATGTTAGTAAATGAAACTGCCTAGGGAAGTGTCGATGGAAAGCCATTAATGCTTCCCGACTGTCAACTGAACTGAACTGATAGAGAGTTACCGGTATACAGAAACTGATAGAGAGTTACCGGTATACAGAAACATTTGCTGGCAATGCTGGTGAACAGTGATTTATAGACCGCAGCTAGGCCCATAAGAAAATTCACGATAGGCACACACACACACACACACACACACACACACACACACACACACACACACACACACACACACACTAATAACCCACTAACAATAACAACCTCCCCCCTTCCCACTATAGCCTCCCAGTGCCTCCCACATTGCCGCATCATTCACACTAATTTCTCCCCCCCCCCTCTCACTCTCACAAACACACACACATTCTCTCTCTCTCTCACCACTATAGCACACACGTTCAGTCGCAGTGAAAAGTCGGTGCCCTCATTCACACCTTCAAATTATTTTCTTCTCCATATAGACGTAAGCCGGTGTCACAGGGGCGCTTTTTCTGCCAATCTTTGATGGGCCCGAGTTTTTTTCTCGTACAACTCTCCTGGTCTTTTTGTGATTGAAATCGACAACTTCTTAAAATAAGAAAAGACATTATGTCTAAATAATGTGAAAAACCTGATATCCTTCGGTAGATTGTGGGGCTGAATAAGTAAAGTGAGAATATATAATTTATATGACGGATGGACAACTAGACTGAACTTTTATGATTTTAAGAAATGTACATATTAGGCTATAACATAATTCAGAAGATGTCAGACCACACTTGCTTTAATAAAAAGCCGGAAACTGCGCTCTTGTGACACCGGCTTAAAACAAAACAGATCTACCCTACAATATTGACACCTAACACACTAATATGTACCGGTAACCTATTCTCTTAACGTGTAGTACCGGTACTGTGTATATGCAGGACTTTCTCTTATTACGGTACACATAAATTAAGATGAAACTACGAATATAGGACAATGGTACCGGTATCTGTTATTGCAACACGATCACGTCATTCTAATCTTATTCTGGTTAGCATTAGACAGTTTTCTTTAGCTTATCGTCTGCTTCTAGGACTCAAAGGTGTATATACATTCTCTATAGCTTATCGTCTGCTTCTAGGACTCAAAGGTGTATATACATTCTCTATAGCTTATCGTTTGCTTCTAGGACTCAAAGGGGTATATACATTCTCTATAGCTTATCGTCTGCTTCTAGGACTCAAAGGGGTATATACATTCTCTATAGCTTATCGTCTGCTTCTAGGACTCAAAGGGGTATATACATTCTCTATAGCTTATCGTCTGCTTCTAGGACTCAAAGGGGTATATACATTCTCTATAAACGCTGCATTGCATACGTCCTTCTTAAACTGCAGACAATCGTCTAACTTTAGCCAGCATTAACCCCTTCTGTAACAACAACGTCTTGTTTAAGTGATTTCAGCTACATTTATACGTTTTTATGAAGTTTTAGAAGGATATATGGTAGCTAAGGGGATTAATTGAGATAGTCTGTAACCTTTCAATTGCTAGACGTCCTTTTTAACCCTTTCAAGCTCCAATACGCGTTTCTGTTCTGTTTTCTGGCTACTATTAGACGATTTTATTCAGATTAGTAACGGTATATGCAAGTCAAAGGGTTGATTGAGATAGTATTTACCCTTTCAATACCCACAGATACTTCCTAAGCTGCATAAAATCGTCTAATGATAGCCAAAATAAACTGCTAAAACGCATCAGAGCTTCAAGGGGTTAAGCTGAATAAAATCATCTAATGGTTGCCATAATATAATGAAAAGGACGTCGCCGGTACAAAAGGGGTTAAAGGTAAAATAAACGTTATCGTGTTGAAGGGGTTAAACGTTTCGTGGTTCCGCAGCATCTGTGCACACAATACCAAAAGTATCATAACACCTAACTGACAACGCCTTATCTCTTCTACTTACAGGTGAACGCGAAGTCGAGTGGATTGGAAAAGGACGTGGATCGTGGATGATAGACAGGGATACCACAACATACAGAGTACCAAAGTAGTGAAGAGTATATACTATGCTAAACAGAGAACCAAAATAGACGGATTACCATGCTAAACAGAGGACCACAATAGCAAAACAGAGTACTATGCTAAACTGTATACCACAATAGGAGTACAATACTATGCTAAACAAAATACCGGTACCCCAATAGTCGGAGTACCATGCTAAACAGTGGACCCAATAGTTCGAGTACCATGCTAAACAGAGAACCCCAATAGTCGGAGTACCATGCTAAACAGAGTACCCTCAATAGTCGGAGTACCATGCTAAACAGAGTACCCCAATAGCAACCATGGCGCCGCTAAGAAGAGTGAAGCTAACGGAACTGAACGCCCATTTAGTGTGTGTTCTGTGTTCGGGTTACTTCGTTGATGCCACCACCATCATCGAGTGCCTCCACACCTTCTGCAAGACCTGCATAGTCCGGTACCTGCAGACCTCATCCTTCTGCCCCATCTGTGAAGTCCAGGTACGTTGGCACTTTTAACCCCTTCTTTTGTATTGTACTCTGGCTACTATAAGACGATTATATTCAGTTTAAAAAGGGCCTCCAGCAATTAATAGGCTTCAAACTACCTCACTTACACCTATTTACTAGCAGAGCCTTCTTGAACTGCATCAAATCGTCTAAATAAAGCTAGAATAATATTAAAAAGACTTCGTCGGCACAGAAGGGGTTAACTCCTGTGCCGGCGACGTGTTTATCATTTTATTCTAACTATATTTACAGGATTTTTTTCCGCTTTAGAAGGATCTGTGGTTGTAAAAATGGGTTAAGTGAGATAGTTCGAAGTCTGTTAATCGCTGGAGGCCCCTTCGAAACTGAACAAAAATCGTCTAACAGTAGCAGGAACAAAGTTAAAAGGACGGCACCGGTACAGCAGCCGTTAATTTGTTATTTAGATTAAATACAGTCACAGTTGTTGTTGTTGTTCCCCAAGCTGCCTGGCCGAACAGCCCCAAGGCCCCGAGCAAGGCCAAGGCCATAACCGAGCGCCCCCACAGAACCCTCCCTGCCGACCACAATAAAGCCTGGGTGACCGAAGCCACTCCATGGTGGGGAGCTCAGGAGGGTGCGGAAACGCCCGGGAAACCAAAGCCCCATCCAGGACCCTGTGCCCCTCAGCAATTATGAAGAGAAAGTTGAGGGGCAAAGGAAAAAATGTGACGCTTTGGCTTCCAATCTTGGTAGATTGGGAGGTCAATCCACGGAAAAGACGCCGTCACTTGAGATCTAGAAAACATATAAGTAAAAGGAACAGTCAGAGTAAGCTATGGGTATGGCAGAGATCGCTCAGTTCTCACTCTGATAGACCAGCCCAACACCACTACAGTCACAGTTATAAACATTGATAGATTAAGGTCCTTCGAAATTATAATACGCATCTCCGAAATGTAAAATCAGGCAAATAATGATATAATTAGAGGTTTCATATCAGGCCAAGATGGCTTCAACAGAATATAAACAACATTGATGACCACGAATGTATAATTACCTGCACAAGTAGCTTTTCTGAATCTACGTACAGTCACCCACATTAGTTTTTTATTTAAACATTTAATTATAAGTGTTATTTTTTATGCAGTAGTTACTGCACGGTACCGATACCGTACCGGTAACAACTTTTCATATAAACTATTTCGTAACAAATTACACACGTAAGGTTATCATACTATTTATATTTTATCTCCATATATATATATAATTACAATGAGAAAGAACTCACGTTGGCAACTGTACATCATTCTAGAAGTTTGTTTTATTAATATTAATTACCGGTATTTGTCTATTCATATATTGTCCCCTCTTTACCATTCGCTTCATATCTATCACTAAATGAATGTTTCCTTTATATTTTCTCATCTTTAATATTCTCTTCACATACATATCTATCTATCTATAGCCAGGCACCTTCATCTTCGAGGGGGTGGCCACAAAGTAATCGCCCCCATGCTCCTCTACGGTATGTCAGTCGACACTCCTCCTCCCACGTAGCACCACTTGCACTCACATACCTCAACTCCATCCTTCCACCTCACTCTTGGTCTGTATTTTCCTCTGTCCATCCACCACCTTACTCACATAGTCATTCTCTCACTCTCCATACATATCACTCTATATAAATGTTTTCCCTTTTCATTTCTCCAGGTGCACAAGACCAAGCCGCTCCTGTCCTTGCGTGAGGATAGGACTCTACAGGATGTGGTCTTCAAACTGGTACCAGGCTTGTTTAACGCAGAAATGACGCGACGGCAGGGTTTCTACACAGTGCATCCTGAAGCAGGTAAGCTTGATGCACTTAAGGGGGAGACAGACCGTTTTTCTGGACCCCCCTCTCCCTAATGTTTAGCCCCACTATTTTTGAGATTTTAAGACGTTGATTCCATTAGTTTGGGGATTTTATGACCTTTCACCCAATTTTGTTGTCAATATTAGGACCCTTCGTGCCATTTAGGTGTCGATTTTTTCCTGGCGAGTCTTTCCTGCATTTCCCTTTCACCTAATTCATCCACTTGTCATAATGGATCAGCCAAATTGATATATACAGTATACTGTCTATTCAAAATTTGCTTTACCCAGACATGCGATAAGCAGTGCTACCGGTATGTAAATAGTTTACAATTTAATATACCGGTATTCAATTAATTTAATTCAGCTTCTTAGTGAGATGTGTCATTATCTTTGTGAACAATAAAAGAAGACATACATAGTTGTGAACTTGCTGAAATTCTGACTGTGAAATTAATGTACATTATTTTTTTTTGAAAGACAATTGTGAGTTAAAAGTTAAAAGTTGGTTGTTTACAGTGGCAAGAGAAAGTTGGTTGTTTACAGTGGCAAGAGAAAGTTGGTTGTTTACAGTGGCAAGAGAAAGTTGGTTGTTTACAGTGGCAAGAGAAAGTTGAAGTGATTTGGTTACTTACTGAGGATGGATATGGACAACTTAGTGCAGATCATGAGTGTTATTGTTGAGAATACCTACCTATCTATAGAACCTATAGGGTATTAAGTGGTAGTGTGAGGACAACTTGCTATAAATTGGTGCACAAAGAACTGAAAATATATATTTTCTAATCTTCCTTCACTGGTCTACAGGATATTCAATGCATGTTGCTTCTTTCTTCCGCAGGGGGCGACAAAACGGAACAGAGCCTGCGGGAGCGACGCCACTTCTTCCACGTGGACGACCAGATCTCCCTGTCCCTGGAGTACCTGGCCACCGCCCCTCCCGGCCACCACCTCCAGCACGCCCTCCCCCTCCTGCATCACACCGTCAAGCCCCTCAAGGTCAACAACAGCCAGCAGGAGAAGGCCATAAAGCAGAGTGGCCCGGAGGAGAAGATGGTCGTGGATGTTAAGAAGGAGGAGGATGCCGAGGATCTGGAGGTTAATGGGGTCAAGGTGAGGATCAAATTCCTTGGATTTTCAGACTTTGTAGCATCTTCAGAAGCCTATGGTGGTGTCATAAGTTTTTCTGGACTCTTATTAATCAAACTTATTCTGCTTAGAAATTATCCCTGGAAATCAAAGGGGTGAAAACTAACTCTGTTTAACTTTTACAGTTCTTTCTAAGCTGCCTAAAATCATCAAATGTAAATGGTATTACCATACTGAACGGCTTATATGCAATTTGAAAGAACCATATAGGATACATATTTATTCATAAAACAATCAAATATTATATATCCGATTATGCGATTAGTTTGCTTGGAAACCAGATTCACTTGCTCATGTAGTAATATACCGTACACCTTATGTGGTGGATTGTGTTCTTTTATTTATACTATTATTTTGCTAAAGCGTTGTTCCACATAGCGATTTTGATAAATTATTTTGTATTTTATTGTGTTCGTCTAAGTTTTGGTTTGTTTATTTTGCAAGTTTACATTATAATTACACCGACTCCCGGGACTAGTCATACTGCTAAATAGTAACACTTTTCTTTTGCCTTCTTTCTTCCATTAGGTTGATCACAAGCGATACTTGAGGTGTCCTGCTGCTGTGCAAGTATCCCACTTGGAGAAGTTCATCAGACTCAAGTACAGCTTGACGCCACAAACTCACAGGGTAAGTCGTAACGTTTCTTTAAGAGAGAGAGAGAGAATGGGAGAATGTATTGTTTTTGTATGTATGTAATATGTATGTATTTAATCAGGTACATACCCCATAGCTGGGGGGTGGCCTTTTGTAGAATGTTGATAGAACAGCCCCGAGTCACTAAGGAAGGCCATGGCCACAATTGGGCTTTCCCACAGGGCTCTCAAGGAGTGTAGATTATGTTGTTGGCGTAAGTGAGTGTGTGGAATGCAGTCTTCTATGATGTGTTGATGGTTGTCTGTTGTATGCATCATCTTTAGAATCCATGTATAGTGCAGTATAAATATTAGTATTACCTACACTAAACATGCATTAATTCTTTTACGAATATGTAATTAATGTCATTGTTTGCTTTCTTTCTCCAGGTTGACATCATATATGGTGGCGACTGTCTGGTAGGTGAGTTAACCCTTCTTGACGTAGTGTACATGTACAAGTGGACGGAAGATGCTCCCCTCCGCTTGATGTATACCGTCAATGCCATGCAACAGTCTCGTAAAAGAGCTCGACTCAACGGTACACGCGCACTGGCACCACCTGACCCAGATGCTCCTTTGGCCAAGGTGCTGAAGATTCAGAGTACACCATCTGAAGAGAAGCCTAAAGTTGCAGTTTCAGGAAGTCCAGTGAAAGCGCAGTGTAAAGAACCACTGAAAAATTCAGCTGACGTATCATTAGAAGATATGGTTATCGACATGCCTGATGAATCACCGGAGAAGACTGATCCTGAACCACCAGCTCCAGTTCCCAGCACCAGTAGCGTGGCTGTTAGCAAACCACTAAGTTCCTCCAGTGTGATGTCTTCAAGTACAGGTACAATACAATCTCTCCCCAACACCTCCTTTACAAGTGTGGCCATTCAGAGTGGTGTAGGTCAGCTATCTGGTCCTGCCGTAGCACGAGGCCGACCAGCTCTCACTACCACCACCCCAGCCACAACCACACCCCGAGTGGCTCTCACAGCCATGCCGCCCCCTCCAGTGAATCCTCCCTCTGTTAGTACTACAGTTCCCATCCCAGTGACTGGACCAGTTACAAGTGATTCAGTTTCTACTTCTTATAATACACAACCATCTAATGTTGTTGTTACTTCAGCATCTGGTATGAAAATGCAGGTGCCTCAGCCGATGGTGAATGGTGTATCCGATGGTGGAATGAAGCCTAACAACTTCCAACCCCCACAAGTAAATAATATGCCACGTCCAATCATTCCTACAAAACCTCGATTGGGTCGACCGCCAAACGCCTCTCGTATCCTGGCTTGTAACATGAGACTTGCTCCAAGGATTCCAGACATGATAAATACCCGGCCAATATTAGCTGCAACCAAGAAATTGGTTCCAGCTGGCATGATGGGCAGAGGTAACCAGCTAGTGTCAGCAAGTCTCACCATGCAAGGGGGCAACATGGGTAAAACTGACACACAGAAACTTCCTATTAAAAGAACCAATGAAGTGCTTAGAGATACCCTGCAAAAGACAGATGCAACTGAGGGAACAAAAGCACCAAGATGTACAAATCCTGCCCATAAAGCCTCTGGGGCCATACAAACAACTCCAGGTTCCTCTGTTACAAAAACTGTTAATAGTACTTCATCCCCATTACAAAGCACAATACCACTCAGTCAAGGACTTACAAATACTGTACCTCAGCAAAGTTCACAAACTGGACTTAAAAATACAGCAGCTCAGCAAAGTTCACAAACTGGACTTAAAAATACAGCAGCTCAGCAGAGCACACAACCTGCACAGGGTCCTACAGATAAACAGAACAACTCTCATTTACAAAATAAACCAATTCTCCATACTATTAACCAAAATGATCTACAATTTCCTGAAGCAATTTCAAGTATAGCTGCTAAGGAAGTTGCACCAAAACCCCCTGGGACTTCCGCTGAACAACAACCTCCAACAACACAGAATAATCAACGAGCATCAGGTACTCAAACTACGCAGACTACTGCTGGCTTACCTGTTAATCAGAGGCCTACCCAGGCAGGCCCACACACACAAGGCAATCAGCAAACTAGTACAGGTAAACATACAGCTCAGCAGACACAAAGTCCCAAAGTAACACAGCCGTCTCCATGCCCTCATTCTCGGACTACACAGATTGGTAATCCTACACAAAACCTTATGACTCCTAAAAATCCAACTGTTGGACTACACCGACTACCTGCTAGTGCTTTGCAAAAAACAAGTCCATTGACTTCACGTCCTCCTGGCAGCCCAGCTCCTCACCGACCTCCTCTTCGACCTGCTGGCACACCTATGCAACATCGAATGCCTAGTAGCCCTGCTCCACATAGAGCACCTGGGAGCCCTGCACCTCATCGAGCACCTAGCACTCCAGCACCTAATCGTCCACCTGCTAGTCCTGCTCCTCATCGCGCACCAAGTAGTCCAGCACCCCATCGCTCATCAGGCAGTCCTTCACCACATCAGTCACCCAGTAATCCTTCACCTCATCAACCTTCTAGCACTCCTACTCCGCACAGACCACCCGGTGTTGCTGCCTCGCAGAGACCACCCGGCAGCCCTGCACCCCATCGTTCACCCAGCACCCCTGTACCCTCTCGTCCATCAAGCACTCCAGTTCCTCCTCGACCTTCAAGCAATCCTGTTCCTCCACGTCCAGCAAGTAATCCTGTTCCTCCTCGTCCATCAAGCAGTCCATCCTCTGTTCGGCCATCAATCAGTCCAGCCCTTCAACGGATGCCCGTCAGTGCTACATCTCAACGACCACCTGGTAGTCCTGCGGCATATCGACAGCCTAGCAGTCCTGCACCTCATCGAGCATCCACCAGCCCAGCAACTCATCGGCAACCTATTAGCCCCGCACCCCACCGAGCACCTCCTAGTCCCGCCCCTCACAGAGCACCTCCTAGTCCCGCCCCTCACAGAGCACCTCCTAGTCCCGCACCTCATAGAGCACCACCCAGTCCAGCACCCCATAGAGCGCCTCCTAGTCCGGCACCTCATAGAGCTCCTCCTAGTCCTGCCCCTCACAGAGCACCCCCGAGTCCGGCACCACACCGACAGGAAGGCAGTGCCACACCTCGGCCACAATCTACATTATCTCAAAATATTTCATCTACACCTTCCCTTAAAGTGGCATCGCCTTCAGTACCTTCTATGACTGTCACGCCCATACACAAAGACACGAAGCCTTCGCCCTCTGCTACTCCTCCAAATCCAAGTACTCCTAATATTCCTAATGGTAGGTCAGGAGGACTAAAGCCTGGTGCATCTAACATTCAAGGCCGAGGTGGACTAACAAACATGACCAATACCAGAACTCCACCCACAAAAACTCCCTCGCCTGCTGCAACAAAGGCCCCACCAAAGTCTCCAAATCGTGGTCGTACAACATCCAATTCGCCAACCATCTTGAGTATTGCACAAACTCTTGCTAATAAACAGCTGCAAAATAGAACAACTACATCATCCACAACTACAGTTAGCACTCCTCCAACCACTACAAACATAGCACAATTGGGAACAAGTCAAGTAGGTGTAGAATCACCTGGATATAACAGTAATATTGCCAGTACCTTAATGCAACCAGCTTTTGCTGCGGCATACATGGCCTCAGCATATGGGGCTGACCCTTCTGCAATAACTGATACAGCAATGAGGAACCTTATTACTTTAAGTCAGACTGCTGCTTGTATTCGAGAGATGAATATAGCTGCTATAGTGAAAGCTGCAGAGACGCTTCCTCGACCACCTGAACCTGCCCCCATGGATTTGTCACCCACTTGTAAGGCTCCTCCACAGAATGTAATGACTAATGGTCGCCCCCATACATCAACTGCAGGCAATACGAGCACCAAGACCACAAGTTCTTATACATCAAAGTCACCTTCAAAATCACGTTCATTAGATAATGTTAGCATAACAACCATTTCTTCACCTACACCCGAGGTTACTATCACAAAACTTCCAAATGTTTCAGTGTCCATCGCCACAACTCAATCCTCAACTGGAACTACCAAGACTACTTCGATCTCTCAGAAATCTGGGTCCACTAATACAAATACAGTGTCTATTACAAAGCGACCATCTTCCACCAACAGATTTAATGTTACTAAGTCTCCAGCTAATGCTTCAGTCAGAAATATTCCAAATCCTTCTCTACTGAATCGACATCACTCGGAGCCACGCAACAATAATAACGTATCCAAGTCTGTACCATCAACCTCCAATTCATCTTCTGTTACAAATACGATGCCCAAGAACCAAACAAGTAAGCATTCTGGAGGACGAACCACTGGTAACTCGCCCCTGAAGGAAACTGGACCTTTGCCTGACACCTCATCGATACTGAAGATGGAGCACCTCACTAGATCCTTGGGTGCACCGGCTATGGCTGCTGCTGCTGCCGCTTCCCATGGGATGAGATATTTCGATAATAGATAGGGATTGGATCTTTTAGCATTAAGGTTAACTTACAAGAATGACGAGGAGTGAGATTTTATGAGTTTTTAACATTAACCCTTCGAGTACCAGCGACGTGTTATATTATATTCTAGCTATATTTAGACGATATTATGCAGCTTAGGAAGGATCCGTAGTAGTGAAAAGGGTTGGTTGAGAAGGTGTGAAGCCTTATTATTGCTAGAAGTCCTTAAGCTGAATAAAATCGTCTAATAGTTGCCAGAATACGATGAAAAAGACGTCACTGGTACTTTACTGAAGCCTTATATTTTTGTTGTCAGTGACTCAGTGAAATGCAAACAGTGCCGCAACACGTGCCTTCTCTGAGGGTTTGTATATTTCTGCAGGTCTCCTAATCCAAACTTAACGATGAATTAGGAAACCCTTATGCTCACATCATTTGAATTGCTCATAATATGCCTATAGCTGGTATCACACAAGCGGATTTGGCAGTGAATTGCATCGGAGTTTGGAATCCATAACATTTTGAAGTATCTCTTATTTATACTTAGGATATACTGTATATGAGTATGGAGTATGCTAGATAATGAGGTTTATGGGTCGAAATAGAGCCATAAACAATCTTCATATTGCCAGATAATGTACTTTCCTGTATGTGTTTGCCTCCGACGATAACGGCTGCCAATGCGCTTGTGTGATTCCAGCACAAGTTCCCTACTAACCTTATGACATCGAGTCGGTGGGGTAACATTGACCAATACACGTAGTTGCCACTTAATGTGTGTAAATAGGGTACCGTATGACTCGTAAGCTTTCATTGTCAACTTTTGATCCATAATATTCTGAGGTTTATTTTGCATTGGTGTTGATAACTCAACTGGAGGTAGATTATGCAAACATTCTTTCAATTTTTTGTCTCAGAAAATTACAGATCAAGTTTATAGGAAAATTTTGAAAAATTAACGATCATGTGATACCCCCAAGATTGATTTACACAAGGAGCAATCTACTAAATGCCTTGATGAGCTTGTTTATGAATAATCCATGCATTTCTTAGCGATTTTGGTGAATTTTGGCATCGAGTGAGTTTTGCCTCATGAATAATTATACGATAGATTAGCAACATTTCTTTTTAGCAATGGGAGATTATACAAGGTTTTAAGCAACTACCGGTACTTCATAATTTGTTATATATCCACATGTTACTGTCCTGGTTTACTCTTTTCATTATATACCGGTATATTTTCATTATATACCGGTATATTTAAACTGTATTGTGAGTGTTCGTTCCACAACCAAGGAATACTTCACGATTTTTAAAACATATCAGACAAGCCAGGCAATGTACTAAGGAGAGAAGAATATTGGAAATGAGTCAGTTTGGTGTGAGTTACATTGTATATAGGGATAAATGCTTGTATTTTTAAACAATTCTTTCCCTTCGCTTCTCCGTTAATGTACGAAATAGTAAATTTAGTAAGGTTTAGAAATGGGATTGCAGTATTAATCCATGTACCGGTACATTCTGTAAATAACACTCATTCCCACCGTATTCATTCAGTATCAGGCGATGGGAAGGGAAAGCATTGTTCAAGTATACAACCCTACGTATTTACACCAAGGGGAGAGACGAGCACCCTGGCGGAATTTAAATATCCAAATGAATGTTTAAACTGGACTTTGGTTAGTTTCGGTTGATTATGGTGATTTTAGCGTGTGACAAAGGAAACATTCGCTCCCGATGTTGCACTCTGGCTGTATTAGTAAATGTATTATAAATGAAGTTTTATGAATATATATATATACTGTATTACATATTTTAACCTCCCTTCCGTATCACGTATCTGCACTGAACATTTGTGTGCGCAAACTAGAACACCTGAGAGTCAACATTGGCACGAATAATAAGTAAAATAATAGTTCTCGTAACAACTCCTGTTCTCGAAAAGGGGCTCCAGTCCTGACGATAGTATTGACTTACAGTGTGCTGGCTTAATAATCCAGAAGGGTTGATAGCCTCTGAAGTCCCATTTTAAATAACTAACTATATTCCAGGTGTTTTAATTTGCACACAGGAATGTTACAGTGTGGTGGTTGAGGGATCTATGGTGAACTAGAGATCCCGTAAGTAATGAGAGAAGGTGATCATCTTTTACTTTGGAAGCCATTTTGGTACCTTAATTATCAAACATCAGAGGTGGTATAATATTTTCCATCGAGCAGAATTTGAATACAAAGTCTAAACTATATCCCGTGCCAGTATTGTCGAATATTTATTATGGGTATGGACGTAATTGACTAAATAGAAGCACCATATGACAATGCTTATATAATGTAAAACTTGCAACATATACAAACCAAAACAGGAACGACACGATATAACGAAAAAAAAAAACACAACAAAAAAACTAAACAGTTAGCATTTTGAGGTTTGAAGAAGGTATTTGTGAAACGTCGTCAATAATGTGTTTTTCCTCAAATGGTATTTGTATTAATTCTGTTAAATTTTCGGAAGTTCATTTTAACATCAGTAACTGTAAAAGGAGGCGAATGGCACCAAAATGGCGTAGGTTGGCCGGTCTCCTTTACTCCAGGGTCTCTACGGTAAACACACACACGAGTCATTTTGTTTTCATTGTTTATATTGTAGATTTGTATATGGAACTAGAATGTTTATTTTTAAGGCTGGTGATTTTACCTTATTTTAGTACTGTGCTTCAACCAAATACTATTGTACATATGATGAACATGTAGATATTGCAATACACAAAGTCTTTAATGTGCTGTTTGTATGATCCTTACGTACAATTATTTATTCGGGGGCTTAGAAATTTGAACTTGAATATTGTACAATTTATGATTTTCCTGTAAAATTATCTTGAGCTAAAGATCAACTTTCACATGTTTTTCCAATATTCATAAATAATACAAGAGGAAGAATTAAACTTTATTGGTTTACCATTTTATCAAGACAATACAGGTTTGAGTTCCAATTTCTTGCAAACGAATACAGGTTATTTTTCTGACATTGAGATGTCCCACTTATGAAATACAAATCAGTAGAATTAAATCTTGACTTGATAGAAAGCTAATCAAAAGCTCTGACAATAATTATGAAAGTAAAACATCAGGATTGGTGAATTTTCAGGATCGTTGCTGATAAAGATAACTGGTGATAATTATATTATTATATTATTTCAATGCGATTTAAACATCTGGATAGCAACTTAATTTAACGTGCTTAACATTAACACCAGTAAAAATCAGAGAATGTGGAAAACTAAGAGTTATAAAATATATATTAAAATATAATAATGAAATGTGTAGATAATAATACTCCAGGATAAAGTATTCACGAATTACACAATGTTTGGTATAAGAAAAAAAATCGACACTGATGATAAGTGCTCCTATAACTGAAAATACAATAATTATAAACAAAATGGGGAAAGATTTGGAGCTGGCAAGGAAAAGTTAAGAATAATGAGAGACAAAATATTAAACGATGCCCCTTATACAATGGCACAACCAAAAAATAAAAATAAAAATGCAAATCGCTAACCTTCATTATGACCACTTGTGAGTTTTGGGCTATAAGGAAGATGGAGCCTGCACATAACAAAATAAATATTAAATACATATAAAACTTTGTGAAAGGAATTTTAAAAATCTATTTGCATATATATATATACACACCACGACCATAAAGCTGGTGATTCTGGTAAATATAAATGTCTACAGTTCCAACTTCCATATAGCCCAAAACTGGCAGAGGATCAATGGTACAGCCTCTCTGTTTCCTGCAACCACAATCCTAATATAATATAATCAAAATTAGAGAGAATGGATTAAAAAAACACCATCTGAGGAAGATCACTTTATTGACAACGTTTCGCGGCAGATAGTGACCTAATGAAGCTATCTGCGAAACGTTGTCAATAAAGTGCTACTCCTCAGATGGTGTTTTTTATCCATGATGTAATCAATCTACATCAAATTAGCTAAACAAAAAATCCACAGTGATCAGTATTTGGCTTTCAATATTTCAATTTCACATATATTGTTTTGGAAAAGTGGGGACTGGGCCTGAGTAAATATATAGATAGACATAAACATTAGCTGTTTTTGGAACGACGGAACATCTACATAACTTTGATGGGTGACTATACGTGCAAGATTATTCAACATCTGGCAGACAGTATTACCAGTGGAGGACGACAACCAAGACATCACTACACGGGAGAACTGTACAGGTAAATTTACAGGTAGTTGCACAAATGGGGTTTACAGAAGGCATGAAAAGGGTAATTAAAGAGTCCATAATAGTATCCCCTTTAACCCCTTCTGCACCGTGACACCATAGTACCTTGGAGTCTGGAGCTTGTATGCAGTTTAAGGGGGGATGGGCCGGTTTTCTAGTCCCCCTTCTCCCTCATCTTTAGCCCCATTAGTTTTCAGATGTTAAGATGTTTGCTCCATTAGTTAGTCGATTATAAGACCTTTCGCCCCATTTCTTCGTCAATATTTAGACCTCCCGTGCTATTTAGGTGTCGATTTTTTCCCTGGCGAACGATAGTGAGCCTATAATGTTGGAAGAACCGGCCTTCGGCCGGCAAATTTTTCTAACAAAAAACGTACAAATTAATCTAATGGATATTTTTTTAAATTTGATGGAGGTCTAGGGAGGAAAATAGAAAAAATAATGAATACATGCAAAAATCGCCCAAAAAGTGAACCATCAGTGTTACCTGATTAGCTGGTTCAGTGAACCAGCTATGTTACTAAGAAGGTTTACTGAGATCGTATTTACCCATTTGAGTCATAGCGGTAGATTATGAACAAATGAAAATCGTCTACTGGTAACCACATTATGATGCAAATGACGTAATGGTGGTGAAGGGGTTTTAAAGGAATATTGATAGTGATAACTCCGTCTGTGTATTGACCCCGTATATATATTATATTATAGTTGTATATAGACGATTTGTGTGCAGCTTAATAAGGATTTGCGATAGTAAAAAAGATTAATTAAGATAGTTCGAAGCCTGTTAATTGCTGGAGGCCCTTCTTGAACTGAATACAATCGTCTAACAGTCGCCAGAATAGAGTTAAATGGCAGCAAAAAAACAAACAAGCCTCTCCTTAACACCCTGTTTTGATAGTTTATAGAGTAGCAACCCTAAAAAGGCATGGCCTACCTCCACGAATTTCACTTTGGAAATATCTACGGGAAAAAAAAACTAAAACAAAAAAATAGCAAGGTATAATGACTTAATTTTATTTGTATTTAGATTAATATTAGTCGATTTCATTTAGCTTACGAAGGACCTCCAGGAATCAAAGGGATACAAATTATCTTTACACTCTAATAACTCCCATAGAATCTTTGTATATACCGAATAAAATCTACCAATGGTAGCCAGAAAAAAATGGGATGTTCAGTTTTTAAAATTATGTTTTCTATCAAATGAGGAAAAACAAGTGAACAATTTACACGACTTTCGAGCGTGACTGTACGACCAAACTGAGATTGAATAATATGCCATAATAAAAAAAATAATAATATATACTTGAAGTCGATAAAATAATACAGGCTCCTAATAAGGAACAGTGCACCTTATCAAATCAATCACACAAGGCCATAAATGCCTTTCTAGAGTTCTTGTACATATAATATATATTCTGCACTCGTGAAACATACAGTAAAGGTAGGAGTTGAATAGAAAGTGAGGTGTGGGTGCTTACTGTGGAGAAGAATGGGAGGGTCATGAGGGTGGAGGGGGTGTGACGAATGGGGGAGACTAATTGCTGGGGGTGGTGGAGCATTGTGTGGGGGAGAGTGGTGGTGGTGGTGGTTGGGGGTGGGTGATTGTTGTTGGCGAAGGGTGGATGGTGGTGGAGTATTGGTGGGGGGGGTGGGGGGGGGGTGGGGGGGGGGGGGGGGGTGAGGGTGTTGGAAAAGGGTGGATGGTGGTGGTGGGGGGGGGGGGGGAGGGGGGGATAGGAGACGTTAGGAGAGGTGGTTGTGGTAGAGGGGGGGAGAGGAGTGAGGGGGAAGGAGGGGGGTGGAGAGGTGATGGTGGAGGAAAAGAAGGAGGGTGGAGAGGTGATGGTGGAGGAAAAGAAGGAGAGGCGATGGTGGAGGAAAAGGAGGGGTTCTGGGGGTGAAGCATTGCGTGAGGGAGGTGGTGGTGGAGGTGGAACATAGGGTGGTAAAGGGAAGATAGTGGAGGAACACAAGAAGGGTGATGGTGTATTGGGGGAGGGAGTGGAAAAGGTGGAGGAGAATAGGAGTGGTGGAGATAGGAGCGTTGTGGGAGGGAGGGAGAGGTGGTGGTGAAGAAGAGGAGTGGTGGAGATGGGGCGTTGTGGGAGAGGTGGTGGTGGTGGTGGAACATTAGAGTGCAAAGGAGTACAAAGGAAATCAAGCAACAACAGATCTAGTGACCCTTCTAGGTTGCTTGTCCTCCAAAACACTGAGGATCAAGTGTCCAAACAGTGGTTTAGAGTGGGTAAGGGAACATTGGAAAGGGAACTACTGCCCTGCCACTAACGTGGCAGGACTAGGAAGTTAGTAGGGGACATATGGGTTAGTAACTGAGGGGAGGATAAAGTTATTCATTTACAAACGCAGTCAGTCGCGGGTTTGATGCGAGATATTTGTCTAGGCGGAATTTAAATGAATCACGGTGCTGCAGTCTATAACGTCTCGGGGAAGCCCATTCCACAAGTTGACAACTCGATTGAAGAAGAAATTCTTAGATTCGTGCGAGTTAAAAGATTTACCAATAATTTTGCAACCGTTTCCCCGCGTGTAATTAATTGGTCGATAGTGAAGTACTTACTACAGTTCATATTGTCGATGCCTTTGATGATTTTGAACACTTGAATTAAGTCGCCTCTTAATCTGCGCTGGGTTAAAGGAAATAGATTTAATTCTCTAAGACGCTCTTCGTATGGTTTTTTCTTTAGGCTAGGTATAATTTTGGTAACTCTACGTTGAACTCGTTCTAGCTTGTTTATATCTTTTTGGTAATAAGGGCACCAGGATTGAACGCAGTATTCCAGAAGAGGGCGGACTAAGGAATTGTAAAGGGTTAGGATAACTTCTTTGGATTTATGCTCAAATGACCTTCCTATAAAGCCAATTATTTTGTTTGCCTTCTTAACAACTTCTGAACATTGTTGACTCGGTTTTAGGTTACTCGATATTGTTACTCCCAGATCAGTTTCTCTGTTTACATTCTTAAGCTGAGTGCCATTCATCGAATAGTTTGCTTTCTCATTTAGGTATCCGACATGTAGTACTTTACATTTATCCGCATTGAAACTCATTTGCCAAATTTGGGCCCAACATGACAATTTATCTAGATTGTGTTGTGGTAATTGGGTGGAGCATTGTGGGAGAGGGAGCGAGAGAGATGAAGGATGCTATATTTGAAAGTGTGTGGTAGTAGTGTGTGGTAGTAGCGGTGGATAACAGGAAGGGTACAGTCGGCCAAATAAGTTATGTCTCGGCACCAAATATATTTTGATCAATAATTGGTATCAGCAATGCCTAAAACTTGATATATTCGTTTCGAAGGAGATATACAAATATGTTCCTACACTTACCCACCCTATTCAACATCTGACAGACACCAGTACAGCACAGGGCAAGACTACCGTAATGACAGCTGGAACATAACTTATTAGCGCTTCTATACATGGAGATGTGTAGAGGGTGGCAAGGTGGAAGAAGAGAGAGGTGCTGGATACGGAGGCAGACATAAGAACATAAGAAAATGGGAGTCTGCAGAAAGCCGATTGGCCCATACAAGGCAGATCCCTCTCACACCCAACCCATCTCGTCCATATGCCTATCTAATTTTATCTTTAAGCTCACTATCGTTCTTGATCCCAATATATCACTTGGTGGCCTATCGTAACTCACCTCTCTACATCTCAGTTTTCATTATATTTTGACAATATCCATAACCAGACTATAGACTATTCACCACAATTAGGCCAGAAATATTGACCAATAATCTCTATAACTAAAAAAGGACCAGAATTATCGAGCTGATATTTTTACCATAAGTGAAGAGTCAACCAGGGAATAGATGTGGAAGATTATAGCCCATTTGTTCTCACCCTTTATGAGTTTAAAAGGTCATTGGCCAAGATGTCTGGGTTATTACAGTGACTTGGACTAGACAAAAGGCAGAACTGCCTGTAGAGAGTGCCTCCTCCTGAGTTGAAAAAGTGACAGGGCCAAAGTCAAGGGACGTTCGAGCCAAAATGCCTGGACACACGGAGTTTGAAGCAATTTAAGTCATAGGAAGTGGGAAAGACTGATTCTGGGAGAGAGTTCCAGAACTCAGCTGTTGAATAGAAGAAAGACTGAGAATAACGTTTCACTCTTGGGTTGGATAGTTGCACAGAGTAGGGGTGGGATTGTGTTGCAAGACAGGTACTACGTAAAGGAGGTGGTATTACCCCTTCATTACCGGTGCCGTCCTTTTAACTTGATTCTGGTTACTATTAGTTGATTGTATTCAGTTTAAATAGGGCCTCCAGTAATTAACAGGCTTCGAACTATCTCACTTAACCTTTTTAACTACCACAAATCCTTCTTAGACTGCACAAAATTGTCTACAAATAGCTAAGATAAGATCAAACGACGTCGCCGGTACAGAAGTGGTTAATTGTGGCAAATCTATCATACACTCTATGTGCCAGCGATTGTACCCCAGGAGGACAGGCTAGCAAAAAGAGACATCATGAGCTTAGGACAAGGCTGCTTCATATAGACCAGTCGGGGTGTAGGACTTTGCCAGGTGAGTGATGTTACCTGGGTGTTGTCGCCCTCTCTACCTCCCTATACCTTCTTGTGTACGGTATGCTCTCACTCACTCACACACGCTCTCACTCACTCACACACACTCTCACACACACACATGCACTCACTCACTCACTCTTTTGTATCTTAAGAACACATGTTTAATTTTCATATCGCTCTCGTTCTCGTTTTCTCTCTCTCTCTCTCTCTCTCTCTCTCTCTCTCTCTCTCTCTCTCTCTTCTATATATCTGTCTTACTTGCCTTCCCTGTCTACTGAATAATGTCTTCATTGATGAATTTCCTACACTAAACGTTAAGCTTGATGGAGGTCTAGCGAGGAAACTAAACAAAATATCTAATATAAATAAACATAAAAAAAAAACAAAAAAAAAAAACAGGTCTCTTAATAGGGAAAATTCGAACCCCTTCCACATTTTAACCCTACTCATGAGCTCCTTGACCCCAGACCAATAAACAAAGATCGCTATCAACCCCACCATAGGGTCGCCTCTGCTTTACCATACAGTGGGTGTGTTCTCTCCCCCCCCCCCCCTGGCCTTCCGTCAACCCCTGTCACTTAAGGAGAGGTTTGTTTGTTTTTCTGGACCCCCTTTTCCCTAATGTTTAGCCCCAATAGTCTGGCGATTCTAAAACATTCCTTTCATTAGATTGGCGAATTTAAGACCTTTTGTGACATTAAGGTGTCGGGTTTTTTTCTTGGCAAGCGATAACGATCCTGTAAGAAGACCGGCACATTTTTCTACCGAATAATGTAGAAATTGATCTCGATGGGGGTCTTGGAGGTATTTTTTAAGCTTGATGGAAGTCTTGGGAGGAAATTAAAGAAAATAATAAATACATAAATGAACAAATAAAAACAACTCTCCTCTTTAGTATCGGTGACATCTATTCTATTTTATTTTAGCTAGAATTTCAAGCTTAGGAAGGATATGTGGTAGGTAAAAGGGTTAAATGAGATAGTTTGAAGCCTTATATTCGTTTACGGGCCTTCCTGAACTTAATAAAATCGTGTAACAGTAACCAGAACAAACTGAAAGGGTTAATTACCTTCCTATCTATACTACACACACACACACACACACACACACACACACACACACACACACACTCGTTCACACAAACACACTCTCTCTCTCTCGCCTTCTTCTTTGCTATCCTTTCCTTCCACTGTCCCTTATTCTCGGGTTAGCTATCTCTACTAGAATTAAGTCCTGACCACCTCGCTGGGATCGTAAGGTCTGTGTGGTCAGTGTATCTATGTAAATGTATGTAAATCTCTCTAACCATATATTTTGTATTCTCTCCCCAACTTCCTCTCCCAAACCCTGCCCTACATTCAACCCTTGTCATTTGATTGTCTTCCTGGCTTTATATACAGTACATACATAGCTCTCTCTCTCTCTCTCTCTCTCACACACACACACAAACACAACAAAAACTAATATAAAAGCAAGGAAAAAGAAATTGCGATGATGAAACACGATAGTCAAAAGAAAACACGATAATAACAAGGGGAAAAAGCAACATAGATAATTAAACAATATACAGTAGTAAAAAAAGGTCTATGATAAAAACGAGGAAAAAGTAAATAGCCTTTGATCAGGAGACGTTTTTACCGGAGAGCGCAAGCGACGAGTACGCGGCGATCTGAATCACACATCATTCCCTTTTTGGCCAATATCCGCTAGTATCATCATTATTCGGTGCATTCTGGCTAGTCATACAAAGCTACAATATATTAAGGGAGGTCGCCGGTTTTTTTTTTTTTTTAAATCTTTCTCTCCTTTTTTCTATTTCCCTGGCTTGTATACATTCGGCCCCATTCAGCCAACTGTTTTAAGACGTTTATCCCCATCCAGGTGTAGATTTCGGCCTGGTCAGCGATAGCGAGCCAGCATTGTATGGAGAAATCCGGCTTCGCCGGAAACATTTTTATATCAAAAAATTTACAAATTTAGCTTGCTGTCAAAAAAAAATATATCTTTCTGGCTCGCAACCGCTCGCCAGGAAAATATTGACACCTGGATGGGGGTAAACGTCTTATCATAGTAAGCTGAATGGGGCCGAATGGATACAAGCCAAAGAGAGAGAGAGAGAAAAAGAAAACAAGCGAGGTGGGCTCCCTTAAACAACTATATGTCATTATTAACATCTCCATCTTAAAGTCCACACTGAGGAATGTTTACGTTTTGGGAAGATGACTATCGATTTGTTTACGAATGGGAGGCGGTGCGACATGTTTTCCCGGAGCCGCCTCTACGAGTACTCTGCTGCCAGCCGTACGAGGAATGACACTGACAGCACTGACGTTCGCATCCGGCGGTGTGCTGATTACGACTACTGTGTGTGTGTGTGTGTGTGTGTGTGTGTGTGTGTGTGTGTGTGTGCAATTAAAGTATGGTGAATGTGTATCCTGTGCTTGTGTGTACATATATTACAATGCACATAGCTTACATTGTGTGTGTGTGTGTGTGTGTACAGTATATGTGTGTGTATGTATGTGTGCGTTAATTATGTATATGTGTATGTGTCTATAGTGTATACTGTCTGTGGTTCGAGCCCGGCTGAGAGTAGCAGGTGGATCAGAGCATATATGCATGTAAATGTGCATATATTTATTTATGTATGTCTGTGTGTATGTGCTGTCAATGGTTCGAGCCCTGTTGAGAGTATAAGGTATATAATATGTATATGTACTGTACGTGTATTTGTATAATCATGTGTACTTGTGTATGTAAATATACGTACATATGAGCGAGAACATTCTGCTCACTAGCGCAACTTCTTATTATAAATTTATGTATAATTATTATCTATTATTAAGTGTTCGTGTATCTTCATCCGTGTGTTTCTGCCCTTAACAATAGAATGCCCAGCTTTTCCACATTTCGCCTTCTCTCTCTCTCTCTCTCTCTCTCTCTCTCTCTCTCTCTCTCTCTCTCTCTCTCACACACACACACACACACCTATACTAAAGAATGTCCTATATACTATAATTCCCCCAAGCTGTCTCCACTTATCTTATATCCTTCTTTTTTTTATTTTTTATTTTATTTTTCTACCGAGGATTAACCTCCCTTTCTAATTAGCTTTACCTGACCCCACCTGTATGGACCCACAGGCCGTTTCCCCTTTGTCCTTTTCAAGTTCCTCATCTGATCTCTTCCGACATTTGACATTCCATTCTAATTGGCTTTACCAGACCTACACAGTCCGTTGACTCATTAACCCTTTTCTAATTCCTTCATTTAATCTCTCCCGAGGATTTATCTCCTATTATTAGTCTCACCTGACTCTACCAGCACAGTTTTTGTATGTATGTATGTTTGCTTGCATACGTGAGCGTTTATGTATACGGGCATTTGCGCACTTACTGCATGTTCTTATGTTCTTATGTATGTATATATGTATATGTATGCGTATATGTGTGTACGTATGTGTATATATGTATGTTCTGTATATAAAAGTAAATTAATGTGTATATGTACTGTATATCACTTATTCTCATGGTTAATTTATGATCATTTGTATTTTACACTAGCATCATTATTGTATTTTGTTGTTTTTAAATATCTGTATATCTCATGTCCATCCACTAAATTGTAAAATGTGTATTTTCAGCTCATCAGGCTGCCATTCTTTAATAAACCTTTATTATTAGTATTATTAGTATTATC